>OY804593.1:28175080-28324080 GCA_963680895.1 Fragum sueziense
AGAGAAATCTAATTTTGAGGGTTCCGCGCATTTAAAACTACATTTTTTTGTATTTCTGAATCTTTAGAAAATAATATGTCATGAGTTCTAATGAGTTTCAACTCTGTATTTATTGAAAAAGATATATTTAGAACTCAAAGATATTTTATCTGAAAATTTTAGAAAGTTTCTAAGTTTTTCCCTCTCCTGTAAAAATTTACAAAATTTAGTTACAATAGTTTTGCCCTCAATTTGCCTTATGACCATCATAAGTGTTGAGATATTATATATGTATTTGACAATTTTGTCCATTTTTATGTTATGAATTTAACATGCATATAAATGTATACATGTATTCAATAATCATTTTTGCAGATATGGTGAAATCAGAAAACAGTGGTATGTTGAGCAGCTGTATAAAGTCTGGTGGAATGGAATGTTTTTCAGAAAGGCCTTCAATGGTATGCATTTATTCTTTATCCCTGAAACAAACTTGATTTTATTGTATGTTGTACAAAGTTAGATTTTTTCTGAATTACAAACTGAAAGTATGGTGGAAAACATTACTTTCTAAATAAACTATACTTAACCATAAAGTACAAATTGTCTGCAACCTGTTTCAGCATGGATCCGTTGGAAATATTGGTGTTTAGAAAAGGTTGCACAATTATATATTTACATGTCTAGATCTATGCTCTATTGGAATGTGACAATTTTAATTACGAATTCACAGTTTACATGTTGAATTACCCAGGTAGGTAATTAAGCAGCAGGGGTGCAGTATATATATTTTGTAAATAAAATGTTCTGTTCTGGATATATTTAAGGGCACATCCCCTGTCGCTTACTGAAACCCACCCTGCATTAAAAGGGATGATTTAAATGGGTAATCACATCTTTTAAAGTAATTACAAACTTTTCCAAAAGAACAAGAAGAATTTTACATTCTTCAGTATAAACAATGTGGGATATATCAATAATCAACATTTTCTACTTTTCATTCAATGTTTTGATTTTGAAAATATGCATATCCTTTTTCCTTTTGCAATATATGTATATATATATTCATATTGCAGAAAATTTTGTAAAAATACATTGAACTTTTTTTGATGATTTAATGACTGATTTTGTCATCTCATCAGCACCACCTTTGAAATTTTTGATAATATTTTTCATTGCATGTATTGTTGCATTTTGGCAAGGCTTCAAATATTGTTAGAAAAGTAGAAAATGCCAGGATGCCAGGAGTTGTGATTTTTAGGGGTCAGTATAAGGCTGAAATGTTACATTTGTTACTTTTGTATAATTGCAGGTTCATAAATCAGGTAGACAGATGACTAAAGGTGATGCTGACAATGATGATTACCAGTGTTATAACAGACCAATTGACAATTTGTGGACATTGTTTGGTCCATACAGTGATTGTTTACAATATCCATGTATAAACATTCAAATTTTAAATCCGACAAAACTCCATCCTGTTTTAACCAATTCAAACATAATGACAACCTGATGAAAGGTTTTGAAAACATTGAGGAAAATGAAGAAATGGTTTTATGACAAGCAATTTTATCATTTCCCACAATGTTTTTAGCCAGTTAGATCAAAATATATGCAATTTTATTCTCTTCAAATTGTCATCTGCAACATCTTTCAATTTGGTACAGTCTTAAAAAATCCCTCTGGTAATTGGTTACAAATGATATAGTGCAGATAACCAAATTCAATAGAATATCATGTTGTGACTTGTAAATACCAGCCAAAGTGTCATTCATGTTTATGAAAATTAGAATAAATTTTTAACGTTTTATTTGATTTTTGTTCTGGCTATCAGAAAACATACACATTTACCCAAATAAGTCCTGATTTTGTCATCTCTGAAAGAAAAAGCTTAAGAAAACATTGAGACAAAAAAAGAAAATGCTGATAACCAGCGTTTTCTCCTTTTATCTAAATATTTTCTATGCTAAATTGTACCTAAATCCTATCTTTATCAACATTCATTTGATGTTTGCAGGATGTTTCCTATTGGATCACCTCTAAATTCTAGAGTTTGGGAAAAGGTTAAATCAGAGTAATAACTGGTATAGAGATTTGATAGACATAAGGATGTTATGCCTGCCAACAGCATATCTTCTGTCCTCTTTATTTCAAGTTGTGCACCGGTCCATGAGAAAACTTTCAACCAAAGTAAATACAGTTTACATTCGTTAAGTCAACATCTGATATGTCAAATTTCTGCTTACGTCGAAGTGAAAATGTGGTCCTTGCATCATCAATGGCCATAGGGTATCAATCAGGTTAGACAACTTTAATTATTTTGAAATGAATATATCAATTGAAATATAGTAGGAAAAGGAGATAATTTGCTCCTTTCGAGCAATTTTCCATTTCCTGCTATATTTTAATAATACACGCTCTTGCTTAACGAAAATGAATAAATATCATTAATCAAAGCGGAAAAGAATTGGGATAAGTCAAATTCACGATATCTCGAGCTAGAATGACGTTCCCTACGAGTTCGACACAACGAATATTACGAAACGTATTAGAAAACGGCTTACTGTCGTTTGAAGGCAATGCTGAAAACTGTTGAGATGAAGTGCAACATGCTAGTGATAGTGAACTTTCCGAGCGTCTTCAATATATGGGAACTTTTGAAAACCATGGACTGGATAGGAGAAAATGTTGAAAAAAAAAACTATGCCTGTTTGCGGTTTTTAGCTCACCTGAGCACAAAGTGCTCAAGGTGAGCTATTGTGGTCACTCAATGTCCGTCAGTCTGTCCGTCCCTCTGTCAACAATTTGGTTTTTACACTCTAGCATCCACAAAAGTTGGCCAATCTTGATCAAACGTGGTCAAAGCAAGTATGGTCATAAGTTCTCGTATGAGTTTGATTATGGGTCTGATCCGACCTGGAAGTCCAAAGTTATGTGTCCTTGAATATTAAAATTAGCTAGTTTTGACTTAAATTTGTTTACGCTCTGGCATCTACAAATATCTTTTAATCATAATAAACTTTGGACACAATGTTGGTGACCATTTGATCTCCCATGAGTTCGATTTTAAGTTTGACCGGAATAGAATGTCATGAGTTATGTGCCCTTGAATTTTACAAAATTGCCGTTTTAACCGTTTTCGACTTTCTTTACACTCTAGAATCTACAATTATTGATCAAACAAGACAAAACTTGATAACAATTTTAGTGACCATAAGATCTTGTATGACTTCGATTTTCAGATTGATTGGATAAGAAAGTCGTGAGTTATGTGCCCTTGAATTTTACAAAATTGCTGTTTTCTACAGTATTTGACTGTTTACACTCTAGCGTCTACGAATATTGATCAATCATTCAAGACGAAACTTAGACACAATGTTGATGACCATTACATCACATGTGAGTGTGATTTTCAATTGGATCGGAATGAAAAGTTTTGAGTCATTTGCCCTTGTAATTAACAAAATTGCTGTTTTTGACCGTTTTCGAATTTGTTAACACTCTAGCACCCACAGTTATTGAGAAAACAAGACAAAACTTCGACACAATGTTGGTGACAATAAAATCTTGGAGGATTTTGATTTTCAGTACGATCAGATCAGAAAGTCGTGAGTTAAGTGCCCTTGAATTTGACAAAATTGACGTTTTCGACTGTTTTTCGACTTTGTTTACTCTCTAGCTTCTACAGTTTTTGACCAATCAAGATGAAACTTGGACACAATATTGGCCATAAGAACTTCCATGGGTTCGAATCGTTCCCATCAGATCAGATAGTTGAGAGTTATGTGCCCTTGAATCTGACAAAATTGCCGTTTTCGAATCTAACGACTACAAATATTGAAAGAACAAGACAAAACTTGGCCATAATGTTAATTACCAAGTATTGTTCGGGAAAGGTTTAAGGTAGTTCACCCCCTAATGAGATTCGCATCACGTCGGAATTATTCGGGTTAGGCCGAAATCATTCCGCGGAGGAACCTTCCACTGCTGAATGATTAGGACCGCATCCGGATATGTTACGTAACGACGACACTCGGAAAAAACATATGTTTTATGAATCTCAAAATGGCCACATTACGTGTATTCTACCTTAATTAAAGATCAATTACTCGTAATATTTCCACCCAAAAAAGACAACAATATGTATATTCTACTGATTCATTTAAAATTATTGTGTGCAACATCTTCGTATTTGGACCAAAGTCAAATTTTGACGTTTGGGAATGGGTTTATTATGTGGATTTCAAAATTCATACAATTCGTTATGATGTCTGTGTGACAAGTCTGTAAGGTCATTGTTCTTGGTCAAAGACACATGTATGTCAAGGTCATAATTACAGAACCTCATAGACCTATAGACTCTACTCCAAGTTCCAACAGGCATTTGTGCTTCACATGCACGTCTTTTAGTCTAAAACCCCTTGGACTTTGACGAGATAGATCTAATTTTCTAGGAAACGTTTAGGTTGACGTCGACATCCTTTCGCCCGTTTCTAGGCTTTGCCTACTTTCATATTATTTCACACATGGACACCTCCAACCAAGACCTTTCACATTTGACCATGACCTTGACCTTGGCATTTGGCCTACTTTTAAAAACTTTAACTGGCCTATGTTTCATTTTACTTTTACATATACAGCTTTAATATTTCACACATAGACACCTCCTACCAAGACCTTTCATATTTGACCATGACCTTGGACCTTGTTAACTTGACCTTGGACTTTGACCTACATCAAATGTAGGCCCTTGAGGGGGCATATATGTTTTACAAACATCTCTTGTATTTCAGTTCAGTTTTCCAAAACTCAGTCTTATAATTAATTTTGGTAGTTGGGTTCAACTTGCTGATGTTGATTGATTGGGGTTTAATGCCTCTTTCAATTACTTTGACCATATCACTGAGGCTGGAGCACCTAACCATTGATTCCTGTCATTTCTCAAACCAGTACTACCACATTATCCTTGCCGAGCCTCCAGCTGCTCGCCCGCATATGTTGATGATTATCAAACCATTGGTGGGTAAAATTTTGTCAGATTGGATATTTTGCGTGACCAGGGATTGAGCCCGTGACCTCTGGAGTGAGAGTCTGATGCGCTATCGACTGCCCTATTGCTACTGCCATCTTACTGATGTAGATTTTGTGATACCTAGGTCAAAGTTAATATTAGGATAAATGCCAAGGAAAAAAGTTCATGTAGTGAATAAGTTTTAAAAAATATATTTTTTATATTCTGTATGAACTGAATATTTCAGAGATACAGAGAGCACCATTAGAGCAGATTGTGTTGAGGATTCGTATGTTAGAGATATTTAAACAGACACCTGTTAAGGTAACTTTTACAACTTTGTTATGAGCACTGGTTATCTGCAGAAATCCAAATAAGTACAATCAATGTTTGGATGTCCAGTGTTGCTCAGTGGGAAGGGCGTTTCATTTGTAGTTTTCACCTGAAAAGGAATCCTGAAGTAGTCCTTCTCTCCGCACTTGTCATATTGGTTTGTCCCTAGCATTAGTATAGCAGAGCCCTAGCCTAGCTCTGCAGGTAATACTGAGGAAAGCTTATAAGTGATCTTCATCATGAAATGATTACAAATTGATGAGGGCAATGTAAAAACAACAACATACATGTATATATCATCAATGTACATTGGGCTAGTTGAACATCAACAAGTCATAAAATTTTAGTTTCCAATAAATGACAAATTTGAGGTGACCTTTTCATATCTTTATGCAGCTGTTTTTATCCAAATATCCTATGATAATTGATAAAGTGCTTTGCCAGCTTGAAAACATTTCAATATTTCAACATTACTCTCTCTTCTAAAGCATTTTCTTGTATTTATACATTTCAGTTTGTTCTAGACGCTCTTCCTGAACCACCAAGTGAAGAAGCCATATCTACTGCTATGAAACGATTAGAGAACCTGGGTGCTCTAGACAAAAATGGGGTAATTATTGGTTTCTTCTTTAACCCTTTTCCAAAATAAGACCTGGTTTTGATGTCCGCAATAGAACAGGCTTCAGAAAATATTGAGGCAAAAGAAGAAAATGCTTATAATCAGCATTTTCTTCATTTGCCTCAATACTTTTTGGGCTATTATGTTCACAAATCTTTCTTTTATCAACATATATTTCATCGTCTGCAGCACCTTTCAAATTGGACTATTTTAAAATTTTGTTGTTTAGGTAAGGGTTAGGCTTCCTAATGTTAAATTCAGACAAATAGGCAGCTTAGCATAAGATCAGACTGCACTCATGTTATGTGCAGGCTTACTGTATATTGTATGCAAATGTGACTAAAACATTCTGTGTCAAATGTTTGTTTAATGCGCTGTCAAACCCTCAATAAACAGGGATCAGTCATGGGGGTTGTTGAATAGCCAAACATAAAAAGTTTGGAAAAAGTTATAATGATTCAAGTACTGATGTACTGAAAGAAAACACAAACATGATTTGATTTTTGTCGAGCCCGCTTGCGGTGAGCTCGACATAGTTGTCACAATGGCGGTTCGGTGTATGTGCGTTAGTGCGTTAGTGCGTGCGTGCGTTAGTGCGTGCGTCCGTCCGGATGGAGCTTGTCCGGGCCATAACTTCACCATGGATGGAGGGATTCAGAAATAACTTGGCACAAATGTCAAGCTCAGTAAGGCGGAGTGTCGCGTGCAAGAACCAGATTCCAAGCTCAAAGGTCAAGGTCAAACTTGGAGGTCAAATGTCAAAAATGAGAAGATTTTTGCTTGTCCGGGCCATAACTTCACCATGGATGGAGGGATTCAGAAATAACTTGGCACAAATGTCAAGCTCAGTAAGGCAGAGTGTCGCGTGCAAGAACCAGATTCCAAGCTCAAAGGTCAAGGTCAAACTTGGAGGTCAAATGTCAAAAATGAGATGATTTTTGCTTGTCCGGGCCATAACTTCACCATGGATGGAGGGATTCAGAAATAACTTGGCACAAATGTCAAGCTCAGTAAGGCAGAGTGTCGCGTGCAAGAACCAGATTCCAAGCTCAAAGGTCAAGGTCAAACTTGGAGGTCAAATGTCAAAAATGAGATGATTTTTGCTTGTCCGGGCCATAACTTCACCATGGATGGAGGGATTCAGAAATAACTTGGCACAAATGTCAAGCTCAGTAAGGCGGAGTGTCGCGTGCAAAAACCAGATTCCAAGCTCAAAGGTCAAGGTCAAACTTGGAGGTCAAATGTCAAAAATGAGATGATTTTTGCTTGTCCGGGCCATAACTTCACCATGGATGGAGGGATTCAGAAATAACTTGGCACAAATGTCAAGCTCAGTAAGATGGAGTGTCGCGTGCAAGAACCAGATTCCAAGATGAAAGGTCAAGGTCAAACTTTGAGGTCAAATGTAAAAAATGAGTTGATTTTTGCTTGTCCGGGCCATTCCTTAACTTGGCACAAATGTCAAGCTCAGTAAGGCGGAGTGTCGCGTGCAAGAACCAGATTCCAAGCTCAAAGGTCAAGGTCAAACTTTGAGGTCAAATGTAAAAAATGAGTTGATATTTCTCGGAATTTGGTTTTATGGACTTAGCATAAGGTCCCTTTTAGCGTGACGGGTCACATATGTATACTCAAATTAATCCATTCTGGTATCTCGTTATAAATACATAGACATGTAATATTTTGTGAACAATAAACTGTCTCACCATGATCCCCATCATTCCAACTTATTTTGTCCCCACTTTTACAACGCCATTGTAATGACAGCTGTAGACATAGGTATGGTCTTCTTTCTTCAAAATGAGCGGGCTCGACATGTTGCCCTTCGGCATCTAGTTTTGTATGTGATTGATTTATATTGATATCTTCTGACAAACATATGTACAGTCGACACTCGTTGTGTCGAAGTCAGAGGGGCCGTCAAAATAACTCGACATATCAGGAGTTCGACTCATCCGATTTTGATTATTTTTCGATGAAAACGTAATTTAACCCACTGGCACTCGACCCCAATACAATGACCTACATACATATTTATATTATCAATGACTTACATATCAGTAATATAGGATTGAGCGCCAGTGATTTAACCATTCTTGATGGACATCGTATGTGTCCATGATTGAAATATAGTAGGAAAAGGAAAGAAATTGCTCGAGACGAGCAATTTCTATCCTTTTCCTACTAAATTTCAATGGCTGTATTTGTTTCAGAATTATTTTGATTAAACATTTTGATATCCATATGTGGAGGACGGGACATGACTTTAACTTCGACTTAAGCGGAATTTGGACTTATCCAATGTCGAGATAACGAGTGTCGACTGTATATACTTTGTACATAAAATGATACCTAACAACCTTAAATAATGTTCAGAGCATCTCTCCTTTTGTTGTTTTTATGCATGCTTCATATTTGAATTTTGACTTTTTAACTAATTGCAGGAATTAACGCCACTCGGCTACCATTTGGGTACATTGCCAGTAGATGTGAGGATTGGTAAACTGATGTTATTTGGTGCTATATTCAGATGTCTCGACCCAGCCTTGACTATTGCTGCTTGTCTTAGTTTTAAGTCACCTTTTGTAAGTCAGTCTTTCTTCACAAGCAAATATTTATTTTAGATGCTAAAGTGGTAAGAATTCAGAATGCAAAGAGATATTTTGTTGCAGGATTTGTAATGCGCTTGTATTCAGTTTTTGCAGAATTATGAATACTATATGTATTCACTCACCATGATATCTTACATTTATATTAAGACGATGGTATCCATTATTTAACAATTAATCATCAAATAACTTATCAGATTTATTTAGAATAAAGAAAAAATTTAGAATAAAGAAAAAATCACTGACCTTTCTCATGTGGGTAATTATATTGATTCATTGCCAAGTAATTTTTTTCATAGTTTCACTATCGTCAGAAACAGCTCAAAGGTGTGAATTCTGCAATTTGCCATTTTCCATTCACAGGTTACTCCATTTGGTAAGAAGGCAGAAGCTTCAGCCAAAAAGCTGGAGTTTGCTGTAGGAAATTCTGATCATCTTACCATGATGAATGCTTATAATGTAAGTAATCTGGGTTATTTGAATTGGAAGTAATTGCTATAAGTACTTTCAACCTCATACTAGTTCAATTTTGTGCAATATTTTAAAGCAGGAGAGTTGCAAAAGTCAATAATGTAGATGTTACATTTTCGTAGAAAAAAGGTGGGTGGGGGGATATACCGGGCACCTGAGTGTTTGCACATGCTTATATAATATCAGCCTCTAAGCAAAGATTCATTACCCTGACATTTAATTTAGTGGAGTTTTTAACTCTTTTTGGACTTGAAATTTGTTCACTATCCAGCATTTCATAATCACACTTAATTTGCTGTCCCATGACAGTTCTTATGTAATTAATTTATGCATAATGTTGTTGAATTATGTACTTATATCCATTGTCTTGTCTAGTCTACTCTTTATAAAGTTTATTGTATGTTGTACCATTGTTTTATAGTAAACTTCGATCCATTACCACACACTGTTGCTGTTCGATGCCTTTTAAGAATAAGGTGCAAGAAACATTGTGGAAAATGAAGAAATTGCTTGTCACAAGCAATTTCTTCATTTCCTACAATGTTTTCTTTCCAAAAAGTGGTAGTAATTATTGATTCGATCAACTATGAAATATTGTCTCCAATAACCCCTCAAAAAATTTTATACACCTGAATTAAGGGTCATATTATGTTTTGGCCCTGGTTGTCTATTCTTCCGTCCATAAGCAATTTCTTGTGTGCACAACTCCTTGTACAGTTTCTATTGGAATTTTATCAAACTTGCCACAATGAATCTCCCTGGTGTCTAATTGTGACTACCACTTTCGGAATGCAGATAGCAGTTTGTTCTTGAGTTATATACCCTTGAATTGAAAAAATGGCCAATTTTACTGGCAAGCCCCTCTCGGGCGTATATGCTCCACTCTGCGAAGCTCTTGCTGTTGTTTTGGAAAGGGTCAATATGGAAGGTGTCCTTCTCCATACTGAACTGGATAGTTTATAAGTTTTATACTTTGATTGCAGCAATGGTTGGAGGCTAAGCGATCCAGTGGACATGAAGCATACAGATTCTGTCAGGATAACTTTCTATCTCAAAGATCTTTACAGGCAAGTTTTTTAACTTCATGTTTGTGTCTTGGAAATAACATCTTTAACATTGTCCTGAAGAAGTTACATGCATATAAGGGATTCTAAAACTGTATTATTATTAATAGTGGGAATAATGCTAATTGTAAAGGAGTCTGAAAAAAGTGTTATTTTCTACTCTAGATTTAATATTTACATACTACTCACCCCTCTATTTGAAGGTTAACTTTCATTTTTATACACCCAAACTTGAAGGGTCGTATTATGCTATGGACTGTAGCTGTATTGGGATGCTTGACTGATCAGCTAGTCTGTGTGTAAAATCTTGTCTTGACAACTCTTACAGTTTTGACACAATTTCCTTCATACATGACAGAAGTATTGGTTACGAGTTGTTCATGTACAAGACACAATATGATTACCCCAGTTTCATGAAAAGTAATGACAGGAGTGTTCCTATTATCTTAATTGATAGATTTCTAGTTTAAAACTATTCAAATTGTAGATGCTGGCCAGTATGAAACAGCAGTTTGTAGAGTTACTATCAGACATTGGTTTTGTGAAGGAAGGCATCTCTGCTAAAGATGTAGAAAAGGCAGCTAGAATTACCGGTGGAGATGGGGTGCCGGCAGTCACAGGAGAGGAGGTTAGACATTTTGTTTTTAGCACAACTTTTCATAGAATAGGGGAGCTACAGGGGAGCTTTTTCTGTGTTTTTCCTGGTGTTGGCGTAATGTTTTGGTTAAGGATTTACATGTGACTATCATACCTCTTTTTATACGCCGCCGGAGGCAGACGTATATTGGCGTCATCTTCTCCGTCTGTCCGTCCGTCCATCCGTCCGTCCGTCCGTCCATCCGTCCGTACGTCAGTTCACTTTTCTTGTCAACGCAACTCCTCCTAAGTTTCTGGCTGGATCTTCTTGAAACTTGGTCAATGTTATCACCTCAATTGGTAGATGTGCATGAAGGAAGGATTTCATGGTTCATTGATTTTTGCCTGAGTCATGCCCCTTAAAAACTTAGTCTCTGGGGCTTATTGAAATTGCAGCCTTGTCAACGCAACTCCTCCTAAGTTTCTGGCTGGATCTTCTTGAAACTTGGTCAATGTTATCACCTCAATTGGTAGATGTGCATGAAGGAAGGATTTTATGGTTCGTTGATTTTTGCCTGAGTTATGCCCCCTTTAAACTTAGTCTCTGGGGCTTATTGAAATTGCATTCTCGTCAACGCAACTTCTCCTAAGTTTCTGGCTGGATCTTAATGAAACTTGGTCAATGTTATCACCTCAATTGGTAGATGTGCATGAAGGAACGATTTTATGGTTCATTGATTTTTGCCAGAGTAATGCCCCTTAAAACTTAGTCTCTGGGGCTTATTGAAATTGCAGCCTTGTCAACGCAACTCCTCCTAAGATTCTGGCTAGATCTTAATGAAACTTGGTGGATGTTATAACCTCAATTGGTAGATGTGCATGAAGGAAGGATTTTATGGTTCATTGATTTCTGACTGAGTTATGCCCCCTTAAAACTTAGTCTCTGGGGCTCATTGAAATTGCAGCCTTGTAAACGCAACTCCTCCTAAGTTTCTGGCTGGATATTGATGACACTTGGTCAATGTTATCACCTCAATTGGTAGATGTGCATGAAGAAAGGATTTTATGGTTCATTGATTTTACCTGAGTTAGGCCCCCTTCAATCTTAGTCTCTGGGGCTTAATGATATTTCAGCCTTGTGAACGATATTTCAGCCTTATGAACGCAATTCCTTCCAGGATTGTGACTGGATATTTATAAAAACCTTTTTGTGAACACAACTTTTTACAGGTTTTTGAGTGAATATTTATGAATCCTTGTCAATGTCATTTTTTTTTGTCTCAAGTTTTATAAGTGGCGGCGTATATTGTGACCATGGCACTCTTGTTCTGTTGATGCTATTGCTCTGAAACTTTTCACATGAGTCTATGATTATAATTTCATTTTCTAGGCAAAATATAATTGCTCTGACATTTATTAAATGAAATTTGTATCTGTAGAAGTTCTTGGTAAAGTTTACATGAGCAACTGTCATATTATACATGTGTGACAAGTCTGTTTCTGCTAGAGCTATTGCTATCAAAGATTCATATGAGTACCCATAATGTAGTGTTTGGAATTCAAATAACAAAGTTCGAATGTCTTAACCCCTCTTTTCTCTTGTTTTGCTCCTTTCAGGCTAACCTCAATGGCAGCAATATGAGACTAGTATCAGCTATATTAGTTGGTGCTCTATATCCCAATATTGTACAAGTCTTAACACCAGAACAACAATATGCTCAAACTGCTGGATGTTTATTAATACATTATTTGTTTACACTTTAGGCTAACCTCAATGGCAGCAATATGAGACTAGTATCAGCTATATTAGTTGGTGCTCTATATCCCAATATTGTACAAGTCTTAACACCAGAACAACAATATGCTCAAACTGCTGGATGTTTATTAATACATTGTTTGTTTACACTTCAGGCAAACCTCAATGGCAGCAATATAAGACTAGTATCAGCCATATTAGTTGGTGCTCTGTATCCCAATATTGTACAAGTCTTAACACCAGAACAACAATATGCTCAAACTGCTGGATGTTTATTAATACATTATTTGTTTACACTTCAGGCTAACCTCAATGGCAGCAATATAAGACTAGTATCAGCTATATTAGTTGGTGCTCTATATCCCAATATTGTACAAGTCTTAACACCAGAACAGCAATATGCTCAAACTGCTGGATGTTTATTAATACATTATTTGTTTACACTTCAGGCTAACCTCAATGGCAGCAATATAAGACTAGTTTCAGCCATATTAGTTGGTGCTCTATATCCCAATATTGTACAAGTCTTAACACCAGAACAGCAATATGCTCAAACTGCTGGATGTTTATTAATACATTATTTGTTTACACTTCAGGCTAACCTCAATGGCAGCAATATAAGACTAGTTTCAGCCATATTAGTTGGTGCTCTATATCCCAATATTGTACAAGTGTTGACCCCAGAACAGCAATATGCCCAAACTGCAGGAGGTTTATTAATACATTATTTGTTTACACTTTAGGCTAACCTCAATGGCAGCAATATGAGACTAGTATCAGCTATATTAGTTGGTGCTCTATATCCCAATATTGTACAAGTCTTAACACCAGAACAGCAATATGCTCAAACTGCTGGATGTTTATTAATACATTATTTGTTTACACTTCAGGCTAACCTCAATGGCAGCAATATAAGACTAGTTTCAGCCATATTAGTTGGTGCTCTATATCCCAATATTGTACAAGTCTTAACACCAGAACAGCAATATGCTCAAACTGCTGGATGTTTATTAATACATTATTTGTTTACACTTCAGGCTAACCTCAATGGCAGCAATATAAGACTAGTTTCAGCCATATTAGTTGGTGCTCTATATCCCAATATTGTACAAGTGTTGACCCCAGAACAGCAATATGCCCAAACTGCAGGAGGTTTATTAATACATTATTTGTTTACACTTTAGGCTAACCTCAATGGCAGCAATATAAGACTAGTTTCAGCTATATTAGTTGGTGCCCTGTATCCCAATATTGTACAAGTGTTGACCCCAGAACAACAATATGCTCAAACTGCAGGAGGTTTAACCATGCCCAAACATTGACGCTTTTTGATGCCTTTCAAAATAAAGGCTTTGGAAAACATTGTGGAAAATGAAAAAATTGCTTATGACAAGCAATTTCTTCATTATCCACAATGTTTTCTAACCTGAATTGCAACAATTTTTAAAACTTCACCAGCTTGAAACTGACCTCTGCAATACCTTTCAAATTGCAATGGGTTAATATATTATTTGTTTACACTTCAGGCAAACCTCAATGGCAGCAATATGAGACTAGTATCAGCTATATTAGTTGGTGCTCTATATCCCAATATTGTACAAGTGTTAACCCCAGAACAACAATATGCCCAAACTGCAGGAGGTTTATTAATACAGTATTTGTTTACACTTCAGGCTAACCTCAATGGCAGCAATATGAGACTAGTATCAGCTATATTAGTTGGTGCTCTATATCCCAATATTGTACAAGTGTTAACCCCAGAACAACAATATGCCCAAACTGCAGGAGGTATGTACATTCTTTGGTTGTTTTAATTTTAGGGTAATAAGGGAGCCTGTGCTAATTTTTGACACGAAAAGGGAAACTTTAACAATGTTTTAAAGAAACAACAAAAGGATTTGTTCCAAATAGAACCATTTCCAGGAGGCAACAAAAATATGTTGAGTAATCTGTTTACCATAACTTTATTATTTTCCAATGTTACTTTTGACTTTAGACTTAGGTTGACTCTCAACTTTCCTTTACTTGGCGTATCTTTTATCTGAGAAATCCCAAGTCTGTATTTGATTTCTTTGATAACCAACATTTCCCTTTTTCCCTCAATATTTTCAACACAACCAAAATTATATTTGAAAAATTAATTTGATGTCAGATTGTTCTATTCTTCTCCTTACAAGATCAGTGAAAAATATTATTGTCTCATTCGTTGTTAGATTTAAGGTTTTTAGATCGATATAAATTATCTATACAAATGAAACTTTGACCACATATTTCATTTGTAATAACCTATTTCTTGCAGGAAGTATGCCAGTGGCCCCAAAATCTCTAGATATCAGATTCAAAACTAAACAAGATGGTTATGTGAGTTCTCGCACAATAGATATTTGTGAAAGAATTGCTATAAATGGCTGCCTTTTTCACCAATGATTTATCGTGCGAGGCTGTTTTATTATTTTTTTATGCTGCTTTTGTAGTCCTTTAATATTTTCCATTTTTTCCACATTTTAACTTTAAGGTTTGCCTACCATTAGAACTTTCTGCAAATTATGAAATTAAAGTGAAATTGTAACAACTTTTGTGCAAAATACAGACCTGTGTTCCTATTTGAAAAATGTTTCATATGTACCGTTTTTGATCAATCAATGATTAGGATTCATATGAATTACTTTCTTTGATACGAAATAATATTTCGTCGGTGCTATGACAAAATTTCGTAACTGAAATGTTGCTCGAAAACCATTTTTTTCAGGAGAGCCAAAAACGTTTTTGCCGCTTTAAAAAATGTTAATAAATGTGCCGACAAAATTGCGTAACTCAATAACTACATGAAAAATTCAGCTTCTTTAAGGTAAAATAAGGTAATTGAACATAACTTACGGTTCATTTATTGGCCAAAGTAGAAGAAATACAGAGGAGAATGCCATTTCTCAGCCTTTTATTACTCTCATGTAAATAATTTGTCTATGTAAAACACATTTTTGTCAGCTAAATCGAGTTACGTAATTTTGTCACATGATAATTGAAATGGTTCTAATAGGTGTAGAGAAACGCCTTTTTGACAGAATATGCGCTCCTACAAACTACGTAGAAAATTGACGAAATTGCGTAACTAATTTGTTACACAATTTTTGTCATAGCACCGACAATTTGATAGTTTGCGTAAAGAAGTGTTTACATTTTGACTGTACAAAAAGTTACATTATGACTTCAAGATACTAGGTTTGACAAACCATTTTTAGGACAAGTACAGTAATTATTCTAATGAAAGTCCATATTCTAATGAATGCCCATTACATCTCCCAAATTTTAGTTGAAAGTCCACATATTTTGAGCACAGTTTTAGCAATATAGGGAGATGCCCATCCACATATTCCCTGTAATACATAATAATGTCAGTCATATACTCAGATCATTTTAAAAGTCAAGAAAGAGAGGTTTTTGATCTTAAATCTGTTTCCAACATAGAAATCACCCCCAAATCATATTTCGCAGTCCTTAATTAATAATTGCCTAATTTGATTTACTGGATCTGATTATTATTGCGTCTATAAATTGACATTTGATACTGTATTAATTTTGTAACATTGAGAATACCTCTAATAAATGTCCATCCCAGACTTTTCCTATAAACACCCAGGATTTTTATGCTCCCCGAAGGGAGAGCATATAGTCGCCGCTTCGTCTGTCCGTCCGTCCGTCCGTCCGTCCGTCCGTCATTCCGCCCGTCCGTCCGTCCGTCCGAAGTGATTTCTCTATAACCCTTGGGCCAAATCAAATGAAACTTACCATGTGAACTCCCTATGACATAATGCCGATGTACTTTTCCCAGTTTTTGGATTTGAGGCCTCGTCATGGGAAAAGGGGACTTAAGGTCAAATACATTTTTTCTCTAATTTCTCATAGTCTAATGGTCAGAATTTGATGAAATTTCATATTTGAGTAGTAAATCAGATGCCCTTGACAATAAATTACTTGAAATTTGCGTATAAAAAGTATGTCATGGAAAAAGGGGGCTTATCGTTTGTTAGCTTAATCTTAGCTCTGTATGGCATACATTTATTGTGACAAAGCCTTATTCGGGGAGCATTGTCCGTCTCTGACGGCTCTTGTATTAGAATAATTACTGTATGTTTCTTTTAAATCAGGTAAGCTGAATGTGTAGAAGAGAAGATGTGCTGGTTTCATTTGGGTTCTGGGGTGATTATACCCACTTTTTAGCGAGCTGGGACTCTACGTCTGGGGAGCTAATGTCACAGCCTTAGTGTTGGTGTCGCGTTGCGTCGCGTCACATCTTCACTTGAAAAACTTTAACCTGGTCTTTATCTACGGTACTATTATAGATACAGCCTTGATATTTCACACATGGTTACTTCCTGCCAAGGCCTTTCATTTTGGACCATGACCTTTGACCTAGTGACCTTTGAGTTTGACCTACTTTTAAAAATACTTTAACCTGGCCTATATCTCATGCACTATTACAGATAGAGCCTTGATATTTCGCATATGGATACCTCATGCCATGACCTTGACTTTGAGACCTTGACATTTGACCTAGTGACCTTGACCTTTGACTCCTCTTTTTGTGACAAGCTCTCGTATAGGTGAGCTTCTTTGTCCACGTACAACTCTTGTTGGTGTGTTGGGATTTGATCTCCAGGAAGCTAATATCACAGTCATATTCATTAGTGCTGGATGGTATCCATGTCATTCCTGTTAGCTGCTTATACTTGTTTATTTAGATACAAAATACTTTAACCCATTACCACACAATGACTCTTTGACTCCCCACAAAATAATGGCCATGGAAAATGTCGTGGAAAATGAAGAAATTGCTTGTAACAAGCAATTTCTTCATTTCCCACAATGTTTTCCATCAAAAAAGACCTAAAAATTGAAAATTCCATTCACTTGAAATTGTCGTCTGCAGGGTCTTTCAATTTTGACCGCCCTAAAACTTTGTTGTTTGGTTAACCTTGTCTTTCCCATTCCGAAATAGTGATGATTCTTTGATGCCTCTTATAGAAAAGGCTTGGGAAAACATTGTGGCAAAAGAAGAAAATGCTGATAATCAGCATTTTCTCCTTTTGCCTAAATATTTTCTGTGTTATTTTGTACACAAATCTTTTTCATTATGCATTTTGTCCCCTGCGGCAGCTTTCAATTTTGATCTTCCTTTAATGTTTTTGTATGGGAAAGGGTTAAGCTGGTATATATCGTATGCACTGCATAAGATAGAGCTTTGCTATTTCACACATGGGTGCAGCCTGCATAGATTTTTAGCTCGACTTTTCGAAGAAAATGAGAGCTTATACTGTCACCTGGGCGTCGGTGTTGGCATTGGCGTTGCAACAAAGGTTAAAGTTTTTTCAATACTATCAAAGCAATCAAAAGTCGAGCGCGCTGTCTGCGGACAGCTCTTGTTCATTTTGGACTATCAGTCATGACCTTGACCTGGGACTTTGACCTACTTTACAAAAACTTTAACCTTGCCTGTATCTTATGCACTGCTGCAGATAGGGCCTTGATTTTTATACGCCGCCGGAGGCGGTCATATATTGGCGTCATCTTCTCCGTCTGTCTGTCCATCCGTCTGTACGTATGTCGGTCCACTTTTGTTGTGAGCGCAACTTCTGCTAAGTTTCTGGCTGGATCTTTTTGAAACTTGGTCAATGTTATCACTTCAATTGGTAGTTGTGCATGAAGGAAGAATTTTATGATTCATTGATTTTTGCCCGAGTTATGCCCCCTTAGAACTTAGTCTCTGGGAGGGGCGGCGCATATTGTGACCATGGCACTCTTGTTCTATATTCAAAAGATTTTCCAAACAATCTCAAACACTGAAATCATAAGTTAGACAAACAAGAGGACCATGATGGTCCTATATCGCTCACCTGAACCAAAATGATATAAGCAACACTTTTCTTCAATTCAAAAAATATTTATGACTCTAAGACTGAAAACGAACTTATGGTCAATAACATTGTGAAAATCGAACTCATCCAAGATTTCATCGTGCCCAACATTGTGTCCAAGATTTGTCTTGTTTGATAAATAATTGTAGATTCTGGAGTATAAACAAGGTCGAAAAAAACCGAAAACAGCAATTTTGTCAAATTCAAGGACACTCTCGACTTTCTGGTCAGATCAGGCTGAAAATCAAACTCATACGAGATCTTATGATATCCAACATTGTGTCCAAGATTTGTCTTGATTGGTCAATAATTGTAGATTCTAGAGTGTAAACAAGGTCTAAAGCAGCCGAAAGCCGAAATCGGCAATTTGATCAAATTTAAGGGCACATAACTCTCATCTTTCTGGTCAGATCAGACTGAAAATCAAACTCGTATGAGATCTTATAGTCTCCAACCTTGTGTCCAAGTTTTGGATTGATTGATCAATAATTGTAGATTCTAGAGTGTAAACATTGTCGAAAACAGCCAAAAATGACAATTTTGTCAAATTCAAGGGCAAGTAACTCTCAACTTTCTGATCAGATCAGACTGAAAATCATACTCATCCGGGATCTCATGGTCCCGAACATTGTGTCAAAGTTTTGTCTTGATTGATGAATAATTGTAGATTCTAGAGTGTAAACAAGGTCAAAAACAGCCGAAAATGGCAATTTTGTCAAATTCAAGGGCACATAACTCTCATCTTTCTGGTCAGATCATGCTGAAAATCAAACTCATCCGAGATCTTATGGTCTACAATGTTATGTCCAAGATTTGTCTTGATTGATCAATAATTGTAGATGCTAGAGTGTAAACAATGTCAAAACTAAGTATTTTTCGCATTCAAGGGCAGATAACTCCTGACTTTCTGGTTCGATCTGACCCATAATCGAACTCATCCGAGATCTTATGGCCATACATGTTTTGACCAAGTTTGGTCAAGATTGGCTTATATTTGTAGATGCTAGAGTTTAAACACGAAATTGTGGACGGACGGACGAACGGACAGACGGACGACGGACAAAAAGTGACCACAATAGCTCACCTTGAGCACTTCGTGCTCAGGTGAGCTAATAAAGATACTGGTATGGGAGATTTGGAATATACATGACAGTATTATCCATTTGATTGGTCGATCTATATTTAATAGATAGTGCCTGTCAGTTACATTTAAATGAAATGCTTTAATTAAACCTTTCTCAAACAAATCCTCGTTTTGAAACTGTATTATAAATGATTTCGGAAAATATTGAGACAATAGAAAAAAATGCTGATAACCAGAATTTTATCCTTTTGCCTCTATCTTTTCTGTGCTATATGAGACACAAATTATATCTTTACTTACACCCCTTTTGTCACCTGCAGCTCCTTTGAATTTGGATCTCCCTAATTTTATGTTGTTTGAGACTGGTTAAGTAATAGATCTTTACATGTATTTCAGATTAAAATTCATCCATCGTCTGTGAACTTTCAAGTGAGATACTATGAAAGCCCTTACCTAGTGTATCATGAAAAAGTGAAAACCACCAGGGTAAGTCTACTGTTCGTTTATATTCATTAACCCATTACCAAACGACAAATTTTCAGGTTGTCCGAAATTCAAAGATGTTGCAGACGACAATTTCATATGAATGAAATTTAAATTTGGGTAAAAAGCATTGTGGAAAATGAAGAAATTGCTTGTCTCAAGCAATTTCTTCATTTTCCACGATGTTTTCCATGGCCATTATTTTGAGGGGAGTCAAAAAAGTCATTGTGTGGTAATGGGTTATAGGATTTTATTGCGTTGGCACAGCTTCAACTTTATTACCATAAATTGTGCACTTGATCTGATTCCCAAAAAGGATTCATATACATTTTGGTACATATTTTGTACATGTATATCTGTGTTCTAAAATTTAAGTCCCTTTTATGTATGTAAGGCTATTTGCTAAATATGAACATGTATTGCATAAAGGTCATGTCAAATGAAATTATCAATTACCCTTTCCGAAATAGCCAAAAATCAATGTTGTCCAAAAAAGTAAAGCATACTTGACCTTTCACAATGTTCGAAATAGTGATTAACCCATTACCACACAGTGACACTTTTTGACACCCCGCAAGAAAAGGTCTTTGGAAAATGTTGTGGAAAATGAAGAGATTGCTTGTGACAAGCAATTTCTTCATTTCCCACAACATTTCTACCCTAAAACACCAACAAATGTAAGATTCAATGCATCTGATATTGTCGTTTGCAACATCTTTGAATTTGGAGCAGTCTAAAATTTTGCTGTCTGGTAATGGGTTAAGTGCCAAAACTGTAACTTGTAAGCCTTCATCTTTGACTGCCCTCTTCACGGTAGATTATCACGTGATACAACAATTTCAGAAAATCTTCAATAAATTTGTTGATATGCGACCGATTTGAATTCGGTTTGAAGCAGAGAAGGTGGGAAGACGTCACGCATTATATAGACGTGGTTGGTTGTTGATAAATCAGCTGATAAAAAAATTTTAGTTTATCTTCAATAACTTTTTTATCAGTTGATTTCTTGAAAATCCACCACATCTGGGTTATTCCATGCATTAGATAGATGTGGTGGATTTTTGATAAATCAGCTGATAAAAAAGTTATCGAAAAAAAAATTTTGGTTTATCTTCAATAACTTTTTTATCAGTTGATTTCTTGAAAATCCACCACATCTGGGTTATTCCTAACATTTGTCCGTCTTCTCTGTTTCATACCGAATTCAAATCATTCAAGTATTGGCAAAATTATTGAAGATTATTAGAAATTCTAAGTCACGTGATTATACACTGTCTTAATGTAACTTACGGTACTTGACTTACTGTACCGAGTCTAAAGTCTTGTGCTTGGTCTTCTTTCATCTTTAATAAAACACCATGGACTGAACTTTTGAAGGTGGTTGTGCCGATGTTTGTTAAAGTTGCTCTTAAAAGCATTAACCCAAATGACAAAATTTATCCACTTCAAAAACTGCCACAAATGACAAAATAGATGTTACTAAAGATAGGATTTGTGTAAAATATGGCACAGAAAATATTTAGACAAAAGGAGAAACTGCTGGTTATCAGCAGTTTCTTCTTTTGTTTCAATGTTTTCCCAAGCCTTTTCTATTAGGGGCGTCAAAACCAAGGTCTTGTTTGGGAAAGAGTCAATACTTTTGGATTTGACAACTTTATGGGTTGAGTCAAGAGATCCTGGGTTCGATCCCCGACTGCGGCAAATATCTTTTTTCACACAAATATCCCCCACCAATGTTTTGATATCATTAACCTATGTGGGTGAGCAGCTGGGGGCTCAGTTAGCAGGAATGTCATTATTAACCAATTGCCGATCAAAACCATCATTGAAAATCACCAAAAAATTGTTTGTTTTTTCGGGAGCTACAAAGATTACATCAGGTATGCTGCCAAAATAAGAAAAATGCATCTGTTGTTTTCCAAATGAAATCTGTTGCTTCAAAACATAATGACATCCCTGAGTTAGGATGTCTTGGTAGTACTAGTATGAGAAATCACAGGAACCCATGGTAAGCTGCTCAAGCAGCTGCTATATGACCAAAACAGTTGAAATATCGATTTATATGTGACCCATCACTCTAAAAGGGACCTTATAGGATGTGTGAAAAATATCGACCCTAGTCAGTCTGCGCAGTCCGCACAGCCTGACTAGGGCAGACACTTTTCACAATCATGTAATTTTCTAAATCTAGACTGTTTTCCCTATCTTACTATATGTTCATTTTTTGCATGCAGTATCTGGTTGACCTGTACCAAGTCTGACAAGTTTGCAAAGATTTGAATTTTTTGACTTCTGATAAGGTCCCTTTTAGCGTGGCGGGTCACTATTATTCATTTTTTTGCAGATTTATGTACGAGACTGTACAATGGTGTCTGTTTACCCATTACTGTTATTCGGTGGAGGACAGATAGATATAGACTTGTCCAAGGGTAACTTTATACTCTCTGTGGATGAAGGCTGGATTAGATTCAGGGCAGATTCACATCAGGTGAGTATTAGGCTATTGCCACATAATGACCCTTTTTGATGTCCTACACGATAAAGGCATAAGAAAACATTGTGAAAAATGAAGAAATTGCTTGTGTCAAGGAAGGAAAACAGGAGTGTCTGCTTTGATTTTCAGTATGATCAATAAGACATTAATATTGGATCATTTCACATATTACATTTCCAGCTAGAATCTGTGAGGTGTTGGCAGGGCTGAAAAGCTTTATTCAGCTATCTCTTGACAGCAGGCTGATAAGCTATATCAGCCCAGCTTCTAGTGAATTTATTCTAAAAACTACTACATAACTTTTTGAATGATTCTTTCTGTGATATTAATAACATCATAGATGAAAAGGGCTCATAAACAAAGTATTGTTTACACCAAATCCAAGTCATATCATTATTGCTCTTCCCCTCAAAAGAGCAAGCAAAAAAATCTATAAAATGGATTTTGTAAGATTTGGTAAAACATCAGAGATTTATTTTACAAAAAGGATGTAATATACAGATTATATTACAGTAGATTCGGGCAGGAGAATGATATGGCCATTATCTTGATAAATCTATCTGCGCTTGGGGTAGATATCACTGTTGTGGGCTGATATCACTCTCTTGCCCTCATCTGCCTTGTAATAATCTCTAAATATTTAAGACATAGCATTTCAGGGCCTCAGTTTAAATTTAGCTAAGTTAACCCATTCCCTCACAGTGATGCTTTTTGATGCCTAGCAATATAAAAGCCTATGGAAGCACTGTGGAAAATAAAGAAATTGTTGATGACAAGCAAGTTCTTCATTTTCCGCTGTGTTTTCTACCAAGAAAGATGTAAAATTCTGAAATTGCATAAACTTGAAATGTTGTCTGTAACACCTTTGAATTTGGACCAGTCCAAAATTTTGCTGTCTGGAAATGAGTTAGATCTGAAATAATTTTCTATACTTTTACTATACTTTTTCCCTTAATGTTATATTTGTATATCATAAGACAAGTTGTTCTTTCTCTTCGCAGGTAGCAGAACTTGTGAGAGAATTAAGACTGGAACTAGATCAATTGTTAGAAGACAAGATCGAGAATCCTCACATGGACTTATGTGCCTGTCCGAGAGGCAGTAAAATCATTAGTACTATAGTGAGGCTTATAACAACTCAATGAGTAGAAAATCAAGGCTGAATATACAAGAAATAATGCAAACTTTATTGAAAGCGCATTTTAAGTTCATATTGTTGCTTTTTAACAAAAACCTCGTAACTGCAGCTTGATTTAAGCTGCAGTTACAAGGTTTTTGTTGAAAAGCAGCTATATGCATTTTGATAGTTTGGACTAATCCAATGATTTGAGAAATTTTGCCTTTGAAAGTGGCTATGTTTGTATGTGTAGGCAGACAAAATCAAGAACCCTCACATGGACTTATGTGCTTGTCCGAGAGGCAGTAAAATTATCAGTACTATAGTGAGGCTTATAACTACTCAATAATAAGATGATAGAAATACATGTATGTGCTTCCTATTGGTCATACAAGTTGATTAGTGCCTTTAGCCCTTTCTCAAATGGCAACAAAAATGGGGTGGTAAAATTTGAAATAAAGTTAAGACAAAATTAAGAGACCACATATGGATTTGTGTGCCTGTCCTAGAGGCAGTAAAATTATTAGTACTATAGTGCGGCTTATTACAACTCAATGAGTAGGAAATCAAGATGGATTACAAAGGAATTCACGCAAAACTATTGAAATTAGTCTCAAACGTTTAAAGTTTTTGTTAATCGAAGTCTTTGGAACCTGTGGGTATTTGGGATGTCAAAACAAGAAAGTATTTTAGTTTGGAGATTTAGCGGAGAAGATCTGCATTGTGATATCATTTTCCTTCTTTAGTATAAAACTTACCAGGGTTATGGATTTGACTCGATTTGTTTTTATTGTTCAGGCAGATGCAATAAAGCAAAGTAAACTGTTTACTATGCAATAAAACTATTTTATTTGATTTTGAGGACATATTCTTTTCATTTTAACCCATTCACAGAAAGAAAATTTGTAGACTTGTCAAAAAATAAAAGACGTTGCAGACAACAAATTCCAGCCGATAAAATCGTTATCTGGATAAAATCATTACACGGTAATAGTTTGGTCTTTTGGTATAGAAAACATTGTGGGAATTGAAGAAATTGCTTGACACAAGCAATTTCTTCATTTTCCAAAATGTTTTCCCGAGCATATTTCAAAAAGTGTCACTAGATCTATGTGGTAAAGGGTTAACATTTCCCAAACAGATTGTGTTTTTACGTCCCTTATGGACTAGGTAAGGTTTGGATAAACATTGTGGCAAAAGAAAAAAAGCTAATAACCAGCATTTTCTCATATGCCTCAATAGTTTATAGGCTATATTCGTCACAAAAACGTCCTTATCAGTGTCCATTTTGTCGTCTGGAGATGCTTTTGAAAGTCGAATTTTTTTGGCATTTGGGAAAAGGTTTTAACCGTTTATCCACTACCAAATGGCATGATTTTATACCAATCCAAATTCAAAGATGTGGTAGACGACAATTTCAAGTGAATGCAATTTTATGTTTTTTGGTCTGTCTTTGTATAAAACATTGCGGGAAATGAAGAAACTGGATACCACAAGCAATTTCTTAATTTACCACTATGTTTTCCAAAGCCTTTATCTTGCGGGAAGTCAAAATGAGTCTTTGGGTGGGACAGGGTTGGTTTCACAGTAGAAGATGGTCAGTTATCATTAGCAATATGACCATAGCAGTTGAAAAGGTGTAAAACCCCAATAAACCAAATCTTTGTAGAAAACATTGTGAGAAATGAAGAAATTGCTTACCACAAGCAATTTCTTTATTTTCCACAATGTTTTCCAAAGCCATTTTCTTGTGAGGAGTCAAAAAGAGTCTTTGGTGGGCCAGGGTTAATCTATTTCCAGAGCCTAGTTTGTATACAATTTGATTGTACTGCTTCCTAGAATTGTCACCCACCAATGGTTTGACCTATGTTGGCGAGCAGCTGGAGGCTCAGTAAGGATGTTGTGTTGTACCAGTATGAGAAATGACAGACATCCATGGTTAGGTGCTCCAGCTACTACGATATGACCATAGTAGTTGAAAGAAGCATTAAACCCCAATCAATCAATTGATCAATCAATCTACTTCCTAGAGGCAGCATTTGAAGCCCCTGTTCGTTTCACAGTAGAAGTTGGCCTGCTGTAGTTTGCACCTTTTTGACTGTCTCTCAACGATGTAGATGCAACACTTTTCCTTGGTTCAACTTTTGCTTGTCGAGTCACACCTGTTGCACCGGGCGCTTTGTTTTTGGTCCCATTAATTGGCGCTTTTGTGTTCTTTTGGCTATTATTGTTTGTATTTGGTTTATTTTGGTTTGTTGTTGTTGTATTTGGTTTATTTTGATTTGTTGTTTTTGGTTGGATTTGTGGTGGAGGTACAATTTTGCCCGCTGCTCTCCATTCATTGTCTATACGTTCATGTTCTGTTTTCACTGTTTCTCTTAGTTCATCCTGTAATGACAGGCATTTTGTTAATTAACACATTACCAGACAGAAAAGTCATGGACCGGTCCAATTTCAAAGCTGTTTCAGAGGCCAATTTCAAATGATCAGAACTTTACATTTTTTTGTCTTTCTTTGTAGAAAATATTGTTGTAAAAGATGAAATTCCTTGTCACAAGCAATTTCTGATTTTTCCACGTCCTCACTGTGGTCCAAAGCATTTAACTCTCAGTAAAGATGCGAATGTGGTGGAATGGGTTTATAGAGGTTAATATGAATTCAAATTATTGCAATTCAGTTTGAGGTCTAAAAGAAAGATGATGTTATTGTTTCTATTCATAAAATACATATTTAGAAGGTAGTGATACAATCTACAGTTGGCGCCACATCGTATGGCAAAATATTTTTATTTTGTTCAAATGTAATTGAACGTTAAACAAAACATAAACACGTGCCATACGATGTGGCGACAATTGTAGAGTCAAAAAGAAAAGAAGTTTGATGAATAATTTTAAAATAGATTATAGAAACACAATTATTACCCAAAGTAGGCTGAGGACAATACTTAAATACTTTCTCAGATAAAAAAAAATGTAAAAACTAATATTACATGGTGTCATCAGTGAGATATTATTTGTTATATTGTTTGCATAAATGCCTCTTGAAATCAAGTTTTTTCTTTGCTATGGTAGAATCTGTATTATTGTTTGGCTCTGTATGCTAGACAATTACTGCCAAAATCAAAAGATCCTTAGATGGCTTGCCACACAAGGATGCTTGGACAAGTCCTGAACATGAGCATATTTGGAATGATACACTATACCAGAAGTCCCAAGACTCGCAAACAAGATAGCCTTCCATTGTCACAGACACACAGAACTGCACGCTAGCACAGTGGTGCTTTGGACCTCCAAGCATGGAATGAGGAACAGAGGACGCCCCAGCACAACTATGGTGGACTTTTTAATGCAAGAAGCAAAAACAGTTAGCCCTGACGAGCTTGGATCATGAATAGAGTTTATTGGAAAAGGTGACAATGTGCCATCTTAGGAAGACCTGACACAATTATATACTTACACCCCATCCCATTAGATCAGCCAAAGCATAACAGCCATCATCACATGCTCCCTGCCAGTATACATCTCTGTAACAAAAGTTAAGACAAAGCTATAGATTAGGATATCAAAATATTATCAATTGTTGATCAAACCGTATGTTGTGGGTACTCATTGGAATTGTCTCTGTAATGAAGTTTTCTCATTACCAGACAGCAAAACTTTAGACTGGTCCAAATTCAAAGGTTTTGCGAACCACAATTTTAAGGGAATGAAATGTTACATCTTATGTAGAAAACATCAAAGGGTTTCATTATGCTATGATGGGTTAAAAGACTTTGTGTACATATATGGTGATGTAATGCAGTTCAAAATGGATCTATTCTGCCAACATTAGAAGCTTTGACCATCTCTTTGAAATTCTGAAAGGATTTTTCGATATAAGTATGTTATCCCGTGTAGGTTTGTTGTCCCTGTAAGGCACAATGTTGGTAAATGCGGGAAGGAAAACGATCATAAAGAGTAAAGTATTAATCAACAATTTTATTAACGTTTTATTTATTTTTCTCCTCTACGATCAGGGTAACATGTGAAAAGGGGTAAATGCATTCTAAATATTTTATTATTTCAAATCTAAGCCCTATGTTGTGGTAATCATTTGAATCGTCTAGCCGAGACGATTTGATGAGTACCCACAACATAGGAATCGATGAATATTAAATGATATTTTGCACTTTGAAAAGCAAATGCCCCCTCTTGTATTTAGCTCTGTCTACGATGCCTTTAAACCAGGGTAAATCTTATAGGAAATGATATTTATTGCTTTAAAATAATGTATCAATTTGCATACCTTATATTGTCCTCTTCACCAAATTCGAATCCTCCACCGAAAAATAACACAGATATTGGATGCCTTTTCTGAAATTCGGGAAACAGAATATTGTATAGTGCACCAGAATTAACCAGACTGGTGTATATGCATATATATGTAATTCAATAATGTTTTCTTAACCCTTTCCCAAACGACAAAATTTTAGGGTGGTCCACTTTAAAAAATGCAACAAATGACAAAATGGATGTTATGAAAGATAGGATTTGTGTATAATACAGCAAAGAAAATATTGAGACAAAAGGAGAAACTGCTGGTTATCAGCAGTTTCTTCTTTTGTTTCAATGTTTTCTCAAGCCTTTTCTACTAGAGACGTCAAAACCAGGTCTTGTTTGGGAAAGGGTTAAGATTTTATCCGACAGACTTTGTAGACGAAGATTAAGTTGTCCCTGATTAATAATGATGGAATATACACATCGATTGTGTCTAAATCAAAACTCATACATTTACTATACATTTTCATTTGCTTGTAAAAAAAGCTTTTTAAACACGATGGAGATTGTGCATTGTGAAATGGGTAAATATACGGCCAATTTTGCCTCGCTTCAGTAATTTTCTTATTTCTGCGTCAATTTTCAATCGGTTTATTGCTTGTACCCCACCTTACTGATCTATTTCCTCTAATGTATGCCTTACTTGAACCAACCTTGTACTTTTTGCAAAAAAAAAATCCCAACCGACCAGAAAAATGACACAAAAAAATTCTGGTTGGTTGGGATATATTTTTCCATAAGGTATGAGGTGTTTTCAAATAAGTCATATATCTGAGGGCAAGGCTCAGTAAGGCGGGTACATGCAATAATCCTTTTGAGAATTTACGCAGAAATAAAAGAGTAATTGGAAAATATTCACCTGAATCGATATTATTTTTGTCCGTAGTTGTTATCCATCCCATGATACGCAATCTCCACCGTGTTAAAATTGCTTCGAATTTGAAATAAAAAACAACAGCAATAAACAAAGATCTATGATGATAAATTATGAATCGAGAGAGCATTGAAAAAGTACTTACCCCTCCAACTTTATTCTCCATATTTATGTAGAGTCGTGGAGTGTTCTCCTTTGTCCTAAAATAAATAAATTAAAAAAGCGGTTGATGAAAATGATTTTTTGTGTACACGATTCATGATTTCTTGAAAAGAGAATAAGCAAATTTGACGGGCATGCGTCTTTGTCATAAACATAATAATTATGTAATAAATGAAACAGTATGATACAATCACAATATCAAGACTGTTTTAAATTCTCGTTCAGGGCAAGTTTAAAAAAATGTGACCGTTCACTTTTTACGTGCCTCGGCTTTTGCAGAGAAACATATTCAACCCAATCAAAGCTAAAAGGATATGTTATGGTGTCTTTATACTGTGTACCAATTTTAAAGAAAATCGCTTCACAAATAAAAAAGATATGTCATTAAAACATGTCAAAAATGTCAGGAGTGAAACGCTTTTTGTGTGACACTTAAGACTTTAACCAATTTTCTAAGCTATGGTAAATAAAATACAGTGACAGGATACTGCAATAAGCACCTGTAATTCCTAAAACAACATGTGCATAATCATCTAAAAATTACATTTTCATCTTATCTTCACTTGTTTAGGCTGTGGAGCCTGTTTTATACAATGACCTTCTGAATTTTATGTCAGGAGTGAAACACTTTTATTTTTCAAAATGTGTTCTCATTTTTGTCTATTCAGCCAGAAATCTACCACTCAAACTTTTTTAGGAAGCCATCAACCTTGTGGGCATTCTGCACTCTACTATTTAGTGATTGCTGGGTTACA
Source organism: Fragum sueziense (assembly GCA_963680895.1). Classification (NCBI taxonomy): domain Eukaryota; kingdom Metazoa; phylum Mollusca; class Bivalvia; order Cardiida; family Cardiidae; genus Fragum; species Fragum sueziense. Next base: position 28,204,693 of record OY804593.1, read on the forward strand.
TTTTCTCATATTGTGCAATATATAAGCTGTCAGGAGTGAAACGCTTTTTTGTTGTCATTTTGAAAAATTGCGCACACAATTTTAGCTTAAAACTTGTGATCATGAATTTAGAATATAATTTTGGCACTGTTTAACCATTTAGAATAGTTTTTAGCCACCCTTATTCAGATATCTGGATGATATTCGGTAATAATAGCTGTTATTTTTAACATTTAAATGGCACACTTTGGTCACATTTTTTTTAAACCTGCCCTTCAACAATATTCTGGTTGCAGTGCACATACACTATCTTCGGCGGATCCAGGATATCTCTGAGAGGGGGGGGGGTCGAAAATACAAATAAGGGATTCGTTCTCCTAGAATTACGTAATTTTGAACGAATTCCTGGCTAATGGTAAGTTTCAGGGCAGGCGGATGCACGGACGGACAGACAGACACGAGTAGAAACAATGAAAGATTGTAGGCATAAAAATGTGGGCAGCAGCGACCATCTTTTATGATATAATATATACACAAGTTCTTGTTGGTTTTGATCTCTTAATGATATGCAGACTAACCTGTTAACAATAGTGTTGAACGGTGCTACAACCAGGGACGTACCCATAATGATCAACATATCACAGTTGTCTAAATCCTGCAAAATAGAAGCACAAAAAGGTCATTATTATTGCCTCTACTTTCAAAAATACAATGACTAAGTGGTACATGCGTGGTGTTTTAAAGGTAGTGAAATTGAAAGCCCAGACAGTTTGATGTCTTAAATAATTACTGCATAATGACGCATTTGACAACCTTCTAGAAAAAGGCTAGTGAAAACATTGTGGAAATGAAGAAATTGCTTGTGACAAGCAATTTCTTCATTTCACACAATGTTTCACTACCCAAAACTACTAAAAAATAAAATTCCATTCACTTAAAATTGTCATCTGTGCCATCATTAAAGGTGCCACAACCAGTGAAGTACCCATGATGATCAGCATATCGCAATTGTCTAAATCTTGCAAAATACACGTACAATTTAAGTCGTTATCATCGACACACCTTTCAGAAATACAATGGTTAAATGTAATTTTTGAGGATAGTGAAATTGAAATCGTAGGCAGTTTGGTGTCTTAATTTTTTTCTTGTCTCTGCAACTCCGCCAAATTTGGAAAGGTGTACATATTTTTAGTTTTTGGAAAAGGTTAAACTATCGGACCAATTGATACACAAAGTGGCTTTTGCCAGCCGAGTTTTAAGAACTGATGGTAGGCCTACGAATATAGATACGGTACGTGGAAGTGAAAATCTTGAAGTTTGGTTGTGTCAAAAGAAGTCTACTTCAGAAAATATTTAATACCGAATAAATCAAATACAATTAGAAAATAAATTACTCTTTATCTTACCGAGGGAGCATTCTTTGCGAATCGCTGTGGCAAGCTTTCTCCGAACATGACTACATCTGAAAATTGCAGTGATAAAGAGTTTACATTGTGTTGTTGTTTAACCCTTTCCCAAACGGCAAAATCTTAGGGTGATCCACTTCAAAAACTGCCACAATTGACAAAATAGAACTTATTATTGATAGAATTTGCGTGAAATATGACATAGAAAATATTGAGACAAAAGGAGAAACTGCTGATTATCAGCAGCTTCTTCTTTTGTTTCAATGTTTTCCCAAGCCTTTTCTATTAGGGACGTCAAAACCAGGTATTGTTTGGGAAAGGGTTATAGAAAAGTATTTACAAAATGCTAAAATCTGGGTTTCTAAGCTCTTTTAAAGCATTAAAGTAGAATACCCATAACGTGGACATGTTGAGATTCATAAAACATCGGATTTTTATGAGCAGCGTCGTTACATACCCAAAATCTATTTGGGCGCGGTCGTAAACCTTAGGCGGTGGAAAGTTCCACCGCCGAATGTTTTCGACGTTGCCCGAATAAGTCCGACGTAGCGCGAATCTCCGATTAGGGGTGGACTACCTTAATTCATTAGCCGGTCATAAATCGGTACTTGCATCGCCTATAACCTTTGATATGGTACCATTGGCGGATCTAGAGGGGTAGGGGGTCCGGACCCCCCTGGTATTGGCTAAAAATCAAATTTTACTATATAACGTTACATATTGAACACATTTCAAGCCTTTATTTTGGCTAGGACCCCTGGAAAAATCTTTGGGCTTGGGCTTAGACACCCCTCCCCCTGGAAAAAAATCCTGGATTAACCCTTGGGTACCGTTGAATTTGTATAAATGCAAACTACGGGATTTTCACCATTAGGTGACCGTGTAAGATTGGTCCTTTTGACGGCATTCAGACATTTTCTCGCAGTTTAATATGAATGTTGAAAATGATATTCAACTTGATGAAACAGTCCAAAAATAATGCGAGCCATTATTTTCGTAATCTTAAGCATAAATCTTTGAACTTGTTATCACATCATTTCGTCGGTCACGTTCTAAAATGCCGTAACTACAGCTTATTCAAGCTGTAGTTACGACATTTTAGAACGTAACCGGCGATTTGGGGGTTTCATTTTTACCTGGTTTCAGAATGCCATTGCATTCAGGAATATCACAATGTGGCACTGGTGATTCCGACCCGAACATCTTTTCTGAAAAAAAATCAGACAGATTGGTTATATTAATAAATATGCAAATCAGTTTATAAAGAAACAAAAATATTTTGTTGGACACTATACACTTGATATTACAATCATTTCCTAAACCATCACTGATGGGTTGACTCTATTACCTGGAATATTATTTTTCCCTAAAAGCATGTTTTCATGGGGATAAATGGTAGGCCTAATGCTCTCCGAGTGGGTTAGCATATAGCCGTATCTTCGTCAAACCGTATGTCCGTCCGTTTGTCCGTCAGTCTGCACCCATTTCTCCTTCACCAGAGGGCATACTTAGATGAAAGTTCATAAATTAATTTTCTACGAAACTGCACCGATCAATGCTGTTTCCCTTGTTGTTGTTGGGTTTTTTGTTGTTTTTTTTTTTTTTTTTTTTTTTTTTTTTTTTTTTTTTTTTTTCAATTTGAAGTCTTGTCACGGAAAAGGAGAATTCTGGTATAACTGTAGTTTTTCCAACATCTCTTCCATCTGTTATCATTTTTCAAAATTCATTTGTATATTGCTTATTTAAAATCCTTTTCAATGCTGTTTACATATTTTATTTTGACGACGTCACGTTTTTCGAAAAAGGAGCTTTTTTCCCGGCAACACTAATTTGAGGAGCATAACAATCATCTGACGCATCTTATCTTAAAATCACCGATAGAACCAATTTGTATGAATTACACTATTACCTATACAATATTCTTGGCCAAATTCTTTGTTACACAGTATACAATGTGAGGTTTTGTATGAACCATGGGCTTCCACCAGTTTATCTTCCGATATACCCGCCTCCCGCTCCAGCCCATCAATATTCTAGAACGAAAACAGAATGCAATGTTAAACCCATTATCAGACGACAAAATTTTAGACTGGTCCATTTAAAAACATTGCGGACGAAAAGTTCTAGGGAACGAAACTTTGTGTTGTTATTTTTTTTTTTTTTTTTTTTTTTTTTTTTTTTTTTTTTTTAAGAAAACATAGTGGGAATTGAAGAAATTGCTTGTCACAAGCAATATCCTTCATTTTCCACAATGTTTTCCAAAGCCGATTTTTTGTTTGGCTTCAAAAAGCGTTGATGTTTGTAAATTGTCTTCTGAAATACCCGCTTCTCGTTCCAGCCCATCAATATTCTAGAACGAAAACAGAAGATAATTTATAGCCATTGCTAAACAATAAAACTTTAGTTAAGACCAATTTGAAATATGTTGCTGACGACAAATACAATTGAGAGAAAATTTACGTTGTCTTTTTTTTGTAGAAAGCATTATGGGAAATAAAAAATGCTCGTCATGAGTAATTTCTCCATTTTCCACAATGTTTTCCACAGCCTCTTTCCATTTCTTGTTGGACTTCAGTCAACGTTAAGTCAATGTGTAGAAATGGGTAAACTGTTCTTTCTGTGTCGAAAAAATAGAGTTTCAAAGACTAATGTTATTATGTCGTATACTTTGCTACTATATGACCTATCAATCGTCGAGAAGTGAAGCATGTTCTGTGTTTGATCCCCGGTAGCGGAGGTCGATCTTCTCATTTGCCCACACATTTGGTGTATTTCAAGGAGAATCAAATAGGACATATATCTACAGGTTTGGTCTAGATCGTTCTTTTTTAGAAAGTCGAAGATTACGAGATATAGATAAATACTTACTTGCGTGTAATGTCGGAGAAGTTTGTTCTTCTTTTCTAGTAGTTTAATGAAGTAATGGCAAGGTGTGGGCTGTGAAAATAAAACAAACAAAAATTATAATACCATTTGAAATCAACATTTGATTTGAAAGATAAATCTAATATAATATCGTCGCTTTCAACGACTGCAGTTACGAGGTTTTCGATGAAAAACAGCGATATACACGACCTTTCGGCAAAATATACCCCCAACAGCAGCTGCTGTGTAAGAAGTCATTCAAAAATACGCTTAAAGCCTGTTCACGTACAAATTCCGCGTCGATATCGCGCGGACATACATCACACTCAAAATTATACTGCACGGGTCCCCTGTTTAAGACGTGCTCCGGCCATTATGTGGACGCGAAATGGTGTATATGACCAGGCAATTTTTGTTGGTATCATGTATTTAGAATTTGAAAACAAACTCTTACATTACCAGTTATCATCGTCAAACATACCAGGATGTTCAAAGACATAAATCAAGATTCTTACTTTAACTTGTGCAGCGAACATGTCTCTCCGAATCATGTAGTAAGGCTCTGGATTTTGCTGAAATATGAAGAAAAAAACACTAATGTGTCAGGATCTGGAAAAACGTCTATTACGGATTTTGAGCCCATCATGGTTCCAGATCAGCCTGCGTATTCACGCAGTCTGATCAAGAATCACGTTGTTCTCCAATAGCTAATTCTTCTTCACATCTAGCAACTGTTCGATCGAGTAGTAAGGATCGTGTACAAACTTCATCTAGGCACATACTGATCTTGAAACATATGGTTGTCTCAAATGCTAACGTAGTCTACAAGGGACTTTTTTCCAGATCCGTGCTAAAATTGTTTGAAATAAGATCGCAGTCAGAAGACAACTAAAATTATGCACAAGATCATGGCAATTTTATTTCAGATATTTATATCACTATGTTGACGAACAACACATTATACTGATGATCATTAAAAAACAAACAATATCGTCGCTATATTCCAAGAACCACGTAACTACTGCTTTCTGTATTTACGAGGATTCGGAAGAAAACCCACGGCACGAACTTGATGTTTAGAACAGCCGGGCGATCTATACCTTCAGAAACGAGTCAATAAAGACTGGGTGACGGCAAATAGTTTGCTGTTTAATATTTAGTTTAAGACTCTTTCAGTGATCATTAATTTTGAAAATGGTGTTATAAAGTCTAATGTTATTATGTAATTAGAACGAGACGCATTTAGCTTTTGTCCCAACCGATGTAAAATAAGGCAGTTTTGGCCCGTTCTAGAATCCGAAATTTATATGCAGTCTTCCTCAGGCTTCACAAATGACTAGAGTCCATTCTTTTCATACTGACCAGATTGACCTTTTTCGTGAGATGGGTCACAATTCGTATAGGAATTTAAATCAGTCCCTGTTCATACAAACTTACCCTGAAGAAGGTAACATCAAAAGCCTGTTGTGGCGTGGACAAGTTATACTTGGCTAACTTCTCATACAATCCAGACCCGGGAGTACGAAAATCTGGCAAACCGGCCGCTGAAAAACAAACTGTCGGTGTTATTGACAAAACTCGTATCTACAGCTTGATTAAAGCTATAGATACGAGGTTTTGTAATTACATCGACGAAATTCAACTAAAACATTTCTGTAGATACATTTGCTGGATCATGCCAATTTAGACAGTTTAGACATGAAACTATTGAGGGAATAGTAGAAATTGCAACTCGATTTTCCAGAATCCTATGAGGGCCATTTTTCCAGATTCCTGGATCCTGGTTAGACTGCGAACATGTGCAGGTTAATCTGGATCCATGTTGGTCTCAAAAAGCATATGAATAAATCTTCAAATAAATCTGTCAATATGTATGTAACTGCCTGGTTCAAAGCTGTGAATGTGTAAACAGGTCAGGGATTAGCTGAATTTGATGATTAAAAGTTAGTGATAACCATCTCTTACGCTCTCTCTCACTTTCGCACACCCCACCTGTCTCTCACTCCTCAACTTACTCTCTCACACCCCTTCCCTTTCTCACTCCTCCACACTCTCTCTCCCCACCTCTCTCTCTCACTCTTCCACTCATAACCACACCTGTCTCTCACCCCCCACCAACCCCTTCTCAACTTACCTTCTCACACACCCTTACTTACCACTCTCACACACCCTTACAAAAGTGTGCGACAGGGTACGTACGGGTGTGTGAGAAGGTACACAAGGGTGTGAAAAAGGGTAAGTAAGGTTGTGAAAAAGTGTAAGTCAGGGTGTGGGAGGGGGTAAGTAAGAGCATAAGAGAGGTCATAAATATCTTTTTTTAATCATAAAATTCAACAAATCCCTGACATTCTCTGCTTCGAACAAAATTCAAACTAGTCACATATTGGCAGATTTATTTGAAGATTTCCTATTATTGTTGTGTAAAGCGATTCCCCGCCGTGTATTCATATACAATATTAGACCAACATGGATCTAGATCAGCCTACACATGTTAGCGGTCTAACCAGGTTTCATATTCTAGAACTTGTAGTAACTGAAAGACAAAATCATCTAAATCCACGCTGCATGTACAAATTACGCAGTTTACGCAACTGCGCGATACTTTGGGAACAAAAACATTTTCGAAAAGAGGCTTTATCTACCTATATCCGTGTTCTTAAAAAACATCAAAGTGTGTATTTTCAAGTTCTTTATTCAAAGAACTACATCGCGCCCCCCCCACACACACACACGCAAGCGTTCGCACCCACAGACTGCGTATTTTTTATATATATATAAAAACCCTGGCTATGTTCTTGCTGGTTTCAAATGCAATAAGCGCATGTTGTCCAATTAACTCAATTAATATAAATAAAAAAAATGATATTTAGATAGTTTATGCGTAAATCTAAATGAGCCAGGATCTGGACAATGTCCCTTAAGGCTTTTAAGCCCAAAATGGTCCAAGATCTGCCTGCGTATACACACAGTCTGATCAGGAATAATGTTGTTCTCCAATAGGCTCGTCATGCTTTGTAGCAACTATATGAGAGTAAAATGGATTCAGATTGGACTTCACCTAGGCCCAGTCTGATCTCAAATACTATAAGGGACATTTTTTCCAGATCCTGGACCGTTTTTCCCGATCCATGCAACCTGTGATGGTTAAGAAGAACGAAATAATATAAGAAAAAGGAGAAATAAAACTTACAAGTCGAGATCCCAGCTCCGACCATGGTGACGATTTTCTGACATTTGTCTGACTTGATGTATCTGGCTATACCATCAAAACTGATCTCGTCCAGCAGAACTTCGGGTTTAGGTCCGAAGTCAATACCCATGGCTTTAGCAAAATATGAACGTAGCCATTCAGCTGTTATGGTGAAACAAAGAGAAATAAAATGTAAACCATTTCCCAAACGACAATATTATAGGGTTGTCCAGTTTTAAAGTTGCTGCAGAAGACAAAAAAGTTGTGGTTAAAGAGACGTGTACACTATATTATTGCACAGAAAGTATTGAAGCAAAAAGGAGAAAATGCTGATTATCAGCATTTTCTTTTTTTGCCTCAATATTTTCCAAAGCCTATTTGTCTGACTTGCTGTACCTGACTATGCCTTCAAAACTGATTTCGTCCAACAGAACTTCGGGTTTAGGTCCGAAGTCAATACCCATAGCTTTAGCGAAATACGATCGCAACCACTCCGCTAAAATTCAGAAACAAAAATAAGTAAGATCTTTGCCATTTCCCCACTCCGCTAAAATTCAGAAACAAAAATAAGTAAGATCTTTGCCATTTCCCCACTCCGCTAAAATTCAGAAACAAAAATAAGTAAGATCTTTGCCATTTCCCCACTCCGCTAAAATTCAGAAACAAAAATAAGTAAGATCTTTGCCATTTCCCCACTCCGCTAAAATTCAGAAACAAAAATAAGTAACATCTTTGCCATTTCCCCACTCCGCTAAAATTCAGAAACAAAAATAAGTAAGATCTTTGCCATTTCCCCACTCCGCTAAAATTCAGAAACAAAAATAAGAAAGATCTTTGCCATTTCCCCACTCCGCTAAAATTCAGAAACAAAAATAAGTAAGATCTTTGCCATTTCCCCACTCCGCTTAAATTCAGAAACAAAAATAAGTAAGATCTTTGCCATTTCCCCACTCCGCTAAAATTCAGAAACAAAAATAAGTAAGATCTTTGCCATTTCCCCACTCCGCTAAAATTCAGAAACAAAAATAAGTAAGATCTTTGCCATTTCCCCACTCCGCTAAAATTCAGAAACAAAAATAAGTAAGATCTTTGCCATTTCCCCACTCCGCTAAAATTCAGAAACAAAAATAAGTAAGATCTTTGCCATTTCCCCACTCCGCTAAAATTCAGAAACAAAAATAAGTAAGATCTTTGCCATTTCTCCACTCCGCTGAAATTCAGAAACAAAAATAAGTAAGATCTTTGCCATTTCCCCACTCCGCTAAAATTCAGAAACAAAAATAAGTAAGATCTTTGCCATTTCCCCACTCCGCTAAAATTCAGAAACAAAAATAAGTAAGATCTTTGCCATTTCCCCACTCCGCTAAAATTCAGAAACAAAAATAAGTAAGATCTTTGCCATTTCCCCACTCCGCTAAAATTCAGAAACAAAAATAAGTAAGATCTTTGCCATTTCTCCACTCCGCTGAAATTCAGAAACAAAAATAAGTAAGATCTTTGCCATTTCCCCACTCCGCTAAAATTCAGAAACAAAAATAAGTAAGATCTTTGCCATTTCCCCACTCCGCTAAAATTCAGAAACAAAAATAAGTAAGATCTTTGCCATTTCCCCACTCCGCTAAAATTCAGAAACAAAAATAAGTAAGATCTTTGCCATTTCCCCACTCCGCTGAAATTCAGAAACAAAAATAAGTAAGATCTTTGCCATTTCCCAATCGGCAAAGTTTTAGGGTTGTCCACTTTAAAAGCTGTTGCAGACGACAAAAAGTATGCTGATAAAGAGCCATTTCGTGTACATTAATACTAAAGAAATATTTGAGGGAAAATGGAGAAAATGCTGGGTATTTAAAACATTTTCTTGTTTTGTCTACATATTTCCCAATCCTATTTTCTTGGGGAAGTCATTTGTCTGATTCGATGTACCTCGCTATACCCTCAAAACTGTTCTCATCTGACAAAACTTCAGGTTTAGGCCCAAAGTCAATCCCCATTGCTTTAGCGAAATACGACCGCAACCACTCTGCTGGAATTGGGAAAAGAAAGAGAACCATGATATTTACCATTTCCCAAACGACAAATTATTTCAGGGTTGTCCAGTTTAAAAGCTGCTACAGAAGACAAAATGGGTGTTGATAAATAGACGATTAGTGTTCACTCTATTGCACAGAAAGTATTGAGACAAAAAGGAGAAAATGATGATTATCAACATTTTCTTGTTTTGTCTATATATTTCCCAATCCTATTTTCTTGGGGAAGTCATTTGTCTGATACGATGTATCTCGCTATACCCTCAAAACTGATCTCATCTGACAAAACTTCAGGTTTAGGCCCGAAGTCAATACCCATGGATTTAGTGATATAGGGACGTAACCACTCCGCTGCAAGAAGGAAGGAAACGATAAAGATAAGATTCTTTCCTTTTCTTGCAATAAATTGAAGATTCCAAATTGAAAGATGTTACAGACAACCGGGTAGGTGACGGTAAAAAGGGGAATTGTGTACGAAATAGAATGAAAATATTGAGGTAAAAGAAGAAAATGCTGGACATCAGCATTTTCTTCTTTTGTCTCAATATTTTCACTAGCCTATTTTCTCTGGGACGTCATTTTTCTGACTTGTTATACCTGGATAATATTATACCCTCAAAACTACTCTCGTCCATCAAAACTTCGGTTTAGGTCCAAAGTCAAATCCCCATTGCCTTGGCGAAATAGGAACGTAATCATTTAGCTAAACAAAAAGGAATAAGATCTTTGCCATTTACCATAACGACAAAATCTATGGGTAATATGGATATAGATAGAGACAATTTTATATACTATATGGCACAGAAAATATTGACACAATGAGAGTAAATATTAATTATCGGCACTTTTTTCTTTTGTCTCAATATTTTCCTGGACATATTTTCTTATGGATAATAAAACAAGGTCTTGTATGGAGAAGGGTTAATAAGAAAATCATAAGAGATATTCGTCGAAATATAAAAATTATAAAAACTAAAAACAACAACAACAAACGAAGATTTTTCTAGATCCATTTGGAAAATGGAACGCGTCTGCAAATCCAACAAACCACTCTTAATTTTACATTTTCTCTGCTTCAATCCAAATTCATGACAAAATTATTGAAGATTTTCGACCATTTTTGTTTGTTGTTGTGTCACATGGGAGAAGCACAGTGCACAACACAATCTAAACCTCACATGATTATGTTCTTAATCATTGGCATTTGTTGCTTTTCGAACTATTTGTGCGGACTATGGCTCTAGAGTGAGGTAGAACCGGGAATGGCGCTCTAAAAGGCGCGTACGATGCACGTTACCTACTCAAAATCCTTTGAAATGAAAAATAAGAAACATGTAGATTGAATCGAGCGATTTTTGCTTGTGTACATTTTCAAAAAGTCACGTGGGATAAACAGTCTGACATGGACAGAGTTTCTTTTTATATGTCTTAGCTTACGTCATCTGTATTCTTTCCCAATGAAAGCATGATTGGAAAGGCGCGATGCAGAATTGAGACTAAAATGATCGGTCCTTGTCAGTCTTTTTTATTAGCAAGTATGTCCATTGATCAATAAAAATAGCCGACTTACTTGAAAACAATTCGTCTTGGGTCTTTGACCCATCTTCGGCTGACGTAGCTCCTTCAGTTTTCTCTGTTGTGCCGTTTTCAGAACCTACGAATACGGATACAAGGACAATATTAAAACAACATTATGTAAAAAATATGGACAATGCGAAAAAACTTTGATGATTTTTAGCCTCATAAATCTCGATTTTGATATTATCTTACTAGATAATCCATTGCACCAAATAAAACATAGTCCCAAAATAAAAAAAGAAAAGCTTAGGAAAATATTGAGACAAAAGAAGAAAATGCTGATAACCAGCATTTTCTCCTTTTGTCTCAATATTTTAGGACGATTGTGTACATCAGCTCTTATCTTATCATCATTATGAGAGCAACTTTCAAAATAGACCGCTTTAAACTGTTATTCTTTGGCAAAGCAAGAGCGGATCCACGCAATTGGTAGATAATGCGCAAACGTCAATTTTATTGCTGCAAAAAAGGCAAAAGATGTACAAGTCGACATATCGATGGCTCTGCGCGAAATGGTCGTAACTGTCTATATGTTTATAGGCAGTTACAATTGTTTCGCACCGAGCCATTGATGTACCATGGCTAAGAAAATATTGTGGGCAAAATTGAAAACATTCATTTTAATGTTGACTACCTATGTATCAGCGATATTTTCCTTTTCTCTCTATTTTTCCCGTGTATTGTCTAAGATAATGGAAGTCCAAATCGAGGGGATGAATTGTAGTAGACTATATAGGCTATTTTGGGTTATTTTGCCATCTAAATCATAAGACCGAAACAGGCCCGTAGGAACAGGGGGAGGGGGGGGGGGGGCTAGGGGAGGGCTACCCCCCCATGCCGAATTTTCTCTATTTTACACTGAAATTTTAAGGAAAATCCAATTAAGCCCCCCCCCCCCCCCCAATTTCAGACTTGGGAGCTTCAGCCCCTCCAATATGAAATTGCTTCCTACGGACCTGCGAAATGTATTTTATAATTACTGAAATGTCATTTCGTCGCTTTTCTTCAAAAACCTAGTAGCCTAACTACAGCTTGTTTAGATATTTAGTTACGATGTTTCGGAGGAAAAAGCGACATATAGAATCAATATAACATGTACATGTAGCTTATATCATAGGGGTCCGTAATTTGAGCCTTGGCACCATCTAGACTATTCTATTCAATAGAATAGCCTAGATGGTGCCAAGCCCAATGCTCAAATTACGGACCCCTATGGCCCATATCGTGTCAAAATAATTTACCTTGATTTTGATCGTCCGTTGACATTCTTTTATCACAAAGTTTCTAGAGCTCAATAACTTTCCGAACGTCTTATTTCCTTTAAACAAATACACTGACTATTTACCAAACTTACACTTCAAAAATTATGTAGGCTATTGCTTAATGTCCATGTTATTTATGGTATTTAAAATCCCCGTGCTATTATTTATTACACATTTCTATAATTAGTAACAGGTTAATAATCGAAGGTACAAAATCAATAAGTAACCTTTGAACTATGGAAATATGTTATTCTTAACCCTTTTTTAAATAGGTCCTAAATACACGTTTCTCCGGTGTATGCCTAAATGCAAAACTTGGTAATTTATAAGGTTAAACCTGGTACGCCCAATTGAGACAATTCTTGCAGGTTTTTTTTAGTTAATCCGTATTATGACACATTATACACGAACAATATGTCCAAATTTCAAGTAAAACCTTCAGTTTCTGAGAAAGATATAAATATTTTGTCTTCCCCTTTAAAATTTTCCAAAAAATATATAGATCTAGATCTACGAGTTTTTATTTTTATTTTTTTTTTATTTTTTTATTTTTTTTTTATTTTATTTTTTTTTATTTTATTTTTTTTTTTATTTTTTATTTTTTTATTTTTTTTTTTTTTTGCATTAACATCGACGATTTTCTGGTTTTGATGACCCTGTTCTGTTTTGGTTCGTGGATCTTTGATAAAAAAAATGCTGATAAGCATCATTTCCCCCATTTTACCTTAAAATTCTGTTTCTTTAACTTAGTAATTTCCCCAAACGGCAACATTTAAGACTTGTCCGAATTCAAAAAAGTTGCAGTCGACAATTTAAAGTGCACCAAATTTTACAATGTTTAGTCTGTTTGAGTAGAAAACATTGTGGGAAATGAACAAATTGCTTGTTACAAGCAATTTCTTCATTCTCCACAATATTTTCCAAAGCCTTTTCTTGTAAGGGAGTCAAGGAGTCAATGTGTGGGAATGTGTTAAAATAGTTTAAAGGAACTATTTAAAGAAAGCCTCTTGAAAAGGTTGTGTGATGTCTAATGTGATAACCTTTGTAGGCCCTATTTAGAATGTTGGTGATTTTTTCAGTCTGAATAAAATACGGACCAGCCAGGGCTATGAAGCACTTATTCCCTTTTTCATATAATTGATGTTTTAAATGTTTTCAAAGGACCTGTATCACCTAAACACATTTGGAAGTTATGACTTCAAATTCGGTGTATTTTTTCTGTGCATTTCTTTTCATTTTTCGTTCTCTTGAGTCTTGACAGTATACTGTATACTAAATGCATGTATGGAGCTTTTGATTCTGCAAAGAGAACCAATGGGTTTGCGGAGGGGCGTATAAAGTTATACCAGAAAAGGTTTATCAATGAAAATGGGCATTACTTCAAAGCAGATAACTAGAAAAGAAAGGAAAATATTCGAATATCTTAAACATTGCAGAACAAGACTTTTATATATACATAAGATCATAGTATGGACTTGATCTCGCTAAAAATGTAGTCCTGAGTTGAGAGGACCTAAGTCGTCAACGGACGGACGGACGGACGGACTGGCAATCGAGAGGTAAGATGGTAACTTTACCCCCCAACGTAAACGTCGTCGTTTTTTTCAACATAAAACAAGCTGCAGTTACGAGGTTTTTGTTGAAAAGCAGTGATTCACTCTGACGGAGAAATGAAATATTGAAAGATTTTCATCTTTGACTAAGGATGAAAATTTCTACCGAGTATGAGTGTGACAGTTTTTAGACAACCAAATTTATATGAAGCTGTTTCGGCAACATCGTTTTCCCCTTTCCATAAATGTGTCTTTGGTATTTTATTTCACTGTTTAGAGCAAACACGAATTTTGAACACTCCAAAATTCTCTCGCTTGGGAACTGGTAAATGTACAGATGCAAAATACGAAATAGTTAATAATGAAAGTAACAACAAAAGTTTAAGCCTCTCTTACAACCGGTCGTACGTGCTCCTGTGTGCTGTCTGCGTCTAAAACGTACGATTAGTCGTCCGATGCACGCATGTGCAACGTACGATTATGGTGGACGCAAATACGACGCAGACTGCACGCAGCAAAGAATTGACAGGACAATTCTTTGCTACGACCATTCTGCCTTTTAGAACGCTGGAAGCACGAAAGACAGAAGTACGGAGCACGTACGACAGGCGTGCGTGTGACGCAGGGAATGATATAGTGAAATTCCAGAAAATTCACAAAGAATGCGTAATTTTCTCGAAAGAGATTCATACTTTTGACCTGCTTTGAATGTACATATTCTGAGGCGCTCTTGCAACCCGTCGTGCGTCTTTATAAATCTTGCGATTTTGCAGAGCTTTAAAAGGTACGATTTAAAAAGACACACGACGGGTTGTAAGAGAGGCTTTAGCTGATATGTAAACAAGACACCAACTATTGATGTAGTGGGTATGAATTTTCTCATAATAATCTAACGTACACATGCACGGTGGATAACCCATGTGACTTTTGGAAAGCGTTCACACCGAAAATCGTCTGCCTGAAGATATCTTTCGTTTAATTTCTCAGATAAAACTGTGGATTTTGACGAGATGCGCCTGGCTGCGATATCGTATCCACAAACTTGGTGATGGGTATTGGTTTGTGATCAAAATTCAGAAAGGTTTCGGTCACATAATTTCAACTAAATTGCACTGTGCGCGTCTTTGAGATGGCAGTTTCCGATTCTAACTCACTTTACACTGAATGCCATGGTTATTCAAAACATTCAATCGAAAGCATTTTTCTTGAATGTTTGAGGAAACCATTAGATTCGGTTCAAGGTGAGTTAGAATCGGGAATGGCTCTCTCAATGACGCGTAAGGTGCCTTTTTATCTCATCAAAATCCGTATAGTATTAGCTGAAAAATTAAAGTAAACATACGACGATTTTCGGTGTGAACGCTTCCCAAAAGTCACGTAGGTTATCCACCGTGAGATGGCATTTAATTTGGATTGTGGCATGGAGATCAAACAATCATTGAGCAATCGAATTTTTTGTTCCATAATGATTGCTTTTCCAGATTAAAGTGTTGTCTGCTACTCCTCTCAATTTTTACCCGTATTAAGATAGAATAGGCCTGCCCGTAATATGGCCATTTTGAGATTCATAAAACATCGGCTTTTCCCGAGCGGGGCCGTTACGTATCCGAACATATTCGGACGCTGTCGTAAACATTCGGTGGGAGAAAGGTCCACCGCTCAATGTTTTCGCTGACGCCCAAATAATGCCGATGTCGAGCGAATACCTTAACCCTTTCCCAAACGGCAAAAAGTTGGGTGGTCCTATTTGAATGCCGCTCCAGACAACAAAAAAGGTGTCGATGAAGATAATTAAGATTTCTGAACAATAAAGCTCTAAAAATATTAAGGCAGGAGAAATTGTGTCTTTTCAACGAAAACCTTATAACTGCAGCTTAAAACGAACTGCAGTTACGATGTTTTCGTTGACAAGCTGCAAAATTCTGGTTATCTTTTGTCTCAATGTTTAACATAATAATTTCTACTAGGGATGACAAGACCATACCTTGTTTTGGTAAAGTGTTATCTTTTTCTCTTAAAAGAAAAGGTAGCTCTGCAGTTTTCTAAGTTGACAAAGGAAGCACTATCATGGTCATCTTGAGAGAAAACGTTTCTCAAACCTGCAAATATTTGACATTCGAAGGTGACCTTGACATTTGGTATACAGCTATCAAATATGAAAAGGACATAAAGAAATGTGCGAAAATATTCTAGATCCATAGAAGTTAATCATGGGAGAGCTCGTATTGTCACTTTTCTTTTTATCAAAACAACAGAAGCAACTGAAAGCCTAGTAAAAAGGTCTATAGTTTTAACCCTTTCCCAATCGTGACCTCCCTAATTGAAAATGCTTGGAAATACATCGAGGTAAAAGAAAAAAATGCTGATAATCAGCATTTTCTCCTTTTGCCCCAACATTTTCTGCGTTATGTTATACACAAATAATATTTGTTATCAATATCCATTTTTCCAAGCGCATCAGCTTTCAATAGGACCTCGCTTACATTCTGTCATTTGGGAGAGACTTAAATAAGAATTGGCAGAAAAGTGATGATATGTGTTAATGTACACTATTTTTGCAACTGGACTCCCAGACGACAAAAAAATGACCATTTATGGAAGACGAAATTTTGAGCTGACCCAAATTGATAGTTTCAGACATCAAGAGATATAATTGAATAGATGAAAATTCGACATATGCTTCATATTTTTTCCTTTCCTTTTGATACTATCAAACTCTCTATTTATTATAGACACCATAACAATAAATTGTTTGGGTAAGGGTATATAAAGTAAACAACATACACAGATTAAAAATATGCAGTGCTTTTATTCAACAATTTCAAGAAGAATTCATATTCAAGAAAAATATCTGTAACAAAGATCAATATTTAGATTAATTCTTACTTTCTCCTAAATAAAGACATAATTTAGAGGTCCCTTGTAAAATGGTACAAGAAAACATTTTAAAAAAATGTGAAAGAGAAAAGAAGAAATTGTTGATGATCATCTCCTCTTTCCTCAATATTTTTCTACTATAACACATATCGTTGGTGGGGAGTCAAAACCTCGTAACTACAGCTTATTCAAGCTGTAGTTACGAGGTTTTGACTCCCCACCAACGATATGTATAAGTACATTTGCAACCATTGGCATTTATTTATTTGTTGCTATCAGGGTCTTTCAAAATAGACTGGTATAAATATATAAAATCTTATTGCTTGGGTTAAGTTGTTCAATTTTAAATTAAAGATCACACACTATTGCACATAGGAATTTAATTAACCCATTAATTTTTTAATGTCATACAATAATCCTCATAATTTTCTAAGAGAAATGAAATATATCTCAAAACAAATGTTTTCACAAAAATTAACTTTCGCCCTTCAACCTGAAAATACGAATATTGCCATCAAATAATATCACAGATTTTTAACAATTCCTGAAGCACTATGTGAGTATATCTTTATTTTTTAACTTTACCCATTACCACTCTTGACTATTTTGCATCGAGGGCTTGGCATTAAGTTGCATGTGCATATCTACGAGGGATGTTCAAAAATTATCCGGATTGTGTCTATAGAATTTAAATGGGATATCAAATAGCGACGATACTTCACTCATCGGAAGTTAGATTTAGTATGCACACTTCTGCGAAATTATTTGAAAATCCGATCACGGGTATGGAATTTACAAACAGTCAAATTCGTATAAGTACGAGGGACCGGCGCACGTCACTTATCACAATGCGACGTCGACGACGTCGTCGGAAAGTATAAAAATATTGTTGCGTATTATTTTTTCAAAGTGATTGCCGTAATGTTCAATGCAGCGTCGTTGACGGCACAACTATTGCTTGTAAATATCACCATACCACTCAGACCCGTATTGTCTCGTAATCAAACTTGTTTGATTTCGCAGTTCTGTAATGATGAAAATCTTTTACCCATCAGTTGCGCCTTTATCGTTGGGAATATTGCGAAGTCAAATGGTGCTAAATCTAGAGAATATGGTGGATAGGATACGGTTTCAAGTCAAAGTAAAGCTAACAACAGATCGGTAACACCTGTCGTAGGGGTTGACATGGATTGGGCCTATCCATGTACAGTAGAAAATTCATAAGTTGGACTCGTCTAAATTCCGCCGTTCGGTGAATGGATATTACGGAAACTTTGGACAGTTTGATTAAAGTAGTAAATTGCTACTAGTTTTGAAATTGAAAATATTAAAACAAAATTACATTCGTAATTTTCAATTCATTCATAAGAATTAAATGAATGATTCCTACACTAATATAAAATTCGCCTGACAATGTCCGTACCGTCATCCTCCGATTTCTACATAGCGCATCCGCAATGGTCGTAAGTGACGTCGTCGTTATTTTCCTTTTCCGGTCTTGTTCATCTCTAGCTTCAATGTTTTTCGCTGCGTTCTTAAAACGTCTGTATCAATTAAACTGTCGGTCCGTGAGACTGAATCTTTTCCCTTTGCCGTAATGATATTTTTGTATGGGTTTGTCGGCGTTTCTTCGAGGTATTTGAAGAATTTTATGACAGACCGAATTTTCAAACAATCAATTGACGCCATATTTAACAGTCAAAATGCCGACCCCACCGCTATTTAAAAGTGCATGTCTCGTGTATTTATTCACCGAGTGATATAAAACTTGGACATGATGTTATACGCACCAAATTACGTATTCTGTGAAAATTCCGCGTTGTTCGCAATTACAGTGAAAGAAATATGAACAGCAAAAGGGATTCTAAAAGAATCATATTTTGGGCTGCGCCGGGTACACGTTACCATGGTAATTCAGAACGTAATTGTAAGCGCGTTTCTTTAGAAAAATAATTAAAACAGGTATAGACTGGTGTGTATTGAATTCCGATATAAAATGATATAAAATTCGGTAATATGGCATGGCAAATATCTTTTTACCGGACACAGCCCGGATAATTTTTGAACAACCCTCGTATATGCTTTTACTTTAGTGGTTTTCTATGGTCTGAGTATACCCTTACAAGAAAATGATAATTATGGATAAATACCAGTATGTGCCAAAAATAAGAAAATGAGCCAGGATCTGGAAAAACGTCCTTTAAAGCATTTTTGATAGCAATGTTTCCAGATCATGCTATGCCTAGGTGCAGTCTGACCTTGGTCCATGTTACTCTCATTTGGTTGCTACAAACCATGATTGAGCTATTGGAGTACAACATGGTTCCTGATCAGACTGCGTGTATACGCAGGCTGATCTGGAACCATGTTGGGCTCAAATGCTTTAAGGGACCTTTTTCCAGATCCCGTCTCAAATGTTGGTGACAAGGGTGTCTTTTTTTTCTATCCATGAATTCCAATCTCAAGTGAGGTTTCACCTTTCTATCTAAATGATTTTGAATTAAGCATAAGAAGTGATAATGGGTTAAGCTTTATACATGTATATGAAAGTTACAGTAAATAATTTTATCAACCTGTGCTTTTTACCTTTCAAACATTTTCATACAACCTTTCATTTCTAGAATAATATATTTCATTACAACAAATATTTCATTACAACAAATACATGTATTCACACTGTATACAAAGACATTCATTAACAACTTTGGATTCTAATCATGGGTCATTACTGCCTGCCTAATAGAACCCTATGGAGGATAAGGTCGTAAAAGGCATTATTCTGTACTCTGAAAATAATCTTGCAATGATCCAAATGATCAATCTACACCGGGTTTGTACAATGACCAGAAAGCAAATTGATAGCTTAGCATGAAACAGTTGTAACTGCCTATATGTTTATAGGCAGTTACAACTGTTTCACGCTGAGCCATCAAATTTAATGAAAGATATCAACATAAGCCACACATCCCACTTAGTTATACTATATGTATCATAAAAAAGTTTTCGAAAAGTCTCCAAATGGTTCAAAGTTGTTCAACATCAAGCTTTCAAAAACAATTTTCAATAGAGAACCTGCTCATCATTAACTAACAACAAGTACATGTATACTTAAAATAACATTAATCATAACAAATGTAATATCAAACATTATATACAAATGTCTCAGATCCATTTTGTTGTAGAGGATTTAAAAAAATATCAATCAAGCGAAATTCCATCTCTCTTTTCCAGTATCTCTGTTCCTTAATTTTCAATATTTTAAAGATTCTATAATGGTCACATTTTTTTCAGGGGAAAAGATTCTAAGTATTTTTAAAAGGATGCAACCCTACATTTTCTATTGCCTTTCACGGAGAAATTATTTTTTGTCTTAAGCCATTTACGAATGAAAAAACTTTATACTGGTTCAAATTCAAAGATTTTAAAGATGACAATTTCAAGAATTTTTCTGGATAGAAAACATTGTGGTAAATAAAGATTTTGCTATGCACAAACAATTTCTTCATTTTCCACAATGTTTTCCCAATCCTTAATCTTATTGGACCCAAAATATCCACTTATTGTCATCTGACAATTGTCGTCTAAAATGGAGACCTTATAAATCTGTTAGCATGTAAGAGCTACTGGTAAGAAGATTTTGTGGATTTATCAAGTAATAATTGAGATGGAATATAACAGATTTTACAGATACATGTATGTATTCATTGATTAATTGACCACATCAATTAACCACAGCAGAAGTACACATTGTGTTTAGACCACACACACCAGCTCCTCTGTATACCAAATAGTAGCCCTGAAAAACAGAGAAAAGTTATTAGATTGGTTGATTAATTGATTGATTAATTGATTAATTAATTGATGACGGTTTAATACCTCTTGAAATTGATATGGTTATACATAGGCATAGGAAGGTTTATAATACGGAGGTGCAAATGTTTAAGTATGGGTGTATTATGGGGGCATAGGATATGCTGGCCCCCTTCTTAATTATTGGGGGGGGGGGGCCTGGCCCCCTGCCCCTCTTCCTACGCCAATGTCATATCATGGTAGCTGGAGAGCCTTACCATGGTTTCATGTTGTTTCTAATGCCAGTGCTACCACAAAATCCTAACCAAGCCTCCAGGTGCTAACCCTCATAGGTGAATGATTATCAAACCATTGGTGGGGGACAATTTTGTCAAAAAGAATATTTGCTGTGACCAGGGATCGAACATATATCTATTTAAATCTAGCAAGAATGCTTTTATTCTAAGGGCAGCAAATGACAAAATCTCTAATAGGGTGACAATGGTAAATCTACTGTAAGTTGGTTTTATTGACTTCTTTAGACCTAGTTTTTTTGTATGTAACATAACACTATTTCAGTATTGCAACTACTTTCTTTTCTTACAAGCCCTTTATTTCAAATACAAACTTTTCAAGTCTATGATGAATTCATAAACGCATTACCACACAATGACTCTTTTTGACTCCCTACAAGATAATGGCTTTGGAAAACATTGTGGAAAATGAAGAAATTGCTTTTGACAAGCAATTTCTTCATTTCCCACAATATTTTCTATACAAAAAGACCAAAAAGTTTAAAATTCATTTAATTTAAATTGTCATCTGCCACATCTTTGAATTAGGACCAAGCCAAAATTTTGTCGTTTGAGAAAGGGTTAAGGTTTAACACTTACCGTATAGCACTTTATTTCTGCGAGGACTTTATTTCTGCTATTTCTGCGGTCGTGGACGGCACCGCAGAAATAAAATCCGCAGAATATTAATCCTGAATGTAGAGGTTTTTGTCTGCAATTTTAGTCAGTACATGGACAAGTTAAACTGTTACCACCCGATGGATAGAACAATATCATAACAATGGAGTGCTTTCCTATTCAAAAATGGTGTAACTAGGGCTTTAATTCAGGTGTAGATAAGACATTTTTAAAATTCATCAATAAACAAAGATTTCACAAGTTTGACTGATTGGTAACAGTTTGACACGTCTTTCTTTTCACACCTATCTGTATACGGCATTGTTTCCCATTACGCCTTTATAGGCACTGGTAAATGAGTGGGATTATCCCTTTACCCTAACGGAATAATTAGATTATTTGGTAAGCATCGTCTTTCAAACTACAGTCAATGGACATAATTATTCGCCACCCTGTTGATTTTTGCATAAATTTTACGCATAATTTTAGACTAAAACTGATGCTGAATCATTATTTTCTCACACAACACACAATATTTGATATCATTTAAAAGTATAACCAATTGTGGACAAAATCTGTATAAAATCTTTTTTTAAACGGTACAGAGACGTGGTTGCTAGGCAACTAAAGAAAATCGGTGAAAATTTCTGACCAGCCTCCATAACATCGTTGCCATGGTAACATAAGTTTCTCTACAGATATGATTTAATGATAAATCGTTCTACAATAGATAAATTATTTAACTATTATGTTTGTTGCAATATCCATAAAGTTTCCTTTGAGAAACAAATGTTTGAAATTTTATTTTTGTTGCAAAAATACAAAATTAACATAGGAGTGAATGGAGCCTTGCGTTTTTCTGTGGTAACATGGTCAATTAAAATCGCAGTACTTTGTTAGTAGACATCCAATTTCATGACCAATTTGTCACTATTTTATCTAGTATGTTGTGCATATTTTCATTTGCTCAATTATCAAAAAAGTCACTATCTGTTGCCATAGCAACGGTTTTACGGATGATTGCCAGAAAAGTTTCACTGCTTTTCTTATGTTGCCTAGCAACCATGTCTTTGCGACATTCTAAAAGAAATTTCGTGCAGACTTTATCCGGTAATGTTTATACTTTTTAGACATATCTATGTTTTTCTGCTAAGTTAAAGAATAAAGGTTCTGTGACAGTTCTTGTCCAGAAAATCACTCAATTTTTCAATGAAAAATAGGTGGGTGGCGAATAATTATGTCCCTTTAGTGTATGTCTGATACTGAACAAAAACTGATTTGATAGCGCAGAAATAAAATCTTTGATTTTGCAAAATGAGAGACCGCAGAAATATGTTCCGCAGAAATTTAACCCGCCTGATTTCTGGAAAAACCGCAGAATTTGGACCCCGCAGAAATAAAAAGCTATACAGTACCTTCTCTCCCCAGTCTGCTCCCCAGCTGTTCTTCACAATCCAATATGGCTTACTGTCCTCTGTAAATTTAAATTCACCATGAATAAGAGAGCAACAGACACAATGTGTTGGTGTAAATGCAAAACCTTGTATGTCGATTTTTGCGATTTTCAAAGTAAAATCTTGTATCTCAAGTTTTAGACAATTCTTGTTGGTTTTAGGACATTTTGATTTATCAGTATTAATTACACATTATATGTGAACAATATGTCTGAATTTTAAGTAAAAGCTTTTGGTTTCAGAAAAGTTATTAGTTTTTTTTTCACCCCCCCCTTAAAAGTTTCCCCAAAACGTGATATGAGGTTTTGCATTGACACCAACAAATGTATGCCATTGTTTTGCATTAAGGATTATGGCTGATCATTAACTACAAAAGTTTGTGTGTCTTCAGGCATCATCTGTAGCAATTGAAATTGACAAGGTTATCCCTCATCAATTTCCAATGCCATGGATGATATCTTGTAATTGAAGAGGGTATCTCTCATTAATTTCCCTTGTAACAGACAACGCCCGAAGATGCACATAGTGTTTGATATCTAATAATGGGTTATAATCCTTAAAGCTACTATTTCCCAGATTCGGACCCAAAAATTGTCAAATACAAACGAAATGTACACTTTTTAAGCATTATATGACCTGATTAAATGATTACGACAAACTATTGAAGCAACGACTCATTTTTTCGCAATTTGATACCAAATTCATGAAGCGATATCGAAAGTAGGTCAAAACAGTAGGACATGCGACTTTCTTAAATGACGTCACAACATACATGATGACGTCATATTGAAATTCAAGTATGAATCTCGTTTGAATCATGGTCCGCGCTGTATGCGCATGCGCAACAATTTCAAAATAATTCTAACCCCATCTGAGACGGGGTTGAATTTAGGTTTGGATTCTCCCTAAATTCAGCTATATGTCTTGTAATTTCGGCTCATTCTCTGTCTGAATCGCATATAATTAACCATCCCGAGGTGGTCAACACAAAAGTTTTGCATATTTTTTCAAAAAAATTCATTTTTTGCAATTAGACCATCTGTTACCGTCGCCCTTTAAGTCCACCTTTTCCCTTGACAAAGCATAAAACAAAGATCTGACAAAGTCTGTAATATAGAAGAAGGTCAGGTGATTAGGAAGTTCCAGTGAAAATTTCATCTGAATCAATTCATAAATATAAGAGAAGTTGTAAAAGATTTGGACATACAGATGGACAGAAAAGATGATGCTAATAAACAACCCCATTCAGCAGCATATAGAAACAGCACACACATCTTAACTTCATCTAAATTTTGGAAATTCAAAAACTTTTGTTAAGTTAAGGTTACAAAGCAATTTCTTCATTTCCCACAATGTTGCTACTCAAAAAGACCAAAATATTTATATTTTGCTTCACTTGAAATTGTCTTCTGCAACATCTTTGAATTTGGACCAGGCCATAAATTTCCACTCCCCCAATGGCTTAAATTGATGAAAAATATTGAGGAAAAGGGGGAAAATGCCGGTAATCAGAATTTTCTTCCTTCGCGGAGGTGCGCCAAAACAAGTCTTTGTAAACAGATTAATAATTGTGATCTACAGTACTTACGGACTCCGTAGCCTACAATGAGTACTCCATGGTCAAGTTCTGATGGATTACAGAAGATACTCCAAGGATGAGATACTCCACCCATGTAAAACTCTGTTAAACAAGATATACTTACGGATACCGTAGCCTACAATGAGTACTCCATGGTCAAGTTCAGATGGATTACAGAAGATACTCCAAGGATGAGATACTCCGCCCATGTAAAACTGAAACAAGAAGGGTCATACCATAGATTCAAGGCAAATGGTAGCAAAAATATAGGCCTATGACTTGACCTTCAGGATTTATAAACAAGATAGGTGGCTGAATCTGTGGTCAAGTTCAGATGGCTTACAGAAGATACTCCAAGGATGAGATACTCCACCCATGTAAAACTGAAACAAGAACGGTCATACCATAGATTAAAGGCAAAAGGTAGCAAAATTGTCTGACTTGACTTTGAGGATTGACCTTGTGGACCAATATACAAGGTTAATTGTTGACAGTTTGGTCTAGTTTATAATGTTTCATAGAATATCCTCTAGGCATGGGTCATTCTATTGATGTGAAACCTTCTTATTGTGAAGGAATAAGTTTTTAACTCTTGTGATGATTTAGAACTTTATCGAAGAGGACAAATTGTCATCAACAAGCATAAAACAAGATAATTTTGGATGTTCTTGAATCCGGAAATTTATCATGTCACTTGATTCACCTACCTGCATAGCAAAAGCATTAATCCCGATAGATATAGGTCCATTAGTAGCCAGCCATTGAGCCATTTCTGTAATAAACATAAAGAATGTAAAGTGACATTTGATATCAAAACAAGGATCTTCTTTTCAAAATGATCATATTTTATATATGAACCCTGGTTTCACAGGAAATTTAACTTGGCCCACACAGAATACTGTAAAATCAGATATTTTCGCTGGGCCAAAAGTTTACGAATTTTTAAATTTGAAGTGGTTCGCGAGGGTAAAAGTTTGCGAAAAACAAAACCTGTGAACCATGTGGTTTAATTTTCACGAAAATAAAATCATCAACTATCATCAACTATCGGTTTTGTGTTTTATTTTTACAGCCGGTATTCATATTAATAACACGATACGTAAAAAATACCAGATGCCCCTATTTGTTTAAAACGGTCTCACGTAATCCGTAATCATTTAATCCTTTAATCATGTACGTGAATACATTTTCATACCAAACACTGTTCATCTTCTGTAGATTAATAAAATCATATCACGATAATTCAGATCGAATACATTCAGCAGTCCGTATTTGTTCAATAGATCTTGTTTAAAGTATGGAAAACTGCATAAAATAACTGTTAATTGCTGACAAACAATGCCTGTCAAAATCGTATGTCGCTCTATTGACCACATTTCACACCTTTTGTTACAGGTTTAACCAAACAGCCCTGGTGATATTTTATGTATTCAAGGCCCATCGCAGCGAAGGTTTATTGGAAATTTTAAAGAATGCGAACATTAAAGTCGTTTGTCTAGTTTGATTGCATTATTTACTCGATTTACATTGTACGATAAAACCAAAGCAATTCCGAAAATCAAAGTAATGGCGGACGGACGGTGCGTTCTTGTAGATCATTGCATTTGCTCCCAGGCAATATGTTCACGTGGCTAAATGTTTACGAATTAATCATTGCATTTGCTCACAGGCAATATGTTCACGTGGCTAAATGTTTACGAATTTATTGGATTCGAAAAACATAGCGAAGATTAATCCCTAGCGAACACTTCTGAGTTTACAGTAACAAGAGGACCATGATGGTCCTTAATCGCTCACCTGCACCTAG
Source organism: Fragum sueziense (assembly GCA_963680895.1). Classification (NCBI taxonomy): domain Eukaryota; kingdom Metazoa; phylum Mollusca; class Bivalvia; order Cardiida; family Cardiidae; genus Fragum; species Fragum sueziense. Next base: position 28,230,970 of record OY804593.1, read on the forward strand.
ATAGAATGAAAGTCCCAATGTTGTCAAGTTTAAGAGCACATAATTTAAGACGCGAGATTATGATCCAGCTGAAAACTGCTTTCATAATCCTGAATGATCAATATTTGTAGCTGTTACAGTAAAAACAAAGAGGAAGAAAACAACAATTTTGTCACAGTAAAGGGCACGTAACTCTGTTCTGATAAAGATATTCTCATCAACATTCTGTCCAAGTGTTTTGATTGGTTAATATTCATTGCTGTTTGAGAGAAAACAAATTCGAAAACGACAATTTTGTTTCCGTCAAAGGCACACAACTCTATTTTTTTAGTCCAATCAATCTGACAAATTAAAACATTAAAGATACTATGGTCAACAACATTGTGACCAAGTTGTGTCTTGATTGGTCCATATTTGTTTGTTAGAGAGAAAATAAAGTCGAAAACGGTAATTTTATGAAATTAAAGGGCCAATTACTCTTGTTTTTCTGGCCAAATCAAGCTGAAAATTTAACTCATCAAGGATCTTATAGTCACCAACATTGAGGCCATGTTTTGTCTTAATTAGTCAATAAATGTAGATGCTACGGTGTAAACGAAGTCGAAAACAGCAATTTTGTCAAATTCAAGGGCACATAACTCCAGACTTCCTGCTCTTATCGCACAGAAAATCGAACTCATCCAAGATCTTATAGTTAACAACATTGTGGCAAAGTTTTGTCTTGGTCAATATTTGTAAATGCTAGAGTGGTAACAAAGTCAAAACTAGCCATTTTTGACGTTCAAGGGCACATAACTCCGGACTTCCTAGTCCGATCTGACTCAAAATTAAAGTAATCCGAGAACTTATGGTCATACATGTTTTGACCAAGTTTGCTTAAGATTGGTCAATATTTGTAGATACTAGAGTGGTAACAAAGTCAAAACTAGCCATTTTTGACCTTCAAGGGCGCATAACTCTAGACTTCCTGGTCCGATCTGACTCAAAATAAAACTCAATCAAGAACTTATGGTCATACATGTTATAACCAAGTTTAATCAAGATTGGTCAATATTTGTAGATACTAGAGTGGTAACAAAGTCAAAACTAGCCATTTTTGACGTTCAAGGGCACATAACTCTAAACTTCCTGGTCCGATCTGACTCAAAATCGAACTCATCCGAGAACTTATGGTCATACATGTTTTGACCAAGTTTGGTCAAGATTGCTCAATATTTGTGGATGCTAGAGTGGTAACAACAAATTGTGGACAGACGGATGGACGGACAGACAGACGGACGGACGACGAACAAAAAGTGACCACAATAGCTCACCTTAAGCACTTCGTGCTCAGGTGAGCTAAAAAGTTAGAAATTACCCCTGACTTGATTGCATTTCCTTGCAAAGAATTGCCCACATAATATGAAACTGTTTATAAACAACAAATCCCCCTTTTCTTACAATATTTTTCATGTCACATTTTAAACATGTCCCACATGCAGTAACATTAAGGGGAGGAGAACCTTGTCTCAATGCGAATGTTCCTCATCATGCCCACACAGGTTGACTAATCCATAAATTTCTTGAAAATATTTTTCACCCGTTTATAATACATTTGACAATCTAACATGGGTCCCTTTAACACTTAACCCTTTCCCAAACAAGACCTGGTTTTGACGTCTCTGATAGAAAATGCTTAGGAAAACATTGAAACAAAAGAAGAAACTGCTGATAACCGGCAGTTTCTCCTTTTGTCTCAATATTTTCTATGCCACATTTTACACAAATGCTATCTTTAATAACATCTATTTTGTCATTTTGTAGCAGTTTTTGAAGTAGATTATCCTAAAATTTTGCCATTTGGGAAAGGGTTAAAAGAATCATAATCATCGTAGCATAGAAAGCCCTGACGGAAAAGAAGAAAATGTTGATCATCAACATTTTCTTCTTTTCCAGCAAGGTTTTCTACAGATCCAGGGTCTAGTTGGGTCATGAAAATGAGCCGCTGTTTGAGACTGAGTGAGGTATTCCAACCCTAATGAGATTCGAGACCTTGGAATTATTCTGCTGATGTCATACACATTTGGCGGTGGAACATTCCACCATGGAACGTTTACGCCGTCCCCTAAAAAGGTAAGGATATGTAACTAATGTTAACAACATCTCTTAACCCTTTCCCAAACAACAAAATTTTTGGGTTATCCACTTCAGAAACTGTAAAAAATGACAAAATGGATGTTATTAAAGGTAAGATTTGTGTAAAATATGACAGAAAATATTGAGACAAAAGGAGAAACTGCTGGTTATCAGCAGTTTCTTCTTTTGTTTCAATGTTTTCCCAAGCCTATTTTCCTAGGGACATCAAAACCAGGTCTTGTTTAGGAAAGGGTTAAGAAAAATTCTGACGTCCTATGAATCTCATTAGGGTTGGACTACCTTAATTAAATGTGTAGTATGAAACAGAAAGCTTTACCAGTTTCATTGCTAGAGATGGATACGGAATCGTTGATGTAGACTTTGACATCTCGTTTCTTGAACTCACATTTCTCATCCTCTCCTTTGTAAGAATACTCCGTTTCAGTCTCCAGACCTCCTATAAAACAGAAAATATTCTTAACCCTTTCCCAAACAATGACACTTTTTGACGCCCTTCAAGTTAATGGCTTAGGAAAACATTGAGGCAAAAGAAGAAAATGCTGCTAACCAGCATTATCTCCTTTTGCCTTAATATTTTCTATACAATATTTTACACAATTTCCAACTTTATCAACATCCATTTTGTTGTCTGCAGAAGCTTTTGAATTGGAGCACTTTCAAATTTTGCCGTTTGGGAAAGGGTTAAGCCAAAAAAATTAAGGCCAGATATTTTTAACCCATTACCAGACAGCAAAATTGTCAAAATATGTTGCATATACAACAATTTCAAGCAAGTTAACCCTTTCCTAAACAGCAAATTTTTAGGATGGTACAATTCAAACGTTGCTGGAGATGACAAAATGGACGTTGATTATCATTGGATTTATGTACAAAATAATACAGAAAATATTGAGGCAAAAGAGGAAAATGCTGATTATCAGCATTATCTTCTTTTGCCTCAATCTTTTCCCAAGCATTTCCTTTAAGGGAAGTCAAAACCAGGTGTTGCTTGGAAAAGGGTTGAATTTTACATTTTTTGTCTTTCTTGGAAGAAAACATTGTGGTAAATGCAGAAACTGCTTGTCACAAGCAGTTTCTTTGTTTTCCACAATGTTTTCCCAATCCTGTATCTTGTTGGGCATCAAAAGGCGTCTTTATGTGAAAATGGGTAAAACATGAAACCCATTTCAGACTCTTATTAACCTCTTGATTTAAGTGCAATGTGCTAATTCAGACAAGTATTCAAATCCTGGCCCCGGTTTCTCGAAAAAACTTAAGTATCTTCTCATGCTCAAATCTGAGCATCGTGCTCAAATCGCACGAAATCCACATGAACTTCAATTGAATACCAATCAATGTTGATTGGTATTGAATAGAAGTTGAGCATGAACTCATGAGAATATACTTAAGTTTTTTCGAGAAACCGGGGCCTGGTCAAGATGCAAAATACTGTTGCTTTTCAACAAAAACCTTGTAACTGCAGCTTGTCTTAAGCTGCAGTTACAAGGTTTTCGTTAAAAAGCAGCAATAATTAATTTGAGTGCATACAACAAAACTGAAAAGTTATGTGATATGTCCTTGAATTGAGTTGAAATCTAAGTATAATTTGGGAAAAGACTTAAGTCAACCCCTACCAAAATGAAATCTTGCTTTGACGTCCCTAATAGAAAATTGGTAAGGACAATATTGAGACAAACGAAACTCCCAGGATTGATAGTGTCAAATATTTCAGACCCGAAATTGAACCTGTCCACCTTCTTTGTTAAACCATTTCCAGACAGCGAAATTTCACACTGCTCTAATTTCAAAGTTGTTGCAGACAGCAATTTCATGATGATATAAATTTTTAAATATTTCTATTTGGATTTAGAAAACATTGTGGAAAATGAAGAAATTGCTTGTTACAAGCAATTTCTTCATTTTTCACATTGTTTTCCAAAGCCTTTATCTTGTGGGGCGTCAAAAAGCATGCTTATGTAGTTATAGGTTAAATGGTCAGGACATAAGCATTATGAATGTCCTTGTCAGTTAAAAGCACTTAATCCTTTCCCAAACAACTGCTCTGGTTCTGATTTTTTTATTAGAGAGATTTTCAAAACACAGAGGGAATATGAGAAGATCCTGATAAATAGAAAATTCCTCCTTTCACTCTAATGTTTTCTGTACTTTATAAAGTACATTAATTTCATATTTTGTTGTACATTCATATTCATCTGTTACTCATCTCCATTTGGACTTGTCCATGTATTTTGTAATCACCAAAAAGGTAAATGACATTAGCTAAGTTCATCCTTAATTGTCAACCTAATGGTCATAATAGCTATAGTTAAAATGTAAAATATTATCCACTTTAGAAAGGTTTTGTTAAGATAATTTATGCTTATGAACTTTGACAGAAACAGTTTCAGCTTTTTGCTACCCTCTTAAAAGTTTTTCTTGAAAATAAGCCATGCCAATCTAAAGTCTCAAAAAAAAAACCTAAATACTCCGCCAACATCTTCGATTTCTTAAATAAGGCTTCAACAAGGGTCTAATTTTTCATGGTGGCAAATTAATCTGCTATATAGTCTATACGAGTATAAATCATGAATGGAATCCTACATTTGTATGTCTGTCATCTGATGATTTTTCATGGCACCACTAGCGAAATTAAGAGTGGCTAATGGTTTACAATGAAGCCCAATGTAATTTGTAACATATTTTCCATAAAGTGTCTATTTTTCTCTTCTTTTAACCCTTTCCCAAACGACAAATTTTTAGGGCGATCCACATCAAAAACTGCCAATAATGACAAAATGGAAGTTATTAAAGATAGAATTTGTGTAAAATATGACATAGAGAATAATGAGACAAAAGGAGAAACTGCTGATTATCAGCAGTTTCTTCTTTTGTATCAATGTTTTCCCAAGCCTTTTCTATTAGGGACGTCAAAACCAGGTCTTGTTTGGGAAAGGGTTAAATACTCCAACACCACTGATCCATAAAGAACCAATATTTGATCAACCCTTTCCCAAACGGCAAGATTTTAAGGTAATCTGCTTCAAAAACTGCCAAGAATGACAAAGTGGAAGTTATAAAAAATAGAATTTGTGTAAAACAGGACATAGAAAATATTGAGACAAAAGGAGAAACTGCTGGTTATCAGCAGTTTCTTCTTTTGCCTTAATGTTTTCCCAAGTCTTTTCTATTAGGGATGTCAAAACCAGGTCTTGTTTGGGAAAGAGTTAATTGATTAGATGGAATTGAATATTCCACTTTATCCTATGGAGACAGAACTTTGATTTTAAAGTCTCATCTAAAAGACTTAAAGGGTATGGCTCAAACCCCTGATTTTACAAGTCCAGTGTGTTACCACAGTATCAAATTCAGCCTAATTACATGTAATAGTGAATGGGTCTTGGAGATATCTTACCTAGCCGTTCAATCTCCTTGTAAGCTTGTGACGGGAGTCCACCATTACAGCCCTCATCCACCTTGTCACAATCTACCAGCTCTGAAATGGACCCATGAAAATAATGATAAACATGGATTTTTATTTATTCTTTCAAAAACAAGCACTGTGACTGACAATGTCAATTCAAATCTATTAACTTTTTCCAAAATGACAAGATTTCACATTCCTCCAAAGGGGCTGCAGACAATAAAATGGAAGTCATAAAAAGATAGGATTTGTGTGTAATATAGCTGAGAAAATGTTGAGGCAAAAGGAAAAAATGTTGATTTTCAGCAGTTTCTCCTTTTGTCTCAATATTTTCCCAAGGCTTCCACTCTAGTTTGGGAAAGAATTAAAGGTGATGCACAATTGAGTGAAAACAAGCATTCTGAAGTATTGCAAAACAATACCAAGTCCCCTACCGGCTTTATATATGTGTTAAGAAAAAGAAGCCCAAAAGTTTTCAAAGTCCAGCATCCGTATCTTCCTAAAAAATCACTGGACCGGAACAAAACTCAATCTTGTTCTGTAACTTATCAATGCGGGTCTACATACCAAAAATCTGCTCAATAGCTGCAAGCATTAAGAAAAAAAAGTCTGGAAAACTAATTTCTCAGAAATTTTCTAAGTCCAGCATCCATATCTTCCCCAAAAATCACTGGACCGAAACGAAACTCAAACTTGTTCTGTATCCCATCAATATGTGTTCATATATCGAAAATCAGCTCAATACCTGCAAGCGTTTAGAAAAAAAGTCTGGAAAACTGCCATTTCCCAGTAATTTTCTAAGTCCAGCATCCATATCTTCCTCAAAAATCACTGGAGCGGAACAAAACTAAAACTTGTTCTGTAACTCATCAATGCGGGTCTACATACCAAAAATCAGCTCAATAGCTGCCAGCATTAAGAAAAAAGTCTGGAAAACTGTAATTTCCCAGAAATTTTCTAAGTCCAGCATCCATATCTTCCCCCAAAATCAATGGACCGGAACGAAACTCAAACTTGTTCTGTAACTCATCAATGCGGGTCCACATACCAAAAATCAGCTCAATAGCTGCCAGCATTGAGAAAAAAAGTCTAGAAAACTGTAATTCCCCAGAAATTTTCTAAGTCCAGCATCCATATCTTCCCCAAAAATCACTGGACCGGAACGAAACTCAAAGTTGTTCTGTAACTCATTAATGCGGGTCTACATACCAAAAATCAGCTCAGTAGCTGCCAGCATTGAGAAAAAAAATCTGGAAAACTGTAATTTCCCAGAAATTTTCTAAGTCCAGCATTCATATCTTCCCAAAAAATCACTGGACCGGAACGAAACTCAAACTTGTTCTGTCACTCATCAATGCGGGTCTACATACCAAAAATCAGCTCAATAGCTGCCAGCATTAATAAAAAAAAAGTCTGGAAAACTGTAATTTCTCAGTAATTTTCTAAGTCCAGCATCCATATTTTCCTCAAAAATCACTGGAGCGGAACGAAACTCAAACTTGTTCTGTAACTCATCAATGCAGGTCTACATACCAAAAATCAGCTCAATAGCTACCCCCGTTTAGAAAAAAAGTCCGGAAAACTAATTCACCGGACTGACGGACGGACAGACGGACGGACGGACGGACGGACGGACAGACAGACTGACTGAAGGACAGAGTGCAAACCTAAAGTCCCCTTCGGCTTCGCCGGTAGGGGACTAACAAGTGATAAGGAACTTTTTCATGTCACATAAAAAGAAACAAGATGTATTTTTTAACCCTTTCCCAAACAAGACCTAGTTTTGACTTCCCTAATAGAAAAGGCTTGGGAAAACATTGAAACAAAAGAAGAAACTGCTGATAATCAGCAGTTTCTCCTTTTGTCTCAATATTTTCCATGCAATATTTTACACAAATTGTATCTTTGATAGCTTCCATTTTGTCACATGTGGCAGTTTTTGAAGTGGATCGCCCTACAATTTTGCCGTTTTGGAAAGGGTTAAACTTATGCTGATTTCAGTATTTTCCTTCTGCATTGGGAGGCAGCAATAAGTCTTCATACTTAAATAATGTGCAATCTGGCCTCATTCAATATGATATGTACTTTGTAGTATCATTTCGGAAGGATAAGGGTTAATCCTTCCACAAACAGCAAAAATCTTTGATGATCAAATTTGAAAGCTGTCACAGACAACAAAACTGATATTAAAAAAAATAGGATGTGTGAACAAAATGGCACAGAAAATATTGAGACTAAGAGAAACTGCTGGTAATCAGCAGTTTCTTCTTTTATCTCAGAGATTTCCCAAGCCTTTTCTACCATGGGCGTCAAACCCTGGTTATGTTTGGGAAAGGGTTAAACACTATCAAAGTGCAAAGTTTCGTTGTTTGTTACATGACGTAAGGTTAATGCCCTAAGCAAGGAAACTTAATAGCAACAATGATTCATTTAAGTTCAAGGTCCAAGCCTGTCATATTTAACACTCTGAAATACATCGTCAGTGTAATGCAAAACATGCAAAACCTTGTATGTCAATTTTTTTAGATTTTCAAAGTAAAACTATGTATGTCCAGTTTAGACAATTCTAGCGGTTTTGTGATATTTTTACTTATCAGTATTCATGACACATTATAGGTGTGCAATATGTCTGAATGTCAAGAAAAAACTTTAACCATTTCGTTTGCAGAATTATTTCCCAGAAATGACTTTTTCCATATTTCCAAGCACTTCGTGTATATACATGTATAATAAATAGATTTTACAAGCAGAATACCCATAAACCTATATATCATTGGAAAGGTTATTCAATTTCCTTCAACAATATGATGAGTAACTGATAGAAAATTTGCATCTCATCAAAATCTCGACCTCTAGCCCCCATGACCTCTGTCAGGCCCCCTGCCACGACCCCCGACCACCCCCACCCCTACGATTTGGGACTGGATTCGGTTTAGGGTTATGGGAATCACTATCAGAGTCACTATTCAAAGTTTCCGAAACATTTCTAATGTTCAAATCACCTTTTTACCCCCCAAAAATCAGGGTAATCGCTATCATCATCGTCCGGCACTGACAGTGATTCGCCGGACCTCTTCTGCAGAATATTGAACCCTCCTGACCATCGTTACAGCTCATACAAACCCAAAAACTGTGTTTTTCTTCACATTTTACGAGAACATAACAATATTGTGCAATATTTCAGCATTTATCCGGTGCCATAATAACTTTAATAGTGTAAAAATTGCTTTTAAAAGCCCATGCCCCCCTAAACAGTACAAGCATTCCTGAACCGCGCTAATTAAAGCGCGGATTCAAACGAAAGGGTTAAGATTCAGAACAGTTGTTAATTTTTTTCTCCCCATGTAAAACCTTTCGAAAAATGAGATGAGAGATTTTGCATTAAGGACAGATCCTCCAGTTGTTACTGCGCAACTTACTGCGCATATCCTAAATAACGAAATAAAGCTGTTTCAGTAATTGGTCTTCTCAGCAAATGTATTTTATACATTTAGTTAATGTTTGGTTGATAAATGACAAGACCCTTTTCGGTTATTTCAATTTTCTCTGTTTGATCAATTAAAGTGTAATAGTACTCGGATGGTACATTTCGCTTTCTGTTACGCGTTCAACATGTGGCGTTAGCGATAGGAAACGGAGCAACAAAAGCAAAGTGGTATCTTTATGAGCTAGTCCGCTTCAGATGGACACAAAAGATGACACTTTTTATTATCTAAAGCTGGTAATAAGGAAGACAATGGATAAAAGTAGTGAAACAATTTCGGACAGAGCTGCAAAAAGTAAACCAATTTTTACTAATAACTAAGAAAAACGCTTGGTTTGATATAGTTTTCTTTTCTTGTTTTTGTAGGTATGACCAATCACTATGTCTATACCAAAAAAGAAAAAATTCTTACCGCTGGAATATTTTTTGTCATCAGAAACGTTGCGAAAAAAGAGCAATTTCAGCTACTTTTGAAAGAATGTTTTACTAAAAATTTCAAAATCATTACTAAATTTTCCTAAATTGATACTCATTTAGACAAAATAAAACATATTGAACACAATAAAGACATTTTTATGTAATCCTAGTCATTTCGAACACCCTTTTTGTGGGTATTTAAGTGACACCTCATTCTTGCAATTTTAGACAAGAGTAGCCTCCCTTGAAATCCAATAACTTTTTAATTCGCTTGGTGACCTATAGTTTTTAAGTCATTTTTTTACTTCTCATATATTTAAATATCAGTACAGAAAAAATAAGAAAAATCTTACCGTAGGAAATAAATGGAGGATCTGTCCTTAACAGCCACGACAACAGTTACTGTATGGACTGTTCAAGGTCCAAACTTGTCTACTCATACATGCTTGAATAATGTACTGTATTTATTAGCAATTTACTAACATTGGTCCTGCCTAAGATGTTTACTAACACTGTTCCCCCCCTAAAATGTTCTGATTTGAATAGACTTTTGTCATCTTGTTGAACAGTATTTTCAGTGTTCTCCCCAGCCCATTAAGCTGTACAGCCCCACTACAGCTTCATGGAAATCAGTGTAATGCCCCTACAGCTTCATAATTACCCCTACAGCCTAATTTCTTCAAATGGTCACCAAAAAGAGACATTTAGAGGTATTTCATGTCAAAAATGTAAATAATGCTTTATTATAAATCAAAATGTGATAATGCTGTATAAAAACATTATGGGAAAGGAAGAAATTATGTTTTTATTCACAATTATTTGCATGAACACAATGCATTTCAGAGTTTACCACTACATATAATTTGCCACTATGGCTTCAAATTATTCTGGGGAGAACCCTGATTTTAGTAATTTTGTGGCCTTTGGAGCACATATTAACTTTGGATTCTTGGTATTATCTCACCAGTGCTACCACAATATCCTAGCCACACCTCCAGCTGCTTACTCTCCAAAGCCGAGGTCAATTGATTAACCATCAAATATGACCTCTGCCGTTTTTGGTACACAAACAGCCTATTTGGTCGTCATAATCTAATTATAGCACTTCATTTGAATTATCGAATCAAAATCATTCAGTTTTATCTTGCATGATCATTACGTCACTTCTATTTTTGGCTGAAGCCGGTAACATTTGAATTATCGAATCAAAATCATTCAGTTTTATCTTGTTTGATTACGTATACATTACGTCGCTTCTATTTTTGGCTGAAGCCAGTAATTTGAAGCGTCAGCCAATGGAAGTTTGTATCAGCTTTTTAAATTGTTTTGTTGTGTAAAGCCAACGATTGGATACCAAAATCCCGCCAAGGCCCCGAGATTAGACGTGAAATGACTCTGCGGGAATAGAGCATCATTGTATCATAATGGAATGAAGAGAGAATGTGCTCTGCTCTTAAGGGGGAATGCTCCAGTTTTTCGGAACACTTGGTCTTTACTGTAGTAAATTAAATGTTTCGTACCAATATGTTTCGCTACCATATTTTCAATAATATAATACATCATTACAATTTACCATTTTCGACGGTAAAAATGTATGTATTGTGCGAAACTGATTTCCTCAAGATGGAAATCGATTATTTAGAGCAAGACAGTCGTAAGTGTGTATGCAGTTACCACCGTTTTGCATCATTTTATTCATGTGTAGCTGATAAAAAATACTGTAATTCACTAAAAAGTGCGCTGACCTATACATTTTCTTTTTTAATTATTACCAGGACATGTTGCTTAATACAATGAGGGAGTTTCATCAAATTCTATTATGTAGAACCTTAAATATTTCCAAAAATATGCAAATTTTGACATACAAGAGGACCATGATGGTCCTATATCGCTCACCTGAACCAAAATGATATAAGCAACACTTTTCTTCAATTCAAAAAATATTTATGACTTTTAGACTGAAAACGTCCTTATGGTCAATAACATTGTGAAAATCGAACTCATCCAAGATTTCATCTTGCCCAACATTGTGCCCAAGATTTGTCTTGTTTGATAAATAATTGTAGATTCTGGAGTATAAACAAGGACGAAAACAGCCGAAAACAGCAATTTTGTCAAATTCAAGGGCACATTACTCTTGACTTCCTAGTCAGATCAGGCTGAAAATCAAACTCAATCGAGATCTTATGATATCCAACATTGTGTCCAAGAATTGTCTTGATTGGTCAATAATTGTAGATTCTAGAGTGTAAACAAGGTCTAAAGCAGCTGAAAACGGCAATTTGATCAAATTCAAGGGCACATAACTCTCCACTTTTTGTCAGATTGGACTGAAAATCAAACTTATCCGAGATCTTATGGTCTCAAACATTGTGTTCAAGTTTTGTCTTAATTGATAAATAATAGTAGATTATAGAGTGTAAACAATGCCAAAAACAGCCGAAATCGGCAATTTTATTAAATTCAAGGGCACAAAACTCTCATCTTTCTGGTCAAATCAGACTGAAAATCAAACTCATCTAAGATCTTATGGTCTCCAACCTTGTGTCCAAGATTTGTCTTGATTGGTCATAAATTGTAGATTCTAGAGTGTAAATAAGGTCGAAAACAGTCAAAAAACAGCAATTTTGTCAAATTCAAGGGCTCATAAATCTCAACTTTCTGGTGATCAGATAAGACTGAAAATCAAACTCATATCAGATCTTATAATCTCCAATATTGTGTCCAAGTTTTGGATTGATTGATCAATAATTGTAGATTCTAGAGTGTAAACATCGTCGAAAACAGCCAAATATGACAATTTTGTCAAATTCAAGGGCAAGTAACTCTTGACTTTCTGATCAGATGAGACTGAAAATTACACTCATCCGAGATCTCATAGTCCCAAACATTGTGTCAAAGTTTTGTCTTGATTGATGAATAATTGTAGATTCTAGAGTGTAAACAAGGTCAAAAACAGCCGAAAATGGCAATTTTGTCAAATTCAAGGACACATAACTCTCGTCTTTCCAGTCAGATCAGACTGAAAATCAAACTCATCCGAGATCTTATGGTCTGCAATGTTATGTCCAAGATTTGTCTTGATTGATCAATAATTGTAGATGCTAGAGTGTAAACAATGTCAAAACTAAGTATTTTTCGCATTCAAGGGCAGATAACTCCTGCATTTCTAGTTCGATCTGACCCATAATCGAACTCATCCGAGATCTTATGGCCATACATGTTTTGACCAAGTTTGGTCAAGATTGGCTTATATTTGTAGATGCTAGAGTGTAAACACAAAATTGTGGACGGACGGACGGACAGACGGACAGACAGACAGACGCACGACGGACAAAAAGTGACCACAATAGCTCACCTTGAGCACTTCGTGCTCAGGTGAGCTAAAAACACTCCAACTTCGTTGATCTAGCCGAACACATGATCTTGCTGTTTTATACATTTATGCGTTTATAGAAGCACATATTTTGGGTTATCTGTTCTTATGAAATATAAGACGTTACTTTAAATCCATTTTCCGGACTAAACGATGAATATACAGCATTTTATTAGCATTTTAGTGACCTTGGATAGGTGCAAGAAATTGTACCTTTTTTCAATGTAGGGGTATGTGATACAAATGCCTATAAAATTCAAACAAGATCGCTGACCATCCATTTATATTTTATTTTTCAATTGGTAATGACATGTAATTTCAACATACAAAATATAAATAAATTCTATTATTGGGAAAAAATTTAGGAAACTGGAGCATTCCCCCTTAAGAGACTACCAGCTGCTCATTTCACAGAGGTTTACAATTATAATACCCATTGGTAAGAAATTAAATTTTAGAAAGGGTATTTGATACAGCCATTTCAAACTTTGAATTATAATGGATATTGTTACAGCTAGGTAGGATTTTTGTAAAATCAATACAGCATAGAAAATACTGAGATAAAATGAAAAACATCTTCGCAAGCTAAGGGCAAATTCATGTTGTAACATTGTTTCTGTATTCACCCATGGCAAATTTAGTCTGATTTTCCTGGTGTCCTGTTAAGCAATCACTTGTGTACAATATAGCAAAGTAAATATTGAGGCAAAAGGAGAAAATGCTGATCATCAACAGGGTTGGCGCTGCCCATCGCCATTGTCGCCAAATGCGACAGAAAAATAAAAGTGGCGCAAGAATTTTTCATTTGGCGAAAATGCCTGGCGCCAATGAAAATTAGGTGGCCCCAAAAATTATCAAATGGCCCCAACTCGCGGTAGTTACAGCTTTATCGAACGTTACCGACAATATATTATCTCGGCACGCGACACGACAATAAGCACCATGTATAACTGTTTATTACCTTTAAATTGCCATCCATAGTTAGTCCAAACACATATGACGCGACAACTAATTGATAAGCAAAGCGACGGAAAAATCGATAATCATAATCGGGTACCAGTGTCGTGTGCAATAGAGCATTACATGATACATAATTATGGGCGTGTACTTTCGATATTGTTTTAATTTGATTGACGGGTCGAGTGTTCATGGTTATCGAATATCCCCTAGTTAATCCTTTACTTTACGACATATTTCAGGCAAAATTGAGTTGTTCAAAACCAATCTTGTTGCAAATAATTGTTCAGAATTCCGTAGTTATGGAAGGTGCCGAACTACGATGTTTCGGTAAGTTCAATCGCGCAATTTTTTTGGAATAAACTAGACCTTTGTTTTATGCTTTTCATCGTGAGATTGTCCCAGCGAACTTCAAGGAATATTCAACAAAAGTTAGTCATGATTCCTGCCTAATTACAAATTCAATCGGGACCCTGATAATCATATTTTCTCCTTTCCCAAACCTGTTTGTTTTATTGACAAAATAGGATTTTTCAAGCGAGCCAGGAGGGGGGGGGTGGCTGTTAGGCGGTTCGGAGGAACAGAACATAGAACAAATGATAAAATATTTGAAACTATTTGATATTCTTTATTCAAAAGACATCTCAACATTGATGAATATGCTTGCAACATGGTTGCCTGAACAGCCACATGTGTACAAGCATATTCAACAATCTAATTATATAGCCTAAGTCTATATACATGCAATGAGTTAAGTCTAAGACAAACAAAATGGAAAAAGGAGAAAATGATGGTTTTCATAATTCCTTTCTTTTGCCTCAATGTTTTCTGAAATGTATATCATTTGGAAAACAGCTTATTAGGAAAAGAGTTGGGTGCAAAATGTCGAAAATTTTGTCAACTAGTACCGGCCCAGACACCTGAAATGTGGCCCCAACTTTCACCAGGTTGGCCCCAACTTTTTTCATTTGGCGAAAGTGATGGCCCCAACTTTTCGAGAGCCAGAGTGAACCCTGATCAACATTTTCTTCTTTTGTCTCAATGTTTTCCCTAGCCTATTCTATTAGGGACGTCAAAACCATGTCTTATTTGGGAAAGGGTTAATTTTTTCACCAAGCTGTTTATATTAGGCACAATTAAGTCAGTCCTTGTTATATCTTTGTCATTGAACTAAAACTATACAAAGATTAGAATCAAGAAGATAAAGGCTAGATTGTCCAGAGATAGAGTGACCTTATTCTTACGAGACATTGCGCAATTGTTCCTACCATGAGGTCAAACATGACAACAGATCTGATCTTCCTCATTCTTCAAATCTCTTATCTCTCATGCCCCTTTTTTTGAAAAAGTTCATTTCCCTATCACCTTAAACATAACATGGCCAACAGGTCCGAATTGAAGATATCATATTAATGATTTATCCTTCCGCAAATAACATGAGAAGTTTAAAATACAAATCAAAATGAATGTTCTTAAATCTTGAAAACTAGAATGTACATGTAATGGCATAGCGAATGCAAACCCCTTCCCAAACATTGACTCCCAAAAAGTTATCAGCTTTGGAAAACATTATGGAAAATGAAGACATAGCTTGTGTTCTAAACAAAGACACTGAAACATGTAAAATTCTACACACTTGATATTGTCATCTGCAACATCTTTGAATTGTGACAAGTCTAAAATTTTGCTGTCTGGTTAGGGAACAGAAGAAAATATTGATTACTTTAATTTTTTTCACTACAAATTTTTTAAAGCCATTATTTTCAAGCCATTTCGGCACATATATCATTTATCATGTGTAACATAGACTGAATGAAATTTAGACATGTCAACATACTTGTATACATAATCTTGTGATTAATTGACAACCAACAGCCAAAAGCTTAAACCTTGTCCAGCTTACTTTAAATTTAGTGTAAAACAAATTGCCTATATGAGAGACATTTCAAACAGTTTGTCTCTTTTGAGCAGGCAGTGACGGCTATGATCAGACCGCACCTCTGATTTTGTCACAACGGTAATATGATGTGAACAGCATGAGAAGGATCAAAGTGAAAGCATAATCAAGCATTAGATCTAGACCTTTTCCAAAATGACAACATTTTAGATTGTTCCAATTTGAAATACTTAAATTGAGTTTGACAGTTAGTAAAATAAATTCAGCCTTACAAAATTTTAACTATAACCATGATTGTAGTGTAATGGTGGAAAACATTAATGGTTACTGGCATTGTTTTCTTTTCTCAGGCAGAATTCTTGATTAAAGGTGTTGAATTAAGTACTTTTGGGAAAGGGACTACCCATAATTACTTCATCATTCAATTAGGACATGAACGTCACAACTATATTTCCCTATTTAAGCCAAACCCTGTAAGAAGTGACACATGTAAGGTCACAAGAGGTCAAACTTGTGGTTGTTATCTATCTCTAGCCCTAAAATTTGCAAAGACTGTCATTTCTGAAAACAACCTTTATCCTTTCTAACTCCTTCTTCTTCTTCTTCTTAGTTTTAAGCTTTGGAAAAATATTGGAGAATAATAGTTTCCATCCTATTAAAATTGATTTTGTCGTCTGCAGAACCTTTGAATATGAGCCAAACTTAAATTTTTCCAAATGGGAAAGGATTAAATCTAAAGAAATGTAATATTACCTTGTTCTGATAATGAGATCAGTTTGTTCTTTTTTATGGCCCACTGTCCCTCAATGTTTCCAGTTGTAGAAAACGCCCAGCAACTTCCACAGCTTCCCTGCAATTAGAGAAGAAGACAATTTCAAGAAATCTGACTTCCAACAATTTTTCAATTGCAACAAAAAGATGTTCAAAAGGACCAAGTACTTTCATGGGTATCATCAGTACCAAGCTGTAGCCCAATATTCCTTGCCTATAAGAACCAAACCCTTAACCCTTTCCCAAATAAGTTTTTGGTTTTAAGGTTGATAATAAATGAGACTAAGGAAAACATTGAGGCAAAAGAAGAAAGTGCTGATGATCAGCACTTTCTCCTTTTGTATCAATTTTTTCTGAGGTATATTGTACACAAATCTAACCTTTATTAACATCCGTTTGTTTGTCTGAAGTAGCTTTTGAATTGGACTACCCTAATATTTTGTCGTTTGGGAAAGGGTTAAAACCTATGATACAAGCCGGACACAAACTGGGGACTCACAAACCAATGAGTTCTCAACTCTATTTAGAGAAATTGTAATCCTATTGCAAGCAAGTCACTGCTTTTGGCAATAAACATTCTGCCCATACTTTAGATTTAAAGAACAATCAACTTGTTTACATATCAATTCCCTGTTAATTGCAATAAATATCTTGACAAGTAGGCATATTGCAATTACTTTTAGTAATACTGTGGCAGCTGTAGCACCTCAACATCTATTCCTGGCATTTCTTTCGCAAGTACAACATTGTACCACAAAATCAAACCCAAGCCTCATCTCACTTGGTGAGAGTCAAATGACTTGTCAAATGTCATAAAAGATATTTGCCAAGCAAGGGTTCAAACTCATGACCCATGGATTGCTAGGCTCTGACATTAGGGGCTGAACTATCCAAAGGCGCGTTCCTTATAGCGAGATTTTTAAGATTTCTTAAGGTGTCTTTGATACAGGGTTTTTAAGACCGAGATTATAAGCGAGGTGTCCCGAATATTCCATACTTCATACAAATGACGGGAGCATTCGGAACTCCAGGGTTTATGAATCATTGAGCATTCTGAACAACTAGGTCAATTTTCTCCCATATAGATTCTACAGAATTTACCAAGGTGTTCCGAAAGAAGTATAGAGCAATGGCGGCTCCCATTGATTGTCTTAAAAATCTTGCTCAGAAGAACGCTTTATCCTAAAACATCTTAAGAAATCTCAAGATATCTCAAGAAATCTCGCTCTTAAGAACGCATCTGAGGCTCAGCAACCAGTGCAGTCACATAATGATGTTTTGATAGACTGATAGTAATAAAAAGTTGTGAGCTAATAAGACTAACTCTTGACATTCACATTACCTGATTTTTGACAGGCGTGACGGCCCCATGTTCCCTCCAATCAAAAGACTCGGGAATACGACCTTGAGGTATTTTGGCTTTCTTCATACCAAGCATGGCAGATTGGTCCCATTTCCTACCAACATACTTGCTAAACTCATTCTCTGTAAATATCAAAATAGTTAGACAATTATCCCATTACCAGACGGCAAAATTGTGGAACGTTCCAATTTCAAAGGTGATGCAGACGACAATATTTAGATGATGAAATTTCAAAAATCTTACCATTTTGGGTTAGAAAGCATTGTGGAAAATGAAGAAATTGCTTGTCACAAGCAATTTCTTCATTTTCTACAATGTTTTCCAAATTATTTTCTTATGAGGGAGTCAAACGGCGTCCCTGTGCAGTAATGGATTATAAAGATATCTTATAAACCATAAACTCTAGTTATAAAAGTTGTGAAAATTATTGAATTATGATACAGTATAAATCTCAAATTAGGAATATTTTTCCAGACTTCAATGACCCCTGTTAAACAGCGTTTAGGAAGACCTTAAGGGAACAGAAGAAAATGCTGACTATAACAAATTTCTCTTTTTCCCTTTATGTATCCCATTCTTATTCTGCAGTATGCAAATAGTCTGGTCTTTTTAAAATTTACTTCATTGCTTCAGAGTCTTTTTAACATGGACCATTCTTAAGTTTTGTCAGATGGGAAAGGGATGATTTATTAGTAGGTCATATACTGTATCATCATTAACCCTTTCCCAAACAACAAAATTTTAGGGCGATCCACTCCAAAAACTGCCACAAATGACAAAATGGAAGTTAATAAAGAAAGAATTTGTGTAAAATATGGCATAGAAAATATTGAGACAAAAGGAGAAACTGCTGATTATCAGCAGTTTCTTCTTTTGTTTTAATGTTTTCCCAAGTCTTTTCTAATAGGGACGTCAAAACCAGGTCTTGTTTGGGAAAGGGTTAAGTTATTTTGTAATGCAATCAAACAAGGATGTTACAAGCTGTCACTATGCACATTAATCCTTTCCCATCTATCAAAATTTTAGACTGATCCAGATTGAAAGGACAGACTGACAGACAGACAGACAGCTTTTGGGCTTTCATAATAGCGTAAACCCTTCTGATTAGCTATCTGCAATTTGTACTCAAGTGAGCTTAGAACTACAAAGATAGATATAGTCCTTTCCAAAACAGGAAGAAGACAGCTTCCAATTTGAAAGCAGATCGTCGTTGTAAATGCAAAACCTCGTATCTCGTTTTTGAAAAAATTTAAAGGGATCGGAAAAAAGTGTAATAACTTTTCCAAAACTGGAAGGATTTACTTGAAATTTGGGCACATTGTTCACATATAATGTGTCATTAATACTGTTTAGTAAAAATACCTCACAACTTGCAAGAATTGTCATAACTGGGCACACAAGATTTGACTTTGAAAATCGCGGAGATCGACATACGAGGTTTTGCATTTACACCGACGAGATGCAAAAGACAAAAAAGATGTTGATAAAAATAAGGTTTGTGAATAAGATAGAAGAGAAAATATTGCAGCAAAAAAAAAAAAGGCTGGTTAAGGCATTTTCTTCTGTAGCCTCAAAACTTCCCAACACCTTCTAGGCCTGGTGATATACATTTCCACACCCACTTCGCATCAAAAATATGCTGTATGACTAACTATTTTAGGCCGTACACCAGCTGTAATGTGAATGCAGTCTTGTATGCAGCCATGTCTTTTATATTTTTAACATCCTAAGATGGTGTTACTTCGAAAGGGATAACCTACTTGTAAGATCAGCAAACTTGGATGGTCCATATCTAGCTGTGCCTTGTTCTATCTGCTGAAACTTCTTGGCTCTCTCCATATTGTCACAGAATATCTCATTCTCAGATCAATCAGTGCTTAAGTTCAGTTTCAGCAAATACATGTACAGACATGCCATAATTTTTCCAGTGGAATCCGGGACATTTGATGACCAATTTCCGGGATTTGCGATGTTTTTTCCGGGAACCCCCCCCCCCCCTTCCAGTCGCCCCCCCCCCCCCCCCCCCCCCCCCCCCCCCGCCGCTCTTTCTTCCTTCGCGGCGCACATTTTAAGTTTTATTTTGTATTTTGGTAGATTCCCGACTGCGATGGATTTAATGTAGAAAATGGTGCATTCAGTTATTTGTCATCACTAAATAATATAATGCGATCGTAAAATGGTAGATTCTACAAAATAATGTCTGCCCATTATCATTCAAATATTCAATATTGCAGAGGGGTGGTCATCGCATAGATCTAGATAAATTCCCGTAAATTATATAAAACGCACGCTTTTGGCAGCTATGTTCTATCACAGAATGAAAAAATACCTTGTCGTTTTATAAATCCGTGTATAACAAATTCAATCTTTTGTTTGGGATAGAGTTAGCGGTCGGAATAATGTTCGGGCGTTTGAATTCAAAAGGATTTAACAATGGTACGAAAATTCGATATTTACGCGGTTACTGCTTGAAGAAGCGGTGAGAAAAGCGTGTTTCCAAATTTAGTAGCTACACGCGGGGCGTTTGATGTTTGAAAGACGCAGCGACATCTATCGGTGACCTTTATGTCGGGTGACCTCGGTGAACTTGAAAAGTCACGCACGCAAGCTTTGTAACGTCAATCACTCATTTCGAATGCAGCGTAGGGGCGGAGCAAACTTTTTTCTGCTCGACGCTATTGGTTTGATACCCTGTCAACCGATTAGAAATCATGCGTTCGTTCATACATAACTTTAAAGTGACGTAACAATAACTTATTAGGTCTGCAGTTAAGAGATTGTGGAAGGGAACGGGAAATTGTAGAACCTCATAGTTTATAGGGGGTTTTACGCCGTTTTCAACTTCGAGAGTCATATCGCGGTGGCCTCATAGTTTGAAAATGGAATTTACTATTTTGCTTCCAAAAAAGGTAGATCTACTTATTATCAGTTTCATTTTCGTACGCATGAGTTATTTAATATTCAATCAAAGCCCTTTTTATTTAAAATGATGCTTAGTATTCTTACACGACTTTTGAAATTGTCTCGAAGTACATAAGATCGGAATGGATCGAAATCGCTATCCTGAACTTGACTTGTTATTTTCCAAGATCGTTACCAGTTTTGGTGTGTCAATTCATCTCGTAACCAAACACGTATTTTCCACCCAAATTAACCCGGGACAACTTAATTTTCGTGTGCAAAGTCTGTTAGTTGAGCGTCTTAACAAAACATTGGCGAAGAGAGGTCATTACATATGCAGATGTCCCGGGTTAATCTTGCTGGACAATAAAGATATTACAATTTATTTACATCATACAACAAACTGTCACCGTCTTCTCAGCCACACCAATTAAACTGTTATACAAGGTGTCATAATCTTTCGACCTCACTGTTATCTAGGTAATTAATAGTCCGATTATCGATTTTGTCTATCAATTAAGGGTCGGCGTGTATGTAACTTGTTATTAACAGCTGCTGTCAACTTTACACTCGATTAGCATAACTTTTGAAACTTAACCCTTTACGTGAAATTCTCTACACTTATATAGTGCATAATCGGGAATGGAAGATTTCCGGGACATTTGCTTTATGTACGGGACGCCGGGACGGTATATCGATTTCCGGGACTGTCCCGGACGTTCCGGGACGTATGGAATGTCTGCATGTAGTATTCTCACAGGCTATAGGTCATGAAGAAGCTTTTTAACTCATTACCAGATGGCATAATTCTATACAAGTCCAAATTCAAACATGATGCAAACAACCATTTCAATTTAATGAAATTCTGCAATTTTGGTCTTTCTTCATAGAAAGCATAGTGGGAAATAAAGAAATTGCTTGTCACAAGCAATTTCTTACATTTCCACAATGTTTTCCAAAGCCTTTATCCTAATATGGGGCAAGAAAAAATGTAAAAGTGTGAGGATGGGTTAAGAATAACATTGAACTTGATCTAAACCTACTTGTAAGATCAGCAAATTTGGATGGTCCGTATCTAGCTGTGCCTTGTTCTATCTGCTGAAACTTCTTGGCTCTTTCCATATTGTCACAGAAAATCTTCAGTCTTGTTGTCTCTTCTGTATAAGAAAATATCTGAGCTATAGTTAATAGTGAGGTTATGACTTTTCAAAGAGCCATATACAGTCGACACTCGTTATGTCGACATCGGATAAGTCGAATTTTCGCTTAAGTCGAAGTGAAAATATGGCCCGGTTATCATCAATGGACATCTAATATCCCTAAACAAAACCATTTTGAAAAATAAACAGACATTGAAATATGGTAGGTAAAGGATAGAAATTGCTCGTTTCGAGCAATTTCTTTCCTTTTCCTACTATATTTCAATTATGGACGTAATTGATTAACAACAAAAATGGTCAAATATTATTTCAATAAAAAATGAACAAAAATCGGATGAGTCGAACTCAGGAAGAGTCAAGATATTTTGATGATCCCTATGACTTCGACATAACGAGTGTTGACTGTATCTCTTAATCTTTATCAAACCAAATATTGTATGTACCCATTGGAATCATCTCATAGCCTGGTAGTCGAAACCCAAAATTTTAGAAGTGGGAGGCCGGAATGTGTATGGACGAAAGTTGTGTTTTTCTGATAGCCCAACATGTGGGCATCATGGTTTGGCCTGTCTGCAGATTCAAATTTGACTTTTAAGGTCAAAACAGGGGTCAAAGGTCACCGAGTGCAAAAATGCCAAATTTCGCTATTTTTCTAGATCTCTCATCCCCGAACCTGGAAGTTAAATCTTGAATGGTCGAAAGTTGTGTTTTCTAGTTGGCCTGAATGTTAGCTACAAACTTTGCAAAGTCTGCAGATTCAATTTTGGCTCTATAAGGTCAGAAAAGGGGTCAAAGGTCACTAAGTGCAAACATCCTTAAAATTCATATATGTCCATTTCAAGACTTCCAGACATGAAAGTTTGAGTTAGAAATATCCAATATCTATGTTTTCCAATAATGAAATATAATGGGGAAATTTTTGGATCCTGTCTGCAGATTCCTAGCTAGGTATGAAGGTCAGAAAATAGGGTCAAAGGTCACCGAGTGCAAATACACTATCTGAAATTATTCCTGATATAATTTTAATGTTTTAAATGCTGATGTTTGCTAATTTAAGAACGTAAGTTGTATTTTATGTCTGCTAAATGCGTAAAAGACATGTTTGCCCCTATCTGCATATTCAAAATTAGAATCAAGAGTGTATACAAAGGGGTCAAAGGTCATAGAGTGCAAATGTTTTTAAATTTCATACATGTCGATTCCAAGACTTCCAATCATGGAACGAAGAGTAATGAATAGATAGTATTTATGTTTTCAAGTCGCTATATATGTTTTGGATCTTTTTATTCCTGTCTGCATATCATTGGTTAGTTTTTATGGTTTTTATAGAGATTAATAAGACCAACATCAAATGATGAAAGTACTGAATAATGTTATCTTAACTTCGAAAATTAACTGCATGTGTGATCTTATTACAATGATCCAGGCAGACTAAAAAGAGAAAAATGAAAACTGAAATCATTTCGCACTTTTGCCCAACAATGTATCTTCATACATGTAGCTAGTAATTGGATTTTGGCTTCATTTTTCATCGATCTATATAAATATTGTTAAAAATAGCGGGGTCATTGTTGCAATGACCAACATGTTCATTTTTATGTAAATACTGTAATATTTCTTATCTTAATTTCAGTATTGATGGGGTACATGTCAAATTATGCATTTGTCATATAAATTATTTGTTATCCAACCCATTTTGGGGTATTGAGACAATGTCTATAATCAAGTACCTACCACAACTTAATTTTGGTATAGATGCATCATGCAAGTGTTCAACTTTGTCCAGATCATGATCTGTATATTGGCAGATGGATGTCATATTAGTTTGGCAAAACCACTCTCTTCAATAAATGAGTATGTTATCTATACAATTTTGATTGAAGCCAAAAATGAAATCCTCATTTGTAAGTACATCCCTAGGTTCATACCAGAATCTAATTCATAAAGCAAGAACTGTTCCAAAGCCTTGTTCAGCTCAAGAATTGAAAAAAGGGATATGTATCTTGCTTTCACATGACATGTCAGTAAATAGATTTCCTACTCGTTTATTCTTTGATTTCAGAAGGGGCATTGTAAAAGACTCCCTTCTGTGTCTAACGAAATGTATAATAAGAAGACTTCGGTGTGGGTACAGACATGCATGCATGTGTCTGTTCCTCCTGACTACAATTCCTACAGTATGGATGAATTTCGAAATAGGTTTACACAAGCTCTTTCAATTTGTGTACATGTTTAACATGAGTCTCATGGACATGTATTATAAGCATTCTATTCTGCTCGTGAAGATTTAACATAATCTACAATAAGAATGAGTATATATGTTGTGCCGATTTTAAGATTATTGCCTAAATTCGAAATTGGGCATGCCCAATTTCGAAATTGGGCACGGAACTTTGCCCAATTTCGAAATTGGCCATCCATTTTCGAAATTATGATTCAGTAAGTTCCGTGTGTCATGCAGAACTATTTCTGTCGATCTTTTTCGACGATTTATTGATAATTGAATCATACAAACGCCCGAAATGTTAATATTATTTACGGTTTACTGCGAAACTGCCATGCAGAACTATTTCTGTCGATTTATTGTCGTGTTTTCCTCAGTGATTTATTGATAATGAATCAAACGACGTCCGAACTGATTATTTTTGCCTATTTGTAAGGTTTACTCTGATTTTTCACACTTCCTACGTACTCGTTGCTGCGGCTGATCAAGGATGTCTGTGATTGGATTCGAATTTACAAATAGAGAGGTTCGTTTGCCCAGTATTGCAGTGGCATAGGAGGGTTTACAATATTGGGGGAGGCAATTGTTAAAGTGAATGGAAAGGTGGGTGTATTATGGGGGCATAGGGGGTCCTTTTCTAAACTATGGGGGGCAGTATCCCCGCCCCCTCTTCCTACGCCTATATATTACACAATTTTGACTGAATCGGAATTTCTGCATTGAAATGAAATAATCAGGCTGTAGAGACATTGGCAGATTCAGAGGGGTTCGGGGAGGGGCGAATCAATCTCCTCTGAAGCCTAATTATTTTGATTTCATGCAAAAATTCAGTCAGAATTGTGTGATAATAGGACTACGGCAACATTTTATCTGAATTTTCTGATAGAATTAGGTCACAGGATAAATGATGTCATCATTACGCTGCGAGGTCGTACTGTAAGCGGAATCATGCGTTCTTATTAGAATGATTATGATAGTATAAGATCCATTTCTCATTCTGTAGTTCTGGCCAGCACGGTCGGAAGGATCCGCTAGTTCGGCTGGGTCGGTTGCTTGTTCTGGCCAGCACGGTGGGAAGGATCGGCTAGTTCGGCTGATTTGGTCGCTAGTTCTGGCCAGCAGGGTGGGCAGGATTGGTTTGTTCGGCTGGTTTGGTCGCTAGTTCTGGCCAGCACGGTGGGAAGGATCGGCTAGTTCGGCTGGGTCGCTTGCTCTTTCTGGCCAGCACTGTGGGAAGGATTGGTTTGTTCGGCTGGGTCGGTCACTTGTTCTGGCCAGCACATAGGAAGAATCTGTTTGTTCGGCTGGGTCGGTCGCTTGTTCTGGCCAGCATAGTGGGTTCGGCTAGGTCAGTTGCTAGTTCTGGCCATCACGGTGGGAAGGATCTGCTTGTTCGGATGGGTCGGTCGCTTGTCCTGGCCAGCACGGTGGGAAGTATCGGCTTGTTCGGCTGGGTTGGTCGCTAGTTCTGGCCAGCACGGTGGGAAGGATAGGTTTGTTCGGCTGGGTCGGTCGCTTGTTCTGGCCAGCATAGTGGGAAGAATCCGCTTGTTCGGCTAGGTCAGTCGCTAGTTCTGGCCAGCACAGTGGGAAGGATATGCTTATTCGGATTGGTCGGTCGCTTGTTCTGGCCAGCAGGGTGGGAAGAATTGGTTTGTTCGGCTGAGTTGGTCGCTAGTTCTGGCCAGCACATGGGAAGAATCGGTTGGTTCGGCTGGGTTGGTCGCTTGTTCTGGCCAGCATAGTGGAAAGAATCCGCTTGTTCGGATGGGTCGGTCGCTTATTCTGGCCAGCACGGTGGGAAGGATCTGCTTGTTCGGATGGGTCGGTCGCTTGTTCTGGCCAGCAGGGTGGGAAGTATCGGCTTGTTCTGCTGGGTCGGTCGCTAGTTCTGGCCAGCACAGTGGGAAGGATCGGTTGGTTTGGCTGGGTCAGTCGCTTGTTTTGGCCAGCATAGTGGGAAGAATCCGCTTGTTCGGCTAGGTCAGTCGCTAGTTCTGGCCAGCACGGTGGGAAGGATCTGCTTGTTCGGCTGGGTCGGTCGCTTGTTCTGGCCAGCATAGTGGGTTCGGCTAGGTCAGTTGCTAGTTCTGGCCAGCATGGTGGGAAGGATCTGCTTGTTCGGATGGGTCGGTCGCTTGCTCTGGCCAGCACGGTGGGAAGGATTGGTTTGTTCGGCTGAGTTGGTCGCTAGTTCTGGCCAGCACATGGGAAGAATCGGTTTGTTCAGCAGGGTCGGTCGCTTGTTCGGCTAGGTCAGTCGCTAGTTCTGGCTAGCACAGTGGGAAGGATCTGCTTGTTCGGATGGGTCGGTCGCTTATTCTGGCCAGCACAGTGGGAAGGATCGGCTTGTTCGGCTGGGTCGGTCGCTTGTTCTGGCCAGCATAGTGGGTTCGGCTAGGTCAGTTGCTAGTTCTGGCCAGCACGGTGGGAAGGATCTGCTTGTTCGGATGGGTCGGTCGCTTGTCCTGGCCAGCACGGTGGGAAGTATCGGCTTGTTCGGCTGGGTTGGTCGCTAGTTCTGGCCAGCACGGTGGGAAGGATAGGTTTGTTCGGCTGGGTCGGTCGCTTGTTCTGGCCAGCATAGTGGGAAGAATCCGCTTGTTCGGCTAGGTCAGTCGCTAGTTCTGGCCAGCACAGTGGGAAGGATATGCTTATTCGGATGGGTCGGTCGCTTGTTCTGGCCAGCAGGGTGGGAAGGATTGGTTTGTTCGGCTGAGTTGGTCGCTAGTTCTGGCCAGCACATGGGAAGAATCGGTTGGTTCGGCTGGGTTGGTCGCTTGTTCTGGCCAGCATAGTGGAAAGAATCCGCTTGTTCGGATGGGTCGGTCGCTTATTCTGGCCAGCACGGTGGGAAGGATCTGCTTGTTCGGATGGGTCGGTCGCTTGTTCTGGCCAGCAGGGTGGGAAGTATCGGCTTGTTCTGCTGGGTCGGTCGCTAGTTCTGGCCAGCACGGTGGGAAGGATCGGTTGGTTTGGCTGGGTCAGTCGCTTGTTTTGGCCAGCATAGTGGGAAGAATCCGCTTGTTCGGCTAGGTCAGTCGCTAGTTCTGGCCAGCACGGTGGGAAGGATCTGCTTGTTCGGATGGGTCGGTCGCTTGCTCTGGCCAGCACGGTGGGAAGGATTGGTTTGTTCGGCTGAGTTGGTCGCTAGTTCTGGCCAGCACATGGGAAGAATCGGTTTGTTCGGCAGGGTCGGTCGCTTGTTCGGCTAGGTCAGTCGCTAGTTCTGGCTAGCACGGTGGGAAGGATCGGCTTGTTCGGCTAGGTCAGTCGCTAGTTCTGGCCAGCACGGTGGGAAGGATCTGCTTGTTCGGCTGGGTCGGTCGCTTGTTCTGGCCAGCATAGTGGGTTCGGCTAGGTCAGTTGCTAGTTCTGGCCAGCACGGTGGGAAGGATCTGCTTGTTCGGATGGGTCGGTCGCTTGTTCTGGCCAGCACGGTGGGAAGTATCGGCTTGTTTGGCTGAGTTGGTCGCTTGTTCTAGCCACCACGGTGGGAAGGATAGGTTTGTTCGGATGGGTCGGTTGCTTATTCTGGCCAGCACGGTGGGACGTATCGGCTTGTTCGGCTGGGTAGGTTGCTAGTTCTGGCCAGCATGGTGGGAAGGATCGGTTTGTTCGGCTGGGTCAGTCGCTCGTTCTGGCTAGCATAGTGGGAAGAATCCACTTGTTCGGCTAGGTCAGTCGCTAGTTCTGGTCAGCACGGTGGGAAGGATCTGCTTGTTCGGATGGGTCAGTCGCTTGTTCAGGCCAGCACGGTGGGAAGGATCGGCTTGTTCGGCTGAGTTGGTCGCTTGTTCTGGCCAGCATGGTGGGCTCACTATTTTGAAGTAGTTATCTTCAAAGTCTAAATGAAATTAGAACATATCAAATTAATTTACATAAGTATGCAGATCTATGGTAGATCACATATATTTAGCAGATGAAAAGCTTCGTAATAAATCTTGTTTGCTTTAAAAGAACCATTTCTAAAATTCCGATATTTAACTTAGTGAAACCATTTTAATTTCGGTTGTTAGAAAGCCCAAAGCAATGGATCTAATTCAGGCTCCGAAAAAATATGGAACTGCAACTTTTTGAATAAATAAATGAAATCGGGTGTAGATATTATTTTATGGCAATATTATCTATAAATTTGATGTCCTGCTGAACGTGTAAACGAATTGATAAAAGCAGAGACATATAATATAATGTTTATCCATGTCTCTGATAAAAGATAAGGTGCGAATTGCTTAGGGTACGAATCAACTTCCGCGCAAACGGAAGAAGAATGTTCTGTATGTTCTGTTCGGTACGGAACTTTAGCTGTTCCGTACCGAACTTTTATTGGACTAAAAACGGCTTAAAATGATTTTAGTGCTAACTGTGATACCTCTCTAAAAACGGATATTTTGAAAATGAGTTCTGCACAGAAAATGTCCCGATATACCATAAAATAATTATAAATAAGCTATTTCGCCGAGTTTCGAAATTAGGCAAATGAGTTCTGCAGGGATTTGCCGATTTTCGAAAATAGGCAAAAACGAAAATCGGCACAATATATACATGTATGTCTTTATGAATAACCCAGCATAATAATATGTGGATTCAAAAGTCATAGATGTGTTTATGATTGATGCGTAAATGTAACGAAGAATCTACTTGCATTCAAAAATATTTTCAAGAAAAATACAAATATTTTAAAATGTATCCTTGGTTGTCAATTTGTAAATTGGGATGGTATAATTCAATTCAATCATAGCTTTGTAAGCAATATTTAACAAACAGAATCAACAGAGTTACGAATAGACACCTTGTCTTCTTTGGGACAGCTTTTAACAAGGAGATCACATACCAGTAGAGTTTGGTTTGTAACTTGCTTATTCTGTGTTGTCATTTAAAAAAAAATATCAGAACTGCAGTCTTTGACATGTGTTTTGTACCAATAAACCGAATAAATTTATTGAAAAGAGGAGTGCGCAATTATCGCCCCTGTTGTAATTTCAATGAAAAATGAAATTAACAGCTTGGTATTCTAGATGGTTTGATAGCTATCTATATATCGTGTAAGGCTTTTCGGAGATTTTGGTTATAAGTCCACATCTTAATCACAAAAGCAAATAATAGCTTGACCATAATCTATCCTCAAATGTATATAAAACATATAAGTGGGCATTTTTATATAGGAGATCCCACGAGAAATAATATACAAAATGCTATATTTCACATGAAACAACATATCTACTAAGATTTAAACAATTTACTTCTCAGAATGGACAAATTGCCATTGATTATTTCAATCATATCTAGATCTATCATTATCATTGATAATTATTTTCGAATCAAAATTATTAACAGAGTAAGTATCATTGAAATTTCAATGTTTCATAACTGTTTTTGAATTAATATCCATATTTTCAAGTACATGTATTTATTGCTTTTTAAATGTTTGCACTCTTTGACCTTTGATCTCTATTCTGCTATCTCTAAATCTTAAATTTGAGTCTGAAGACAGAGACAAATATGTCATCTACATATTTAAATAATTTAACAAACATTTAATACAACTCTTGTCCAATCATAAGCCAACTTTAAAATCATTATTTTGAATTTGGAATAATGTCAAATAGAGCATTCAGCACTCATTGACCTTTGGCACATTTTCTGACCTTAAAAGCGAGCTAGGCATCTGCAGACAGTGGAACCAAAAGCTCCCCAGCATATTTGGTTACTGGAAAACATAGATATTGCCTATTCGTAACTCGTCCTTCCATGTCTTGAAATCTCGGAATGGACATATATGACATTTAATGATTTTTGCACTCAATGACCTTTGGCCCCTTGTCTTTATGTTCTTACTTTTATTTTTGAATCTGCAGACAGGGACAAACATGTCATCTACATATCTGACAAACATAAAATACAACTTCTGTCTCTTTAAAAGCCAATACCATTGCTTTAAAACATTTGATTTTAACCAGGAATAATTTCAAGTAGCCCTTTTGCACTCATTAAACTTTGACCCCATTTTCTGACCTTAAAGACTGGCTGGGAATCTGCAGACAGGAACCAAAAATTTCCCCAATGTATTTGGTAATTAGAAAACATAAATATTGTTTATTCATAACTCAAAGTTCCATGCCTGGAAGTCTTTGAATCGACATAAATGAAATTTAAGCATTTGTGCACTCAGTGACCTTTGACCCCTGTTCTGACCTCAAAGAACCTGAGACATGGCAACAAAGGTAGCCAACAATCTGGCCAACAAGAAAACACAACTTTCATTCATTCACAAGATAGCTTCTTTGTTCAAGGATTCGAAATATAACAAAATAGCGAATTTCCACATTTTTGCACTCAGTGACCTCTGACCCATGTAACTCACCCAAAGGTCAATTGCTGACTTGCAGACAGGGCATTTCTAGTACTGCAAAAGTTCCTGAACAACTTGCAGTATTAAACTTTGCATACACATTCCGGCCTCCCACTTTCGATTTCTAGGCCTCTGCCAGAAAATAACTACTAGACTCAGTGAGACCATTTAAATGAGTACCAACACAATAGGGTTTGGATTCGAAATAAAAAATTTTGAATGGCTTTACACCCT
This sequence comes from Fragum sueziense, assembly GCA_963680895.1. Taxonomy (NCBI): domain Eukaryota; kingdom Metazoa; phylum Mollusca; class Bivalvia; order Cardiida; family Cardiidae; genus Fragum; species Fragum sueziense. Next base: position 28,261,621 of record OY804593.1, read on the forward strand.
TTTATCTGTTGATCTGAAATCCAGCAAACAGATGAGTGTCAATAAGGCCCTTTTCGTGACCCTGCCCTATTTTCTTCATTTTTGCCATACATGACCACTAACATATTGGCCCTATGTAGGCAAAGTATTAACTTGAACGGAACCTTGGTTTGGAAGATATATCAAATCAAATGCCGTCAGGTGGTAATCAATTTCTTAAACAGTTTTACTAACAATTCTTAACTTGAAAACTGGTGATGCATTGAAATACATATGCCCTGCAGTTTGAATACATGTTGTTGTTCATTCCATTGGATGCCATGTACAGGGGAAAAGGGGCATAAAACATATATATGAAATTTTGGGATTTTTTAAAATCCACGAACATAACTTTGCAGCTGCCAATATCCAAAATCCAAATTATTGAAGATAGGATAAGTATGCAAAATAACAAAGCACATATTGAGGCAAAAGGGGGAAATGCTCATTAACAGTATTTTCTTCTTTTTTTTCAAAAGTCTTTTCTATAAAGGTATTTTTATATCATATCAGGGTCTAGGCAAACAATTAAAATCAAGATGCATAAATACCTTCTAGAGATCCATACAGCTTGTTGAAGTGCTTCTTGAACTCTAAGAACATGACTTTACAGCTGCCCAAGTCATTAGGTAACCCATCAGGTAAACCATGTGGTTGGTTATCATGACCATCTTGTCCAATCAGATTCTTCGAACCATGGGGTTGATTATCATGACCATCCTGACCAAGCAAATTCCTCAATCCATGCTGAACATAATCATGCTTGTCTCCACCAATCAGCTCTCTCGCTGCATTCTTCAACTTGAGACCATCTTTCAGAGCTGTGTTTAGGAGCTTGATGGGAGCCTTTTCTGTTTTGATGGAATTAAGGAGCTCTCTGCCATGCGGTACAAAATCATGACCATCAGCACCAAGCAGTTGTTTGCCATGTTGTAAGATATCATGACCAACTTGTCCGAGTACACTTTGTCCATGTATAACTTTGTCATGAGTATCGCCCCCAAGTGGGCCGCTATTTTTGTTTCCCTTGACACCATCTGAATCGGTTTTAGCCTGAAAATAGAAGTAATTTTCATTTATTTACCAAGTTTTTTTTCATTTGGCCCAGCATTTGTTTATGATGCATCACAAAATCATGACCATCACCAACAAGGAGTTGTTTACCATGTTGTAATATATCATGACCAACTGGTCCTGTCAGAGCTACAGATAAGAGAGGGTGCAAGCTTTTCAAAATGTAACATTTCATTTATTCTTCATCAAATCCTATGTTGTGGGTACTCATTTGAATTGTCTAAAAGATACAATTCAAATGAGTACCCACAATATAGGATTTGGAATAACAAAGTTAGAATGCCTTTAACCCCAATTATCTTTGCCTCTGTTGTTCAAGTATACTATGTCCATGTATGACCTTGTCGTGAGTATCACCACCAAGTAGGTTGTTTTTGTTGTCTGTCTTAACATTTACATCAGTTTTAGCCTGAAAGAGAGACATAATTCATGATGCATGATTTGTTATATTATATCATGTCCATTAACCCCACATAAACTTTTACATGTTTGATCTTGTGTTGTCTCAACAAAGTATAGCGGACGATAATCGACCTGGCAGAGCAACCCATGCTAATCGAATGTAATGCTCTGCCAGGTGAATTCTTGTCCGCTATAGGTGGAAAAATTTGCACTGTTTTCTTTTATGATATTTGCATCAGCTTTATCCTGAAAATGAGAAAACCTGCTTAATTTAAGCTGGAAAAGACTCTTTCATGTAACGGTTTTACAAAACCATTTTCTGTCCGCAAGCCATAACAATGGTGGTGAACTAAAAAAAATTTCGCTAGAACAAGGTATAGATATTTTGCGTTTAAATGTGAGTTTATACAATTTTTTTCTAATGACACTGAATTTGTTCTAAAAACAGACCAGGTTTACCATTTTGTATTGACAAACTGTCGGTGTTGTTATAAAATCTCGTAACTACGGCTTTGATAAAGCCATAGTTACGATATTTTATAACAACACCGATGGAAAACATTGATCGCGAAAAAATGTCCCTCGCTTTGGCCAAGTTCACCACCAGTGCATAATCCCCTATAAAGCATATCGTCGGTGTAAATGCAAAACCTCGTATGTCGATCTCCGCGATTTCGATAGTCAAATCTTATGTGCCCAGTTATGACAATTCTTGCAAGTTTTGATGTATTTTTACTAAACAGTATTAATGACACATTATTTGTGAACAATGTGTCCAAATTTCAAGCAAACCCTTCCAGTTTGGGAAAAGTTATTACTTTTTTTCCCAACCCCTTTAAAATTTTCCAAAAACGAGATACGAGGTTTTGCATTTACAACGACGATATGCGCAGACTAAGAATTGTTAACAACCCATGGGGCAGTGGCTGTAACAGGTCTAAGCTCACGTAAGCGCTTAACCCTTTCCCAAACAACAAAATTTCAGAGTAATCCACTTCAAAAGCTGTCACAAATGACAAAATGGATGTTATTAAAGAAAGGATTTGTGTAAAATATGGTACAGAAAATATTGAGACAAAAGGAGAAACTGCTGGTTATCAGCAGTTTCTTCTTTTGTTTCAATATTTTCCCAAGCCTTTTCTATTACGGACGTCAAATCCAGGTCTTGTTTGGGAAAGGGTTAAAGGCTTCTAGATTGAAAATAGTAAGGTAAAAAAATAGCATGAAAGGTTCTATTCTTTAACCCTTTCTGTACACAGATCTTCGGGCTATTTCCAGTATTTTCTTCTTCTGCTCTAATGTCTTCTCAAGTATTTTCTATAAGGATGTTAAAACCAGTTCTTGTTTGGGAATATTATTTTTCTTTATCAGGATTATGGATAGTCCTATCAAGATTTTAACATGACGTCTGAGGAATTCTTGGGAAATTTACACCTGAATTTCCCCTAAAAGGCACAAGCTTATCTCTGAGGTCAGATTGTGTGGCCTTTATTTCGAAATAAGAACATCTTATCTCTGAATGTCTTGAAACCATCCCATATGGCATGTCACAAGAAAGCAGAGCATGCATGTATCGGAGCCGCGTTATTTAGAGCGAGATTTCTTGAGATATCTTGAGATTTCTTAAGATGTTTTAGGATAAAGCGCTCTTATGAGCAAGATTTTTAAGACGATCACTGCGAGCCGCCATTGCTCTATACTTCTTTCAGAATCCCTCGGTAAATTCTGTTGAATCTATATGGGAGAGAATTGACTGATTTGTTCCGAATGCTCGATGATTCATAAACCTCAGAGTTCCGAATGCTCCACACTTCATACAAATGACGTCATGATGACGTCATTTGTATGAAGTATGGAACGTCCGCAACACCTCGCTTATAATCTCAGTCTCAAAGGCGCTGTATCAAAAACATCTTAAGAAATCTTAAAAAATCTCGCTCTAAAGAACACACCTCTGGTCTGGCTATGAAACTTCAACTACACGTAGGCCTGTCCTATATAACCCACTCTCAAATAGCAAAATTTTAAAATGCTTTTAGACTGCTCTAGTTTGAAAGGAGTTGCAGAAGAAACAAGATGTGTTTTTGAATCCCCAAGAGCTTTTTTTCTAAAATGTTAAGTTTTCGAGTTAAGGGTTATAAGGGCTAACAAATGACCTTGAGGAAGGTCACATTGCATGGAACAGACAGATATCATTGAAAGAAAGTTATATGCCACATTTCAGCTTTGTATGTCCAATACTTTTGGAGAAAAAAGAAAATGTTAAGTTTTCGGACAGACAGACAGATGGATGGACAGACGGACGGACACCAGTAAAACAATATGCCCTGATCTTTGGATGAAGGGGCATAAAAATAATAGATGTTGAAAGTATAAAATGTGTTATCTTTTAGCATAGAAAATATTGAGACCTTAACAGTAATTTCTTCTTTTGTCTAAATGTTTTTCCAAACCTTACCGCTAAAGCATGTCAAAACCCAATCTTGTTTAGGAAAGGGAAAACCCTTATCATTATTGTACAAGTGACAAAAAGATCAGTAGCTGCTTATCTCTAAGGTCAAATTGTATGTCCTGTATTTGGAAATGATAGTCCCCCAATCTCTGACTGTCTAGAAACAAAGACATATCGTCGGTGGGAAGTCAAAACCTTGTAACTACAGCTTGAATAAGCTGGAGTTACGAGGTTTTGACTTCCCACCGACGATATGTGGAATGTCACATCTTAACTAAAACATGTGCATATTAAACAGGTTTAGCATCAGGATGCATGGTTGTTTGTCATTTTAGAGAAGCCCAGTAAAATGAGAAAGGGTTAAATTAAAGGTTAGTGCAAAGCTATTCAAGATGCACATTCCAAATGAAGATTTATAATTTTGCACTTGTCTATAAACATCAGTAAACAACATCCCATCGAGTCCCCAAGGTTGACAAGGTTACATACAGGGTAATTAAATAATTACTTGTATCATTAATTTGTTAATTTTAGTCCAGGGTGAAAACAGTAGGCCTAAAACTACAAGTATGTTACTTTAACCCTTTCCCAAATGCCAAAATGGTCCAATCCAAATGCTGATACAGATGACAAAATGGAAGTCAATGAACATTGGATTTTTGTACAATTTAGCAGAGAAAATATTGAACCAAAAGGAGAAAATGCTGATTATCAGCATTTTCTTCTTTCACTTCAATGTTTTCCCAAGCCTTTTCAATTAGGGGAGCAAAAACAAAATCTTGTATGGGAATGGGTTAAAGGTTAGTGCACAGCTATTCAAGATGCACATTCCATACACAAGTTTTATAATTTTGCACTTATCTATCAATGTCGGCAAACAACATCCCATCCAGTCCCCTCAGGTTGACAAGGTTACATACAGGGTAATTAACCCATCACCAGACATCTAAATTTTGAACTGTTCCAATTTCAAAGGTGTTGCAGACGACAATTTCAAGTTCATGAAATTTCAAAAGATATTTTCATTTGGTTAGAAAACATTGTGGAAAATGAAGAAATTGCTTGTGACAAGAAATTTCTTCATTTTCCACAATGTTTTCCCGAGCTATTTCTTGCGAAGGAGTCAAAAGGCGTCACTGTACAGTAATGGGTTAATAGGTAACATATAACAGGGCTTATATATCACTACCTCAACAAACATTGAGTCTCAAAGGTATACTCCGTAAATATTGACCTGAACCTGTTGAATAGGTAATGAGTAACTGTGATGCGATCAATACTCGCCAGCACTCCTCTCCACTGTGTTGTAAGTTGTCCGTTAGATTTGTGTAGTTTGTACGGAAGTTTTGAGTGGTCAATCAAAGATGGCACCCGTGGAAAATCGTGAGAGGTGGGTGTCTTAGTTTTTCGTCGATAATTTCCTTAAATGGCCGTATCTGTCTTGATACTGATATCATCGTACAGGAGAAATGTATACCTATTCACGATGTTATATAGCCAAGTACCAGTGTTGTCCTATCGCCTTTGGTCGTAGTGCAAAGACAGCCCAACACGGAAAACTTTTTTCGAAGCGAGAAAGTTGGCCTTTTAAGGATGATTACATAGAGAACAGCGAACTAGGGAACAAACTATTGCTCTAACTTGGATGTTTTTAACATGCTCTTTTCTATGGTTACCGTTATTTTACACACAAATGTCTAGAATGACCACAAACGCTGTGTTTACTAAATGGCCAAACAACGGTGTAGTCACAGTGAAAATATGCAGACACAACGGTGCAGTTTCTGTGTTATCTGAACGGTGTAGTTATTATTTTCATAACAAATTGTGAACGGTGTAGACTTGGTGTGTTGTTTACGGCGAAACAGCTCTAACAGCTAGCAGATCAGATGCAGCTCTGATTTTTCTCCCTCAAATACTTTGGTCTTAGAAAACCCAGTTCTCTCCCTTGATGAAAAAGCCGCCATCCTCAAAGTAGACAAAAACAAAAGTTAAGGAAATATGCCATATTCTCTTTTCTTCATTCATCTTAGCCTAAAACAGTTTAATGTATGTTCAATTTAAATTTCGGAAGACATTTTTTGTTATTGAATTAAATTCTGACGAATATGATAATCACAAAAATACCATCAGAAAATACTAAACAAAACATGCAGTAAACGTCATTTTAGAACAATGTTTACTAACTTACCATAAGATGTGGGTGCAATGGCCAGTTTCTTGTTCATCCGTTCATTTGATTTGTAGATTCAAAGTATCAGCTCTGGCTTTGGATTTTTCTTTGTAACTGTTTTAGTTGGTTATTACAATCAATTCTTGTAATTAATGAAATGATTTCAACTCAGGGAGTATGATAATTATAGATCAACATATATCTTGTTTTTAACTTTTTAAACTTTTTTTACCCAAAATAAAGGACTTCATCAACAAAACATAAATTATAAATAACAAACATAAATTACAAATTTGTTTCATAAACATTTGTGCCTTTTTTTTTCGTCTTGTTTGACTTAAAGTAATCAAGTCTTGAAAATAGAATTACGGAACTGCAAAATTTATTTTGGCATTTTCAGACGTAATTACTAATTAACCTCCTCTTCAGGACTGACAATTTTCCGACCAAGATTTTTTGGGCCCACTCATAAAGTGTAACCATTTGCAATGAAAAAGACAATATCCTATTCGCAAAAACCGTTTGACTACCGTTGAAGTACTTCCAACTTAGCACCAAGAGAGTAGAACTTACACACATCCATAAATAAATGAAATGCAATGTTTTCCATCGGGAACCGACCTTCCTTGACCATCTTATGAAAAGATAACCAATTACCAAGTTGACCAATGCTTCTCAATGACTTAATCACATCTAGGAACAAGCTGTTCATTTCAGCCATTATTTCCATGTCTCGTGAGTCCCTATCCGTATCATCTGTTTCAGCACGTCCAATGGAAATATCTGGAATTAAGGTCGGAGCTTTTTGAACGACTTTATGGGGTGTTGAACTTCTATCTATGTAAGGAATCATGCATACAAAATCGGGGATATCATCGATAGAAAAATTGTTAATTCCAAAATCCTGATTTTCTAAGTTGATGATGTCTATCTTGTGTGTTCTATGCTCGCAAATGGGGATGATGTCCTAGTCTGACTGCTTGATAATATCAGGAATTATACTAAAGTTCAGAGTTTTCAAACCTTTTTGGCCTGTCTGATCATTAATCTCCCTCCTGAGCACTTTTAATATCTGGCTGGAATGGTCCTGTTTCGAATGCTTCACAACCTTTTCGAAACTTCATTCGAAATGACAGTAGTAACAAGTGAACAGCATGGAACTGAAAATAAAAGACAAAATAAAACAGACACTGGCAGATTCTTGGTATTTTCTACTGTTTTACCCTTATGGAATTGCTTTGACAAATAGCGAAGAAACTAGATTCTTTCTCTATTCTGATTAAAGTATATTTTGTAGACATATTGTCACATTCTTTGCTGCAAAGCATTTATTAGTCAGTCACATATTAACATTGTTGAAGAATTTCGGTAGTAATTGTAAAACGTGATTCCCAGGCATGAAAACGTTATCATTGAAAATTACAATATTATCATTTCAGAAATAATAAGTTCTGTATTGCTGCAAGTCTACACCGTTCACAATTACATTAATGTCTACACCGTTCACAATTTGTTATGAAACTATAACCACACCGTACATAAAACACAGAAACTGCACCGTTGTGTCTGCATATTTTCACTGTGACTACACCGTTGTTTGGCCATTAAGTTAACACGGTGTTTGTGGTCATTCTGGACATTTTTGTGTAAAATAACGGTAACCATAGAAAAGAGCATGTTAAAAACATGTAAGTTAGAGCAATAGTTTGTTCCTTAGTTCGCTGATTACTATGTAATTATCCTTAAAAGGGCGACTTTCTCGCTTCGAAAAAAGTTTTCCGTGTTGGGCTGTCTTTGCACAACGACTGAGTATGATAGGACAACAATGGTACTTTGATATATAGAACCGTTGATAGGTATACATTTCCCCTGTATAATGATATCAATATCAAGACAAGATACGACCGTTTAAGAAAGTTATCGATGAAAAACTATGACACCTACCTCTCATGTTGTATTGTTGTCGCCATCTTTGAATGACTGCACAAACCTAACGGACAGCTTACAACACAGTGCTCCTCTCTGTCCAGCAGATTCGATAGTTTCCATAACACGGGTGGTAAACAGAGAAACTAGCTCCAAAAAGAGGTAGTTGCAAAGAGCAAAAATTTGAAGGTCACGAACACATTTTCTAAAATTATTTCTTTTAAAGCGAGTTTTTGAGAAATCTGGCGATGCTGTAATATGAAGAAATGGTCTAAGTTTGTTGTGCACGAGAAAATACGGTATTATTAGCAGGGTTTGAATACAATCGTTGAAAAACATTTCAAAATCGAAAGTAAAAACTTCTGAATTTTCGATTTTGAAATGTTTTTCAACAATTGTATTCAAACTCTGCTTACTAGCTATGTCAATGTCAGTAGACAACATCCCATTGAGTTGCCCAGGTTGACAAGGTTACATACAGGGCAATGAAATTATTACAGGGCTTGTATCATTAATTTGTTTAGTCCAAGGTGAAAACAGCAGGCCTACAACTTTCTTATCTTTTCCCAAACAACAAAATATTCTTTATTTTGATATAGATAGGATTTCTTTAAAACATCATCAGGAAAATATTGAGGCAAAAGTAGACAAGAGCCGTCACAGACGGATTATGCTCCCCTAATAAGTGTTTGTCACAAAATAAAAACTATCAAACATTAAACCCCCTTTTCCCATGACAGCTTTTTTGTAAACACATTATTTATAGAATATGGTCTGGAACATCCTATTTATTACATGAGCACAAAATTTCATTAAATTCTGCCCATTAGATGAGGAGAAACAAGAGCAACGCTGGGCGTGGCATTATACGCCCGAAGCTCAGAAATAAATGGGTGTGTGATATTTGTTGATGTCCTGTTCTTTTGTAAAAGTCTCTTGCAAGTATCCGATAAAACAAAATTCACCAAGTACTAAAATATTCACAAAGTGTTGCAAGTACCCGAGTACTTCTAAAATATTCACAAATTTAATTAGATTGAGATAATGTAATCAAACACCCTAGCTATGAGTTCTACACACATGTGAAGTTTCAACATCGTAGGCCCTGTATTTTGAAAGTTATGGACCGGACACCAATTTGCAAACTGAATCAAACAAAGGGCAATAAGTCAAAAATTATAAATGGTAGAGTTAGGGTTATTGCGCTCTGCACATCCTAGCTATGAGATCTATACACCTGTGAAGTTTCAAGACTATAGGCCTTATAGTTTCAAAGTTATGGACCGGACACGAATCTGCTAACTGAATCAAACAAAATCAAACAAAGGGCAATAACTCAAAAATTATAAATGGTAGAGTTGTGGTTCTTGAACTGTGCACACCCTAGCTATGAGATCTATACACCTGTGAAGTTTCAAGACTATAGGCCTTATAGTTTCAAAGTTATGGACCGGACACGAATTTGCTAACTGAATTAAACAAAATCAAACAAAGGGCAATAACTCAAAAATTATAAATGGTAGAGTTGTGGTTCTTGCGCTCTGCACACCCTAGCCATGAGATCTATACACCTGTGAAGTTTCAAGACTATAGGCCTTATAGTTTCAAAGTTATGGACCGGACACGAATCTGCTAACTGAATCAAACAAAATCAAACAAAGGGCAATAACTCAAAAATTACAAATGGTAGAGTTGTGGTTCTTGCGCTCTGCACACCCTAGCTATGAGATCTATACACCTGTGAAGTTTCAAGACTATAGGCCTTATAGTTTCAAAGTTATGGACCGGACACGAATCTGCTAACTGAATCAAACAAAATCAAACAAAGGGCAATAACTCAAAAATTATAAATGGTAGAGTTGTGGTTCTTGCGCTCTGCACACCCTAGCTATAAGATCTATACACCTGTGAAGTTTCAAGACTATAGGCCTTATAGTTTCAAAGTTATGGACCGGACGCGAATTTGCTAACTGAATCAAACAAAGGGCAATAACTCAAAAATTACAAATGGTAGAGTTGTGGTTCTTGCGCTCTGCACACCCTAGCAATGAGATCTATTGGGTCTTTTCGTAATTCCGGTAATACAGAGTTGTCGTTCCTGCGGGACGGTATGTTTACTTCCATTTGCCTGTTTGACAAGCGGCAACTTTAATATTTTCGTAAATTCAATGAGTAATTAAATGAAAATGATTTTTATTGTAACTTAATAATGGAATCTAATAATACCTCTGCACCTTCCATCGATTTTAAACCGTTCGGAGAACTATAACAAAAGAAATCTCCCATAATCCGATGATAGGTTATCATTGAAAATATTTTTCCCCGTGGCGTGCCTCAAATCCGGCGTGTGTCGATTTGTGACGTCATGACTTTGCGTTGCTTACTCTAGTCATATGACGTCATAGAAATAAAAAGAGGGGTAACTTTGGGGAAAAAAGATACATGTACGCTGTGAGAGTTTCCAAACGAATATTTTATTTTGTTTGTAAGAACATTTGCTCCACGCGATGGAAAACGATTAGTATCGGAAATAGAATAAGTGAATGTTAAAGCACAGAAAATATTGAGGAAAGAGGCGATATTTCTGCCTATCATCAAATTGCTTCCTTTTTCTCAATGTTTTTCCAAACAATCTACTGAGGTCAAATACAGGCAGAAAAAAAATTAAAAAATGAAGACTTGGTTTTTAAATGTGCCGAAAAAATGACGGATTTTTTTAACCCTTGCCCAAACAACAAAATATGGTCCTTTCCAAATTAATTAAGTCGTGCTAATTGTCAGAATGATTCTGATTTTGCTATTGTAGGGGGGGGGGGGCATCAAAACATAGAATTGGATAGGAAAGGGTTAACATAATAAACCACCATTTCAAATTTCATTCAAGTTTGAAGCAGGCTGTAGACTATGATACGTAGGCTAGATCTACTAAGAAGAACAGTTTGGTGTAGATTGTAGAATAGGAACTATCGAGGGAAAAGCGAAGTCAGCATGTTTTTCTTTTCTCTCAAAACCAAAATTGCTATTTCGTTCAAGTAGATCTATGTAATTCGTTGTATGTTTATTAAAGCTTCCCCAAACAAGACCTGGTTTTACCTTATAGAAAATACTTTGGGAAACATTTGGGCAAAATGTAAGAGCACCTTGATAGCCAGCATTTGCTCCTTCTGTCTCAATAGACTAGATCTACTTTGATATGTAAGCGTTTAGTGTGTTGTGACTATGTTGCGATGGGATTTCTCTTTCTTCTCTCCGCTGAGGTTCCTTTGTTGGAATCTCCCAACGATCTACGCGTTTCGGCTAATAGGCCTACTGTCTCTCGGACTCGGGTAGGCCTAGGCCAGATACGATGTTTTGTTCTAATTTTTGCGACTTATTACATGAATCCAAGCTCGTCTTGCATTTGCCTCTTTCGATATAGTTTGTGCAGTTCAATAAAATTTCCAATTTTATCCGCAAAATCATGGTATTTATTAATGCAGTAGCGGTTCTTTCCCACCGATAGCGCTTGTTTACATTGACACCGGAAGACGGTATACCGTCCCGCATGAACGACAACTCTGTATCGATGGAATTACGAAAATCCGGAATACACCTGTGAAGTTTCAAGACCATAGGCCTTATAGTTTGAAAGTTATGGACCGGACACGAATTTGCTAACGGACAGACGGACAGACAGACAGACAGACAGACGGACAGACGGACAGACAGACGATGCACGCGATAACATAATACGACCCTTCGGGCGTATAATAAGAGAAAAACTAATTTTTACACTAAGGCCCCTTTTTCCATGACGCAGCCTTAAATTTACAAACCGAAAAAAAGCTCCCTAGGTATTGACCAAGGGAGTTCACATGTGAAGTTTCATTGAATTTGGTCCAAGGGTTGCTGAGATATGGCTGTGGACGGACGGACGGACACACGGACGGACGGACAGTGTGGCGACTATATGCTCCCCCGAAATTTTTTCGGGGAGCATAAAAATGCTAGTTATCAGCATTTTCTTCTTTTGCCTCAATGTTTTCCAAACTTTGTCTGATACGGACGTCAGAACCAGGCCTTGTACGGGAAAGGGTTAACTCTAAGCCATAGAGGAGAATTGACCCGTTTGTCCCATTCCTAAACAATCTCTAGTTTTGATATCCGTTACAGAGAAAGTTTTGGAATACAATGTGAGTAAACAAGAGAATGCAGATATACTAACATATTTCTCTCCTTTTCTCATTGCTATCTATGCTAATAATATACATGTACACATTTTCAGTTTTTGATCATTCATTTTGTTGTCTAAAACACCTTTGGGTTTTGCAAGCCTAAAATTTTGTACATGGAAAAGGGTAAACCCAGTACAACTGTCCAAGGAATGAAAGGTAAAGGCCCGGTCAGATGCAACTACGCATCCACATCACATCCATAATTAGTCTAGATCTAGTAACTTTGAAAAAATCTGGTAGACATATTAGATGGACATGGTAATATTTGTGACCCGTCACGCCATAAGGAACCTTATCCAAGTGTGAAAAATATCGACCCTAGTCTGTCTGCGCAGTCCGCGCAGCCAGACTAGGGCTGACACTTTCCACTTTTATGTAATTTTTTAAATCCGAAAAGTTTTCTATATCTAACTATATGTTCATTTTTCGCATACGTGATCTGGTTAACCTGTGCCGGGTCTGACAAGTTTGTCAAAATTTGGATTTTGGAGTTCGGATAAGGTCCCTCTTAGCGTGACGGGTCACATTTTGTATTAGCCATGCTTTGGACGGGGTATTGTACTTGACTGCTGTTCCGCTGCCATCCAACTGGGTCTCGTCACATCTTTACCACTACGGGAACACTGATTGTCATTTCAATTCCATGCCCGCTCCACTCCCTTACCAGATCTGTCAGATGTGGTTTGGCAGTAATAAGATTTTTGTGAATTTAATTTTATTTCTACAACGTCGAAAATTATTTCCATTTTCTTTTTGTGTCCTACCACATCCATACCACTGATGTCTGAAACACTGCCGCATTGCATTTAACAACATCTGTTTCAGTGCTGGATCTTTTTAGATGCATCTAGGACAAGATGTGGGCAAGGGATTGTATCAATCTCCGAGCAGAGTTGTCGTTTGTTACTCTCACATCCATCTCTGCAACGGGCTGACGCCATGTTTGACAAGAATCTTGTCAAACCAAGGAAAACGTGTATTATTACTGTTTAACTGTTTCATGTGTAACATAATAAAGTAGACAAAGAAATTATGATTCTGGGTATATTTTGAAAAGCATTATAACTGATGAATTTACCCACATACTTTGGAACTATTTTCTCAAGCCTCCTTACCAATACCAATGAATTTTGTGCTAAAAATAGACTCGATTTACTGTTTTGTTTTGATAAAACGTCAGTGTTGTTATAAAATCTCGTATCTACGGCTTGAATCAAGCCATAGTTGTGAGGTTTTATAACAACACTTACGAAATAGTATTGTTTGTCCGAAATTATGTCACGGTTAGCTGGATAAAATCGTTCCGTATCAAAATGAAATGTACAGAAAAATTACTGCGCCCTTGAATGAATGACATCAATTTAAACAAGAGGGCCAGAATGGCCCTATATCGCTCACCTGAAAGAAGTTTAAAGACACACCCACTTTTTTGACGAATCAAAAATTTGCAAACAAATTTTGAAAAGGGTCACTCAAGGAACATTGTTGCCAAATTTGTTTCAAATTGACCCAATGCTTGATTTTTAAAGAATTTTCTTATGATTTCTCTAAGTCTGATAAGCCACGCCCTGCCACGGCCACTTTTTTGTCCAATACAAAATTTGCCAACACTGTAATTCCGATAAGCTACACCAACTTTTTCTGACGAATAAAAAATTTGATAACAAATTTTGAAAAGAGTCACCAAAGGAACATTTCTGCCAAGTGTGGTTCAAATTGGGCCAATGGTTGATTTTTAAAGAATTTTCTTAGAATTTTTCTAAATCCGATAAGTCACGCCCTGCCAAGCCAACTTTTTCAGACGAAAACCAAAATTCCCTTTTTTTTTAAAGAGTCACCAAAGGAACATTTCTGCAAAGTTTGGTTCAAATTGGGCCAATGATTGATTTTTAAAGAACTTTCTTATGATTTCTCCAAGTCCGATAAGTGCTGACCTGCCAGGCTGCCACGCCCACAATTTTGGACGAATAAAAAATCCGTGAACAAATCTTAAGAAGGGTCACCTATGGAACATTCCTGCCAAATTTGTTTCTAATTGGCCCAATGGTTAAGGAGAAGAAGATTTTTGAAGAATTTTTTAACAATTTCTTTTGGTTAGATAAGCCCTGCCCTGCCACACCCACATTTTTTGACGAAACTTTAAATTTATGAACAAATGTTGAAAAGGGTCACTCAAGGAGCAATTCTGCAAAGTTTGGTTCAAATTGGCCCATTGGTTGATTTTTTAAGAATTTTCTTAGGATTTCTCTAAGGCCGAAAAGCCCCTTCCTCCCTGCCATGCCCTCATTTTTTGACAAATGTAAAAATTTGTGAATAAATTTTGGAAAGAGAGACTCAAAGAACATTCCTGCAAAGTCTGGTTCAAATTGGCTCAATGGTTAATTTTTAAAGAATTTTCTTATGATTTCTGTAAGTCTGATAAGCCCCTTTCTCCCTGCCACGGCCATAATTTTTTTCAATTGAAAATATTTGTGAACAAATTTTAAAAAGAATGGCTTAACGATCTGGAACCATAATGGATTTCGGTTATTATCGACGATGATTGGGTATTTACGGCACTCGGTTATTTCCGTGAAACGCACTTCGGAAAGATTCGATTTTGTTCTCACCTCGGTTTACTTTTACGTAAATATTAATATATATCGGCCGTGTAAGCTATTTAAAGTGTATTTTTCTGCATAGATAGAGATAATTCTCGTATTTCTTGTTGTTACTAGCATGAAAAATGCTAAAATATTATCGTTCTGAACACTCTGGCGGTTAAACGTATATCAAACGTACATTCATTCCATTAGAAAAGGAAATACATGAAAAATACTTTTTCATGTTGTATTCTATAAATAGCAACAAAAAAGAAAGTG
This sequence comes from Fragum sueziense, assembly GCA_963680895.1. NCBI lineage: Eukaryota > Metazoa > Mollusca > Bivalvia > Cardiida > Cardiidae > Fragum > Fragum sueziense. The sequence continues at coordinate 28,276,741 of OY804593.1, forward strand.
AAAGTACAGCGAAATAGGGAACGATTTTATCCAGTTAATCGTGACGTTATTTCGGACATACAATAGTAATTCGTTGGAGCTGTTATGAAATCTCGTAGCTACGGCTTAAATCAGGCCGTAGTTACGATGTTTGATGATAACACTGACGGTTTATCAAAACATAACTTTAAACCCAGTCTATTGTTAGCACAAATTCACATGAATTTTCCGTGGTTTGTTCAATTTCAACATTTCCTTTCATAGATATTTTGATATTTTCAGTAATTTTGGGGTTATCAAGGCTTTAAACGGTAAATTTAGGCATCGACAGTGGTGACGAACAGATTTACGTCAACTATTTTTGATCGTAAAGATACGGAAAAAACTTAGGAAATTCTAATCTTAGCTGCGAACATGTTTTGTAAAACGCGATTACGCAAAAAATTTGAACTTCCGTTCAAATCTACGAAAATGATGTGCGTAATTTCGTTGATAAAACGGGGCCCAGATCACTGGTGGAAATAACTGAAAAACACTAAGATAAATGAAGAAATAACTGTTTTGATAGGCCTACAATTGTTACGAATTTACTGATTTGGTTATAAAGAGCAAAGCACTGATATATCCTTCTCTTAACAAGTCTGGTTTTGACGTCCATTGTAGAAATAATTTGAGAAAACCTTGAGAGAAAAGAAGAGGTTGTTGATTATCATCAATGTGTTATCATCAATGTGTCCCTTTTCCTCAGTGTTTTCTGTTCTTTTGGACTGGTACATTTTTCTTATTTGGGGGGGGGGGGGGGGGGGGGGGTGGTATGTATGCACCAATACACTTGATCGATTCAAGATCTATACGAATAAATGCGTAAGACCAGGATTTGATATGGTATCAATATTGCGTCTTCTGTCTTGATTTTTTTTATTATAGTCCAGTCAATATAATGACACATGTTTACAAATTTTACAGTAATAAACAAAAGGTAATCCTTGTTAATTTTCAGTTCAACGTTGCATGTCTTGGTTCAAATCTTGAAGGTGTAAGGGACCTGCAAGATTCGAACCATCACATGCAAATTTACAGTAGTTATGACTTTGCTATTGCGTTTTTTGCAAGGGTAAATTTTGTAAACATGTGTCATAATATCGTTAATTAAAGGACTATAGGTATGTAAAGACCCGGTAATCAAAGATACATGTTCGTGTAAGATTAGCTTAATTTGATTAAAAAAGGAGTTCCTATACAGTAGTACATGACACCAATTTGAACCCTCTTCCACCCCACGAATCTTATATCACGGCGGGGAATCACCTGACATAATATTTTCGATATTTTCCAACTATTCTGTCAAAAGATGACCGATTTGAAAAGAAGAATTTAAGCAGAGACAGCGGACACACTCCATGACTTTGCTGAATGTCAAGGATAATCTTTGAAAAATCAGCTGATATGAAAGTTATTGACTACCAACCAAAACTTAATTTGGTCGTCAATAACGTTTTTATCACTTGATTTGTAAAAGAGTTACCACCCATCTGATATCGGGCGTTTTACACTTTTTTCTGTTTCAAACCGATTTCAAATTGGTCAAGTATTTATAAAATTATTGACGATTTTCTGAAATTTAGTGTCACATGATTCCCCACCGATGTATATAATGCCCTTGTTTTGTTAACAATAGTTTATGTAGTTACTACAGGGAAATTTGGCAATGAATATTTGATAAAAATAAGTTCTTTATATAAATTACTATAAAAAATAATGTGATGTTACATTTGACCTTACAGTGAATATTTGATGGAATTGAATGACCTATTTTGGATAATTTTGTCCTTGTTTTATGCGCCCCTACTAAGTTTGAATTCATAAAAAACCAAAATTTAACGGTAACTTTTTCCCATTCTTGTTTTATTTGCACAAGTATAAATTAGAGATAATTTTGGTGTAGGTCTCATACCCTGCCAGTCAATATTACAAAAATTACAGATCAAAGAAAAATGTTCATTTTTCTTAAACATGGATAAAATTCAGTCGCAAAATCATAAACCTTATGTATAATCAAGTGTTTTTTTCTCAATTTTGTTTTTTATAGTTTTGTATTTAGCTTATTTATGTTACATACATATCTGTTGTTGCATACAAGCTGGAAAATGTCAGATATTATCATCTTCTGGGGAAAAAATGTGAGATTTACGGAGTTGGTGCTTCCCCTTTTCCCGCCTTTTTTGTAAAAGGGGGTCAATAACTAAAAAAATATATAAAATTCCAACATATCGGTAAAAATTGTTTTAAGTTTCATTTTACCTCCGTCTTATATCATAGAAATAATAAATAACAATACTTTTTGTATTTTCGAAAGTGTCTATTATGGTTCCAGATCGTTAAGGCACATCCCTACAAAGTCTGGTTTAAATTGGCCCAATGGTTGATTTTTATAGAATTTTCTTATGATTTCTCTAAGTCTGATAAGCCCCTTTCTCCCTGCCACGGCCACGTTTTTTGACTAATCAAAAATATGCGAACACGTTTTGAGAAGGGTCACTCAAGGAACAATTCTGCCAATGTTGGTTCAAATTGGCCCAATGGTTGATTTTTAAAGTATTTTCTTGTGATTTCTCTAAGTCCGATATGCCCCTTCCTCCCCTGCCACGGCCACGTTTTTTTGACGAATCAAAAATCTGCAAACAAGTTTTGAGAAGGGTCACTCAAGGAACAATTCTGCCAAGTTTGGTTCAAATTGGACCAATGGTTGATTTTTAAAGAATTTTCTTAGGATTTCTTTAAGTCCGATAAGCCCCGCCCTGCCACGCCCACATTTTTTGACGAATCAAAAATCCACGAACAAATTTTGAGAAGGGTCACTCAAGGAACATTCCTGTCAAGTTTGGTCAAAATTGGCCTGTTGGTTTTGGAGAAGAAGATGTTTGAAGAAATTGTTGACGGACGGACAGACGGACGACGGACGGTGAGTGACCACAATAGCTCACCTCGAGCACTTTTTTAATTGATTATCGTTGGAAAATGATATTAAATTTCAAGCAACGTGAAATGTGATATATTTTGGACTTCGGAATAGAAAAATTATTTGTAATTGCCATATTTTGTGATATAAAGTGACGTAATCTAGCAGATGATGGCGCAATACCCTCTGAGCCAACTACAGAGGTGAATGTAATGAATGAACCGCGTGCACGAGAGTGGGATTGTATGTGACTGGACCTAAACCCTTTCCCAAACAGCAAAATCTTAGGGAGGTCATATTTGAAATCTGCTATAGACAACAAAAAATTATTTGCAATTTCCTGTAGACAACAAAATTGTTATGGATGAGTAAGAATATGTGCACAGAATAACAGAGAAAATATTGAAGCAAAAGAAGACAAGAGGGCCAAGATGGCCCTGGATCGCTCACCTGATAGAAGTTTGAAACTTGCTCCATGCAGAACAAGACCCACCTTTTACATGACCTAGGTATCTCTAAGACAAGAACATGAAATTTAAGATGCGAGATTATGATCCAGCTGAAAACAGCATTCTTAATCTTTAATAATCAATATTTGTGGCTGTTAAAGTGAAAACCAAGTCGATAAAAAACATCTATTTTGTCATAATCCAGGGCACATAACTCTGTTCTGATAAAGATATTCTCATCAACCTTATGTCCAAGTTGTTTTTTGATTGGTCAATATTTATTAATCACTGTTTGAGTGAAATTAACAACGAAATCGGTAATTTTGTCACCATCAAGGGCACAAAACTCTGTTTTTTCTAGTCTGATCAATATGAACTAGAACTGTCGCAAAGCGGACAAATACCCCCCCACTAGCGCGTTGTCACTGAAAAAGTGCTAAAGTTCAAAGTGGCATAACTCTGAAACTACTGCAGGTGCACAACTTCATATGATAGGAAACAACCTGCTAAAATTTCAGCAAAATCGGTCAAAAGCTGTGGGAGGAGAAGAGGACACAAAATTATGTCCACGGACGAACGGACGGACAGACGGACGGACAGACGGACGGACGGACAACCTGAATCCAGTATACCCCCCCATAACTTTGTTGTGGGGGGTATAAAAATGAAAACATATAAGATCTCATGGTCACCTAAATTGTGACCAAGTTGCGTCTTGATTGGTCAATATTTGTGTTTTTTTAGAGTGAAAATAAAGTGGAAAAAAGCAATTTTGTGAAATTCAAGGGCCAATAACTCTGGGTTTTTTTGGTCCGATCAAGGTGAAAATTTAACTCATTCAGCATCTTATGGTTACCATCATTGTTGCCAAGTTTTGTCTTCATCGGTCAATAAATGTAGATGCTTAAGTGTAAACAAAGTCAAAAATGGCAAATTTGTCAAATTAAAGGGCACATAACTCAAAATTTCCTACTTCAATGACACTGAAAATCGAACTCATTCATTATTGTATGGTTACCAACATTCTAGCCAAGTTTTGTCTTGATTGGTCAATATTTGTAGATGCTAGAGTGGTAACAAAGTTGAAACTAAGCTATTTTTGATATTCAAGGGCGCATAACTCCGGACTTCCTGATCTGATCTGATCCAAAATCAAACTCGTCCAAGAGCTTATTGTCATACATGTTTTGACCAAGTTTGGTCAAGATTGGTCAATATTTGTAGATGCTAGAGTGGTAACAAAGTCAAAAACTAGCGATTTTTGATATTCAAGGGCGCATAACTCTGGACTTCCTGATCTGATCTGATCCAAAATCATACTCGTCCAAGAGCTTATTGTCATACATGTTTTGACCAAGTTTGGTCAAGATTGGTCAATATTTGTAGATGCTAGAGTGGTAACAAGGTCAAAAACTAGCGATTTTTGATATTCAAGGGCGCATAACTCCGGACTTCCTGATCCGATCTGACCCAAAATTGAACTCATCCAAGAACTTATCGTCATACATGTTTTGACAAAGTTTGGTTAAGATTGGTCAATATTTGTAGATGCTAGAGTGGTAACAAAGTCAAAACTAGTCATTTTTGACGTTCAAGGGCACATAACTCTGGACTTCCTGTTCCGATCTGACTCAAAATCGAACTCATCCGAGAACTTATGGTCATACATGTTTTGACCAAGTTTGATTAAGATTGGTCAATATTTGTGGGTGCTAGAGTGGTAACAACAAATTGTGGACAGACGGACGGACAGACAGACAGACGGACAGATGGACAGACGGACAGACGCCGACGGACAAAAAGCGACCACAATAGCTCACCTTGAGCACTTCGTGCTCAGGTGAGCTAAAAATGCTGGTTATCAGTATTTTCTTCTTTGCCTAAAAATTTCCCCAGGCCTTTCCACTAGAGGTGTCAAAACATGTGGTATTGTGTGTGACAGGGCCTTAAGCTGATGACTTAGAATGACCTCAAGGCCCCATCACATACAATTTTGCATCCTACCGCATCCACATCACGTCCAAAATTATACTACACGGGTCTTATTTTAGACATGCTCTGGCCGTGATGTTGATGCGAAATGATGTATGTGACCAGAGGCGCGTTCTCTAGAGTGAGATTTTTTAAGATTTCTTAATGTGTTTTGGATAAAGCGTTTTTAAGACCGAGACTTTGACCGAGCTGTTCCGAATGCTCAATATTTATACAATTGATGTCATCATGACGTCATTTGTATAAAGTATGGAGCATTCCGAACACCGCAGTTTACGAATTATGGAGTGTTTGGAACAACTCGGTCAAATCTCTTTTACATTGTTTGTAACGAGTTGACCGAGGGGTTCCGCACAAACTATAGGGTAATGGTGCCTCCCATTGAGCGTCTTAAAAATCTTGCTCTAAAGAACGCTTTATCCGAAAATATCTTAAGAAATCTCAAGATATCTCAAGAAATCTCGCTCAGAAGAACGCACCTCAGGCCTTCAATTACAGGGTTCATACAGACAGCCAATGCCAAAATTCAAGCACTTTTAAAGCACACAATTCCATTTTTCAAGCACTTTTCTTTGTACACCATAATACTTTCAAATGATTGAAATCAAATTTATTTGTTATTTCTTGATAGAAAACATTGTGGTAAATGAGGAAATAGCTTTCAAAAAATATTTTCTACATCTTCCACAATCTTTTCTTATGCCTTTCTCTTGAGGAGGTGTCAAGAGGTGTTACTGTGTGGGAATGCGTAAAATTGTTAAACACCTCTTTCAACTGCTATGTTCATATTGTGGCGGCTGGAGCAAGTAACTTGCCTGTTGTTTCTTTCATCACTACAACAATGTCGATCCTTTTCAAGCCTCCAGCTGCTTGCCAACATAGGTCTATGATTATCCAATGATTGGTGGGCATTGTCAGAAAGGATGTTCGCCACAGCCAGGGATCAGACCCAGAAACTCATGTTAGATGCACTACCTACTGCTGCGGCCAAATGAGTTGTGTGTGAAGGGATTAGGATTGGTCCATTGGTCCTCCTTCTTTGCAAAAAGTCACAATCACTGTGTTGTAGGTTGTACGTTAGGTTTGTGTAGTCATTCAAAGATGGCGACAACAATACAGCATGAGAGGTAGGTGTCTTAGTTTTTCATTGATAAATTTCTTAAACGGTCGTATCTTGCCTTGATACTGATATCATTATACAGGGGAAATGTATACCTATCAACGGTTCTATATATCAAAGTACCAGTGTTGTCCTATCGTACTCAGTCGTTGTGCAAAGACAGCCCAACACGGAAAACTTTTTTCGAAGCGAGAAAGTTGCCCTTTTAAGGATGATTACATTGTAAACAGCGAACTAGGGAACAAACTATTGCTCTTACTTGGATGTTTTTAACATGCTCTTTTCTATGGTTACTGTTATTTTACACAAAAATGTCTAGAATGACCACAAAGACCGTGTTTATGAAATGGCCAGACAACGGTGTAGTCAGAGTGAAAATATGCAGACACAACGGTGCAGTTTCTGTGTTTTATGTACGGTGTGGTTATATTTTCATAACAAATTGTGAACGGTGTAGACATAATGCAATTGTGAACGGTGTAGACTTGAAGTAATACAGAACTTATCATTTCTGGAATGATAATATTTTTATGTTTAATGATAACGTTTTCACGGCTGAGAATCATGTTTTACAATCACTACCGAAATTCTTCAACAATTATGTTAATAATTTTTTATGTGACTGACTTGTAAATGCTTTGCAGCAAAGAAGGTGACAATATGTCAACAAAATATACTTTAATCAAAATATATCAGAATCTAGTTTCCTTGCTATTTGTCAAAGCAATTCCGTAAGGGTCAAACAGTAGAAATTACCAAGAATCTGCTGGCGTCTGTTTTATTTTTTTCTTTATTTTCAGTTCCATGCTGTTCACCTATTACTACTGTCATTTCGAAGGAGTTTCGAAAAGGTTGTGAAGCATTCGGAACAGGACCATTCCAGTCAGATATTAAAAGTGCGCAGGGGTGGGGGGGGGGGGGGGGGGGTGGGGGGGGGGGGGGGAGGGGAGATCAATGATCAGACGGGTAAAAAAGATTTGAAAACTCTGAACTTTAGCATTATTCCTGATATTATCAAGAAGTCAGACTAGGACATCATCCCCATTTGCGAGCATAGAATACACAAGATAGACCTCATCAACGTAGAAAAAAGGATTTTGGAGTTAACAAGATTCTTTCTATCGATGATATCCCCGGTTTTGAATGCATGAGTCCTGAACATAAAAAAATGACGAAGTTCAACACCCCATAAAGTCGTTCAAAAAGCCCCGACCTTAATTCCTGATATTTCCATTGGACGTGCTAAAACAGATGAAACGGATAGGGTCTCTTCTCTTTCCCCACGAGAACATGAAAAACAATGGCTGAAATGAACAGTTTGTTCCCAGATGTGATTAAGTCATTGAGAAGCGTTGATCAACTTGGTATTTGTTTATTTTGGTCAATGAAGGTCGGCTCTCGATGGAAAAACATTGCATTTCATTTATTTATGGATGTGTGTAAGTTACACTGTCTTGGGAGTACTTCAATGCGTTTTACTCCAATAGTCAAACGATTTTGGCGAATAGAATATTGTCTTTTTCATTGCAAATGGTTACATTTTATGAGTGAGCCCAAAAAATCTTGGTCAGAAAATTGTCAGTCCTGAAGAAGAAGTTCATTACGTATGAAAATTCCAAAAATGAATTTTGCAGTTCCAGAATTCTATTTTCAAGACTTATTTACTTAAGTCGAACAAGACGAAAAAAGGCCCAAATGTTTATGAAACAAATTTATAATTTATGTTTTGTTATTTATAATTTATGTTTTGTTGATTGAATCCTTTATTTTGGGTAAAATCAGACTTTTCAATGAGGGGTCAATTTGAAAACAAGATACATTTCGATCAATAATTATCATACTCCATGAGTTGAAATCATTACATTAATTACAATAATTGATTGTAATAACCAATTAAAACAGTTACAAAGAAAAATTCAAAGCCAGAGCCGAAATTTCGAATCTACAAATCAAATGAACGGATGAACAAGAAATTTGCCGTTGCACTTAACATGGCTTCAAAATGACGGTTATCGTATGTCTTATTTGATATTTTGTGATGGTATTCCTTTTGATTATCATTTCCGTCAGATGTTTATTCAATCACAAATAACAAAAATGTCTCCCGAAAATTAAATCAAACATACATTGAACTGTTTAAGGCTTAGGAGAATGAAGAAAAGAGAAAACATATTTTCTTAACTTTTGTTTTCATTTACTTTGAGGAAGGCAGCATTTTCATCTGAGTTTTCTAAGACCAAAGTATTTGAGGGAGATAAAACAGATGATCTGCTATCTGTTAGAGCTAGTTCGCCCTATACAACATACCAAGTCTACACCGTTCACAATTTGTTGTGAAAATAATAACTACACCGTACAGATAACACAGAAACTGCACCATTGTGTCTGCATATTTTCACTGTGACTACACCGTTGTTTGGCCATTTAGTAAACACAGCGTTTGTGGTCATTCTAGACATTTGTGTGTAAAATAACGGTAACCATAGAAAAGAGCATGTTAAAAACATCCAAGTTAGAGCAATAGTTTGTTCCCTAGTTCGCTGTTTACTATGTAATCATCCTTAAAAGGGCAACTTTCTCGCTTCGAAAAAAGTTTTCCGTGTTGGGCTGTCTTTGCACAACGACTGAGTATGATAGGACAACACTGGTACTTGGCTATATAGCACCGTGAATAGGTATACATTTCTCCTGTACAATGATATCAGTATCAAGACAAGATACGGCCATTTAAGGAAATTATCGACGAAAAACTAAGACACCTACCTCTAACGATTTTCCACCAACGCCATCTTTGATTGACCACTCAAAACTTCCGTACAAACTACACAAATCTAACGTACAACTTACAACACAGTGACAATAGTCCCAGAAAAAATAGATCTTTAGCTATCTTGCAGATGTTTAGTTCACAATAATTCTAATGTCCTATTAACCCCTTCCAAAACAAGACTTGGCTTTGATATTCCTATTTGAGAAGGCCCAGTAAAATATTGAGGCAAAAGAAGAAAATGCTGATAACCAGCATTTTCTCCTTTTGTCTCCATGTTTTCTAGGCTTTCATTCACAAGAATTCTTAAAATTCACACAAAAAAAATATGAACATAATTTTATTTGCTGTTTACAGCTGCCTTCAAATTGGACATGATCTACCGGTGCTTCAGAATTTTGGAAAGGGGTCTCAGAAAAAAGACTTTCTACAATACTTTATCATAAGACAAACACTTTTGACTGGTCCGAATTGTGGAACACTTATGTTCCTGTATGGTGACAAAGTGACTCCTTTCTCAGGAGACAAAATATTACACCCATAAATAGATCTAAAGTTAATCAGGCAGGGAATTATGTGACAAAAAAATGCAGAAAATCTGCAATCATTTTATTACTATGTGACACATTTGAACAAGGTTTGAAGCACAGAAGATGGAAAGAAGTCAGGAATTTGCTAGATGTTGTAAATCCTGCCACATCCAAGAAATTCCTGGTGTTTTGCCACCTTCTATACTTCAAACCAAACTCAAATTGGTTATGAATAAACAGAATTGTTCATTTGAAACGGATCATTGTTATGCGGTTACAAAAATAATTTTAACAAGAGCTGTCACTGTAAGATGACAATGCCCCTGACACCGCTTTGATTTTAAATTATGGCCAATCTATGTTCAAGGTCAAGGTCATCCAGGTGTCAAGGTCACCAAAGTATGTGCCTACAGAAAGGTAATGTACCAAGGAATGTTGTGGTAAAGTATGAAGCGAATATGTTAAGTAATAAGGAAGTTATGGCCAATCTTAAAGTTTTTGGACGGAATGACGGACAGACGGACGGACAGACAGACAGACGGACGGACAAGTCAAATTTATGATACCTCCCTATCGGGGGCATAAAAAGATGTAAATTGCTGATGTACATAAGGGCCCTTTACTCTGCTTTGTACCCTCCCAAAGCAATGGCCCTTTTTAATGTTGCTGATAAAAATGGCTTTTAAAGAAACTATTGAGACAAAAAAATTGAATGCCAATAATAATCTTCCTGTGTGGTTAATCATACTTTTGTCTGCAGTGATGAAACCTTTCCCAAACAAGACCGAGTTATGACGTATCTGATTGAACAGGCCTGGGAAAACATTGAGACAAAGAAGAAAATGCTGCAAATCAGCATTTTTTCCTTTTGCCTCAATATTTTCTGGGCTACCTTATACACAAATCTTATCCTTTTCAACATAAACTTTATCGTCTGCAGCAGCGTTTTAACAGGGGCAGCCGTTTGGTAAAGGATTAATCTTCCTTTTACACTTATCCAGTAAAGGGCTATTACTTACATGTCTCAAGTGTAAAATATTTAGTTTCAGTCATGTGATTGTTTTGTACATGAAAATGTTTTCTAACAAGGGCCGTCAGAGACGGACAATGCTCCCCGAATAAGGCATTGTCACAATAAATGTATGCCATGGAGAGCACTTTATTGTCAAGGGCATCTGATTTGCTACTCAAATATGAAATTTCATCAAATTCTGACCATTAGACTAGGAGAAATTAGAGAAAAACTATATTTCACCATAAGTCCCCTTTTCCCATGACAAGGCCTCAAATCCAAAAACGGGGAAAAGTACATCGGCATTTTGTCACAGGGAGTTCACATGGTAAGTTTCATTTGATTTGGCCCAAGGGTTATGGAGATATTGCTTCGGACGGACGGACGGACGGACGGAATGACGGACGGACAGGACGGACGGACGGACGGACAGACGAAGCGGCGACTATATGCTCTCCCTTCGGGGAGCATAAAAATACATTGCTACTACCATCATGTGATTTTTTTGTACATGAAGATGACACCCTTTTCTAAAAATATATTGACTACAACGTAAACAATGTCCCTGTATAATAGATTCACAATTAAACGAGAATAGATACGGTTGTCTTGCTTTAATTTTACGTAGGTAAAGGTAGTAGTTCTATATAAAAATAAAACAAAACAACCGTAAACTATTCTCGTTTAACTTTGAACGTATAATAACCCATCTTAAAGCAACATACAGTTGTCGCCACATCATATGGCACAGTGTTTATATACTGAGAGGCAAAAGAAAGTATACACTTTTTGTTTGTAAATATCTGTTTTATTTTCCATCATTTCGACTCAAGATTTTGTACAGCTCACTTTTACCCATAAACCAATAATACAAAGTTGATTATTTTCACCCGAAATTATTGGACCACGCATATTCTTGCTATAACTCATCGGCTATAAAAGTACACTTGTATACAAACACTAAAAAACAAATACATAGTTTTAACATTTACCAAACCATTTATCGTGAGCTATACGAGAGAATTAATGTCCTAACTCGTTTAATCCCAAAAGATGAAGTGTTTGTGTTGGGCCATTTATAAACAAAAAGAAGTAAAGTGTTTGTATACAAGTGTACATTTAAACCCGATGAGTTATACATACTGATTTTGCAAATATTGCATGTGCGACTTAGTGGAGCATAAAATATTGCTGCTAATCCGTATTTGATTTCTTTATTCATTATCACAACAAATCACAACCATAAATTTTCACTAACATTATAACACAATTCTCGGTGACTGGTAGAAATCGATCAATATGCCAATTTTTTGCATAAAGACCCATTTTTCTATGACGCAGCATATTATGAAAGAAACGTGACACTAAATACATTTAGTCAGTTGAGTGGGAACATTCTCCGCAAATTCTATCAAAATATGTCAGTAAATTTAATAGGAATTACATCAGATAACTTGTTTGCAACAAGTCCCCTTTTGCCATGACTCGTCGTAATATGGGGAAAAACACTAACAATATACTCATAGTCCTAGGTGAGTAATCACTTTCTGTGAAAATTTTATCCAAATCCGTTTATAACTTTAGGCGTTGTGTAAACGTGAATGTTTGCACTAATTAATTGATTAAAACCCCTTTTTCGATGACGCTGTATGATATGAAAAAGCCTTTGTAATCGAAAAAAGGACAGACAGACGGATAGGCAGAGACGGTTACATCAATAAACGAGAACCTTCGGTGGCGTTTGAAATTCGTACATAATCTTGTAAGCGTTTTCTTAAAAAAACTCGGAAGAACTAGGGTGTATACTTATTTTTGCCTCTCAGTATATTTTGTTCAAATGTAATTGAACGTTAAACAAAACATAAACATGTGCCATACGATGTGGTGACAACTGTAGTTTTCATGTCCCTGATAGAAAAAGTTCTGGAAAACATTCAGACAAAAGAAATGCTGATAACCAGAAGATTCTCCTTTTCCTTCAATATTTTCCGTGCTACCATTAATCTGTCATCTGTAATTTTTTATCTGTTTTATTGTCTGCACATTTTCAAAATAGGGCCAGTCTTAATATTTGCTGTATGGGAAAGGGTTTTAATGGACAATCTGTCAATGTCACTGCTCTTTGCACTTTACATGAGTCCTTTTGACATTGATAGGACATTCCAGCCTTTGACAGCTGCCCTTGTGCAACATAGATAAAACGAGTTTCGCAGAGTGGCGCATATACGCCCGAGAGGGGTTTGTCAGTAAAATTTGCCATAATTCAATTCAAGGTAAGATAATTCAAACATGAAAAGTTACCAAAATTTTGTTTGCTCAACCAAACACCATAAAGATTCATTGTGGCTAGTTTGATTAAATTCTGATGGAAAATGTAGGAGTTGCGCACAGGAGAAAATAGGTATTCTTGAGAAAATGGGCATTTTTCCTTAAATTCAAGGGCAGATAATTCAAGAACAAAAAGAGTTATCTATGCACCACGGAGATTCATTGTGGCAAGTTTGATCAAATACCGTTAAAAACTGTGGGAGGAGTTGTACACACCAGAAATTGCTAACGTACGGACAGACAGACAGATGACCGGGGCCATAACATAATACAACCATTTGGGAGGTGAAATTTTGGCCAGACCATCTTTTTTCTCAGAGATGCCCACTAAATTTTCAGCCTATGAGCCAAATGGCTCACACAATATTCTTGAGTACAGACATTTACAGCTAGTCCTTACATTACAAAACTCTTGCAATCATTTATCACAAGAGTCCAACTTGACTAAGCAGAACTTTCCAGGAATGGATTGTATTGAATCATGGAATGGTGTTTTACCTTTTTCATAACCCTGGTTTTGACATCCCCTAATACATGATGGTTAATCACGTGACTCAGACTTTCAAAAAATCATTAATATTTTTGTTAATACTAGACCAATATAAATTCAATTTGAAGCAGAGAAGGTGGGAAATGCCTGGAATTAGCTGGTGTTGTATATATGAACAAGAGGGCCATGATGGCCCTAGATACTCACCCGAGATTTCTTGTCTTGTAGAAATTAAACACTTTAATTGACCTGAATAGCAGCAAAGTAAGAAATGTTTCAGCAAAGCCCTTTTTCCAGTGTTTTTCAAATGAATGAAAATTCAGCCTTTTCAAAGTTTTTGCTCTTTTGCCCTTTTTTCTGATGCTGCTGCACTAATAGTTTAAATATTAATCCAATTCTTCTAACAACTATGAAAGCCCTTTACCCAAGGATCATTCATGTGAAGTTTTAAGAATATTGGCAAACTGGTCAGACAGAAGAAGATTTTTAAAACATTTGGCTATTTTCACTTTTCTCATGCCACAGGGGCCAGACTCTTTCATGGAATCAAATTCTTTTAACAACTTTGAAAACCCTTCACTAAAGGGTCATTCATGTGAAGTTTCAAGAATATTGGCCAACTCATGGTTAGGCAGAAGTAGTTTTTTAAAAGATTTCGCTAATTTCCCCATTTCTCATGCCACGGCAGCCAGAGGCTTTGATGGAATCAAATTCTTTCAACAACTTTTCAACAACTTTCCAAGGATCATTCATGTGAAGTCTCAAGAACATTGGCTGACTGGTTGGGCAGAAAAAGATTTTTAGAAGATTTGACTATTTTCCCCTTTTCTTATGCCACGGCAGCCAAAGTCTTTGATGGAATCAAACTCTTTTAACAACAAGTTTCAAGAAGATTGGCCAACTGGTTTGGGAGGAGAAGATTTTTAAAGAAATTGTGGCCGGACGGCCGGCCGGACGGACAGACGACGGACAACAACCGATCACAATACCTCACCTTGAGCACTTCGTGCTCAGGTTGAGCTAAAAATCAACTGATGAAAAATTTATTGAAGATCAACCAAAATTCTGGTTTATCTTCAATAACTTTTTTATCAGCTGATTTTTTAAAAATCCACCAGGACTATTTAATATGTGACGTCTGTCCACCTGCTATGCTTCAAACCGAATTTAAATCGGTCCAGTATTAATAAAATTATTAAAAATTTTCTGAAATTGTTGCGTCACATGATTATCCAACGTGTAATAGGCTATAGAAAAGGCTTAGGAAAACGCTGATGACAAAAACTTTCTCATTTTACATCAATATTTTCTATGATACATGTATATTGTTTGTAAATTCTGTCTTCATGAACATTCACTTCATCCTCTGTATTGTCATTTGGTTAACACTTTCTCAAGCGGCAAATTTTTGGGTGGTCCAGTAAGAAAGATGCTGCCGATGTTGAAAACAATCTTGATGTTGATGAGATTTGGGTATAATAAAGTGCAGGAAATATTGAGGCAAGAGCATTTTCTTCTTTTGCCTTGATGTTTACTAAGGGTTAATCTAATAGGGACGTAAAACCCAGATTTTGTTTGAGAAAGGGTTAACACTTTCCCAAACAAGACCTGGTTTTGACGTCCCTAATTGAAATGGTTTGGGAAAACATAGAAACAAAAGAAGAAACTGCTGATAACCAGCAGTTTCTCCTTTTGTCTCAATATTTTCTGTGCCATAATTTACACAAATCCTATCTTTAATAGCATCCATTTTGTCTTTTAAGGCAGTTTTTGAAATGGATCACCCTAACATTTTGCCGTTTGGGAAAGGGTTAAAGACTAAGCTCTCAGGGTCTAGGTTGGATTTGATTTATTGAGGTTTAACCCCATTTTCACCTATTATATGGTCATAATGCGGTGGCTGGAGCACCTAAACATGGATTCCTGTTGTTTGACATACCAGTAATACCACAACATCCTAACTGAGCCTCCAGTTGATTGCCCACAAACATTTAACCCTTTCCCAAACAAGACCTGGTTTTGACGTCCCTAATAGAAAAGGCTAAGGAAAACTTTGAAACAAAAGAAGAAACTGCTGATGATCAACAGTTTCTCCTTTTGTCTCAATATTTTCTATGTCATGTTTTACACAAATTCTAACTTTAATAACTTCCATTTAGTTATTTGTGGCAGTTTTTGATGTGGATCGCCCAAAAAATTTGCCGTTTGGGAAAGGGTTAAGATATCAAGACATTGGTGGAAGACAATTTTGTCTAAAAGGATATTTGTAGGGACTGGGGATTGAAACCAGGACCTCACAAGTAAGAGTCTGATGCACTACCAACTGTGCCATGTCTAGGTTTGAAAGTTTGATATATACTGGCACAATGTTAAAAGCAAAACAATTTGACAAAATCTATTGCCTTTGGTAAGATATGTTTTATTTTAATAGAAATGAGCACAAATACAAACTACAAAACAATATTCAAAATTTAAAGTCAGGCTAAAATAAATTTGTAAAACGAAAAGTACAAAATGCCCTCTGAATTTCAACTGAAAAAAGATAAATTCGACCTCTCTATTTCTTACAAGGTATTCTTCCCCAAATGATGCCCCCCCCCCCCCCTCCAAAAAAAAATAATAAAATTCAGATCAAACTGTTGCAACTGGTATACCTAACCATGACTTTTGTGTTCCTAACATTGCCACATCAGTATAAACCCTGCATCTAATTTGAGACACACGCTGCTCATCAAACACAATTAATGAAACAGGCTTTGGCAAACATTGAGGCACACAGAGAAAATGCTAATGTCAGCATTTTCTCCTTTTGTCTTAATATTTTCTGTGCTATATCATGCACAAATTCTATCTTAATCAGTACCCATTTTGTCATCTGCAGCAACTTTGAGAGTGGAACAGTTTTTTGTTTAAGAAAGGGTTAATTCAGATAGCCTGAGAGACTTGCTCTCTGGACATCACCATTTGCAAGAAAAAAATTCAATGTCAGAGAAAATATACAGGATCAAACCAATGTAGACTGCGGACTTAAAAACCTTCTTTATCAGTCTCTAATGTTATCAACCGAGGTATTGCCCACTGCTTGTTACTGATATTGGTACTTCTTAACCCATTACCAAACGACAAATTTTGGACTGTTCCAAATTCAAATATGTTGCAGAAGACAATTTCTATTGAATGAAATTTAAATTTTTGTTGTCTTTTTGGGTAGAAAACATTGTGGGAAATGGAGAAATTGCTTTTCACAAGCAATTTCTTCATTTTCCACAATGTTTTCGAAAGCCTTTTCTTGTGAGGGAGTCAAAAGGCATCACCGTACAGTAATGGGTTAACAGTCAAGTCAATGAATCATAAATTGATATAGGTCATGGGATGCAACAAAACAAAATGTAATCTTTGATCAAAGAGGAAATATCTTATTATATATCACAAAATACAAACTCCAAACATCAAAGGGTTACAAAAATACTTGTACAATCAATATGGTACAAAAATACTAAATATAATCTAGCACCCTTATGGTATTACTATTAACAATTTGTTGCTTTTGAACAAAAACTTTGAACAAAAACCTCGTAACTGCAGCTTAAAGTTTTAAAGCGACATTACACAATTATTTTTACATAAATTTTACTTTTATTCTTTCTGAAAGAGCATCTTTTCTTATGAAAATTCTGAAAATTTCAAGTCAAAATATTGAACCGTTTACAAGAAATATATATTTTTGTGCTAAAATTGAACAAATTGTTGTGGACAACAGTTCAGATTTATATAGAATTTGTCATTTCTGTCTCAACTTTGAAGGCGTATTTTTCGCTTACAAATAACAACATCAAAAAACTGATAGCATTTCTACGCATTAGAATAAACAATCTTTGCATCAAGACATACTTTTAAAAAATGAAATAAACGTGAAATGTCACTTTAAACTGCAGTTACTAGGTTTTTATTAAAAAGCAACACATTACAGTTTCAAGAAAGATGGGAGAATCTTCAAGTAAACTATTAAATACAAAAGCAAAGCCTAATTTTATTCAGATAGCCTAGCAACTTAAACTTAACTATAGCCTGCTAGCCGAAGTGCCTCTTACAGTCAGTGGAGCTAAAAAGCAATATTTAGTCTTCAATAAGTGATTCAAAGAGACAGAATAAAACACCTATCATATACAAGTGTAAAACTATCATTTATTTTGTATCAAATGTCGATGTAAAGGTCACTTGACTAGAACAGATTGCATAATTCTAAATCACCATTTATAAGTTATTGCTACAAAATTATACTAATAATGAACAAACAAAATATTCATAATAAAGTCATCTAAAGTTCAGAACCTAAAACAAAAACAGCACTTGCAAAATAGTGAAACAAGCAGCTGAGGTGAGGCTTAGAAAAGCAGCATTCCCCGAGTTGGCAGGCGTTGTTTGATCATTGATATTCTCCGCTCCAAGAACCCCAGCTTTCTCCGCCTACAAAGACAAAATTTTGCACAATGTCAAAATACACCAATTCAGATTGGGAAGAGTTGAATGAAGGCTGTATAAACCAAGAACCATCATGCTAAACCTATCCAGAATCATGCAATAAGTATCAGCAAGAAGATGACAAGCTGGCCAGTACATACAGAAGTAATTCTTTTAAAGCCAAAGAAATCTCATATCATGAGCTGACTATGCTGACTTGTACTCTTGAAACTCTCTAAGCTGATTCAAGTACTAGCACTTGTGAAGAGAATACAAAGATTGAAGCTTTAGAAATCCATTCTGATTTTCAAGCACAGAATCTTTTAACCCATTACCAAACAACAAAATTTAGGGTGATCCACTTAAAAAACTGCCACAAATGACAAAATGAATGTTATTAAATGTAGGATTTGTGTTAAATATGACACAGAAAATATTGAGACAAAAGGAGAAACTGCTCGTTATCAGCAGTTTCTTCTTTTGTTTCAATATTTTCCCAAGCCTTTTCTATTAGGGACGTCAAAACCAGGTCTTGTTTGGGAATGGGTTAAGAAATCCATTCTGATTTTCAAGTACAGAATCTTTTAAGCAAAGCAGTTTACAAAGTATATCAAAATCCTGAAACATTCACATGCGAAACAAGCAAATATATACCACAACCTGAAGTTAGATAAAACATAAAACATTCACAACATATTTATAGGTCTATACATGACATAATACCACAAAGAAACTGACAATTCTTAGCAATAGGATGGAACCAAACAGACAGATCCTACAATGACCAAAAACAACATGCAAATGTACTGACATGAAACAAACTCCTTGACTTTACAAGTAAAATATTCTACATGGGAAAGGCTGATATACTGGTACACGAAAACATTGATAATATGAATCAAACAGTTTTCTAGCAGAGTCCAAGGCTTCTTGTCAAAAAGAAGCAACCATTTCAAGATACATCATTATCACTCAGAGATTGTTAACCTTTGTTGAGAATCAATTGTCCCTCAAGAGACATTTCAATCAATTTGTCTCACATTTATCTTGGTGTATAATGACTTAGAATTTCCGATAATCTTCAAAAACTTTGTCAATACTTGGCCAATTGGAATTCGTTTTGAAGCAGAGAAGGTGGAAAAATGTCAGGAATAACCTGGACGTAGTAGATTTTTGAAAAATCAACTGATAAAAAAGTTATTGAAGATAAACCAAAATTTTGGTTCATCTTCAATAACTTTTTTATCAGTTGATTTTTCAATAAGAGGCCCAAGAGGGCCTGAATCGCTCCACTGGCTAAAGTGGAAGAATTATCCCATGATTTCTTGTAAGCCTTACACAGCCAAATCTTGAAAAGGGTCACCTAAGGGAAATTTCTGACAAGTTTGGTTTGAATTGTCCTATTGGTTTATTTTTACCGAATTATTTCACGGTTTTTCCAATTCTGATAAGCCCTGCCCTGCCACATCAACAATTATAGACCTATCAAAATTTCACTAATAATGTAAGTAAAGGGCCACTTAAGGAACATTACTGCCAAAATTAGTCTACATTGGCCAATTGGTTGATTTATAAAGAATAATTTTGTGATTTGTGAACACATTTTGAGAAGAGACACTCAAGGAAGTTTCCTGCCAAGTTTGAATAAAAATTATCCAAATGGTTTATTTTAAAAGGACATTTCATTCCAATTTCAATTTTTTGAAGTATGTCTTGATGCCAAGATTGGTTATTCCAATGAGTATAAATACTATTAGTTTTTTGAAGTTGTTGCCAATAAGCGAGAAACACGCATTTAAAGTTGAGACATAATCGATAAATTGCATATAAATCCGAACTGTTGTCCACAACAATTTATTCAATTTTAACACAAAAATATAAAGGATGGGTTGCAATAAGGGGTCAAAAAATAGATTTTCTTTAAATTTTGTGGATTGATAGGGTTACATTATATCTTTAATTTGTATGTGTAAAAAATCTGGTTTCGGCTTATTTTCCGAGATATGGGTAAATAAAGTGGGTGGGGTAAGATGGACTGAAACACAGTAGGGGTCATTCTAAGTCAATTATCTTTCTTATTTTTAGCCCCAGATGCGTGAAAATTTGTATGCGTGTCTTGAGATATATGCGTTAAACATTTATGGGCTTATATTTGATATTCCATGTATATCTTTTCCGCAATACCCATTCTTCTTTCTTTCGAAGAATTTCGCTATTTTTTAATGACCAACTTTACCAAACTATCTCCACACGTTTTATTTGAAACCCGATTTCTATGAAACTTTACAGATGTGTTGTCCAGATATTAATATAACTTTGTGTGAAATTTGAAAGAAAAGCGTTGGCTCATTGTTGAGATATCTGACCTTGACCTTCAAAATAACATCAAATTCGGGAAAGTCCATTAAAACTACACATTGTTGGGAAAATGGTTATGGTTAAATGGCATGTGACAGCCCATTCATAAAAGAATGCATTTCACATATGATTGGTTTTTTTATTGTATGATTTTACCGTTAAAATTGATATACTCAATATAATAAACTTGGTCACCTCTCAGGGTTATTTCATCTAATGAAATCATTGTTAGACAGATATTTGTTTAAGGCATGTCTATACATTTAACATTATTTTCTTTTTGTTGATATTATATAACGTTATATAAATATTTAGCTTAAGTTAACTAATTGTAAGCACATTTGGTCATTTAGTAAAATCATTCACAATGCGTCTTCATTATAACCATATAAGAAATACAATCTGAAAATGATCAGTTTTCTCGTAGCAAATTGATAATTCTTGTCCATTTTGAGATGAGTGAATGTAAACTCTTAGACAATTCAAGTTGCATATAAAGCTTTGGTAGTTCTAGCAATCTTAACATAACGCTAATATTTAATTTCACTCATCTGTGGTAGTAATATTAATCACAGCGGTTTCCGCGTAGACATGTTTCATGTGCAATATTTATTTTGATAAGAAAACTGAGAAGTAAAAAGAATTTCTTTTCTTTCCCATTCTTCCGAATGGGTTGTACGACACAAAAAATTAAATATTGCTACGAAACTCATTAGGAACAATAAAAAGAAACCATGCTTCCAATCCTTATGAATAAAATTGGCGCTTTAAATATCACATTTTGGCATTTTCCGAGTTTTGAAGTCATTTTGAAGGTCAAGGTCAAATGTCTCAAAAACGGACCTGCGCTTTTCTTTCAAATTTCACACAAAGTTACATTAATATCTGGACAACACATCTGTAAAGTTTCATAGAAATCGGGTTTCAAATAAAACGTGTGGAGATAGTTTGGTAAAGTTGGTCGTTAAAAAATAGCGAAATTCTTCGAAAGAAAGAAGAATGGGTATTACGGAAAATATATACATGGAATATCAAATATAAGCCCATAAATGTTTAACGCATATATCACAAGACACGCATACAAATTTTCACGCATCTTGGGCTAAAAATGAGAAAGATAAGCGACTTAGAATGACACCTACTGTGTTTCAGTCCATCTTACCCCACCCACTTTATTTACCCATATCTCGAAAAATAAGCCGAAACCAGATTTTTTACACATACAAATTAAAGATATTATGTAACCCTATCAATGCACGAAATTTAAAGAAAATCTATTTTTTGACCCCTTATTGCAACCCATCCTTTCTCGTAAACGGCGCAATATTTTGACTTGAAATTTTCAGAATTTTCATAAGGAAATATGCTCTTTCAGATAAAAATAAAATTAAAATTTATGACAAAAAATTCTGAAATGTCACTTTAAAAGACTTTTGTTATGATTTCTCTTAGTCTGATAAGCCCCTTCCTCCCTGCATGCCCACATTTTTTGACATACCGGTATGTAAGAATTTGTGAACAAATTTTGAAAAGAAAGACTCAAGGATCATTCCTGCAAAGTCTGATTCAATAATTGGGCACACTGGTTGATTTTTAATCTTTTTCTTATGCTTACTTTAAGTCCGATAAGCCCCTTCCTCCCTGCCACGCCCACAATTTTTGACAAATATAAAAATTTGTGAATAAATTTTGAAGAGAGACTCAAAGAACTTTCTTGCAAAGTCTGGTTCAAATTTGCGTAATGGTGGATTTTTAAAGAATTTTCTTATGATTTCTCTAAGTCTGATAAGCCCCTTTCTCCCTGCCACAGCCATATTTTTTGACAAATGTAAAATTTTGTGAACAAATTTTAAAAAGAATGACTCAAGGCACATTCCTGCAAAGTTTGGTTCAATTGGGCAAACTGGTTGATTTTTAAAGAATTTTCTTTTGATTTCTATAAGTCCAATAAGCCCCTTCCTCCCTGCCATGCCCACTTTTTTGACAAATGTAAACATTTTTGAATAAATTTTGAAAAGAGAGACTAAAAGAACATTCCTGCAAAGTCTGGTTCAAATTGGCCCAATGGTTGATTTTTAAAGAATTTTCTTATGGTTTCTCTAAGTCTGATAAGCCCCTTTCTCCCTGCCACAGCCACATTTTTTGACAAATGTAAAAATTTATAACAAATTTTGAAAAGAATGATTCAAGGCACATTCATGCCTGGTTTGGTTCAAATTGGCCCAATGGTTGATTTTTAAAGAATTTTCTTATGATCTCTCTAAGTCTGATAAGCCCCGCCCTGCCAGCCCACATTTTTTGACGAATCAAAAATTCGCGAACAAGTTTTGAAAAGGGTCACTCAAGGAACATTCCTGTCAAGTTTGGTCAAAATTGGCTCACTGGTATAAGAGGAGAAGATGTTTAAAGAAAAAGTTAACGGACAGACGGGCGCACGCACGCACACACGACGGACACAACGCCATGATAATAGCTCGCTGACATTCGGCCAGTGGAGCTAAAAATCCAACATGTGCATCTAATGTGTGACGTCTGTCCACCTTCTATGCATCAAAAAGAATTCAAATCGGTCCCGAATTAACAAACTTATTGAAGATTTTCAGAAATTGTTGCATCACATGATTATCCACAGTGTTTATGCCACAATCGTATAAAGCAGGTAGTGTAGGATAAGATCAGGTTCACAACAGTTACAGGACGTGAACATCATGAGAAGGGTTAACTTCAAGAAAATTCAGCTATCATCTCCGTTCTCTTGTACAACGATAAAGCACACAAACTCTTATCTATCCATGACATAGTTCTATCGCGATGTGCATAATTTTTAATAAGAATATCTGAATGAATAGACACTTCTGAAATATACCGTGACGAAAAAGAAACACCAAGTACATAATGCTACTCAAAATAAGTTTTATTGATTTGCCTAGAGTATTGAAAATTGGTCAAATTAATGCTGGCCAACGATGTAACATCAAACCTGCATGTAATCACATGATGCCTTTCTTCTTTTCACCAGAAAAAGCACATATACATGCTCAGATGAAAAATGCGAAAATTGGTAAATTCCATCCCCCTCCACGAAATCAAATGTCTGAAAGCTATTGAAAACATTGATAGAGTTCTCCATTTTCCATAATGTTCCTGGCCTTTCTAAATTTGTCTAATCAATTACATTGACATATGCCATTTGGATTACTCTTCTAATGCATAGGCTTGAAATTAAGTAACCATGGACAGCATAAATCCTTTCAAAACAAGACTTGGTTTTGGATGTCCCTAATGAAAATGCTTGGCAAAACATAGAGATGAAATAAGAAATCTCAGATGACAGCCACTTTTTTTTTCATCATTATTTTCTTTGCTATATTTTGTACAAATCCTTCATCAAAACTTATTTATATCATCTGCAGAAGCTTTCAAATCTGAACAGCCTTCATTTTGCCATTTGAGAAACAATTCATTTTGTTATCTGCAAATCTCTTCTTTCAAAATGATGTATTCATAATGTTTCATTGGGACAGAGTTAAGCAATGTATAGTTATGCTCGTTGTACACTGTACTTCTCCAAAGTGAGATCTATCTACCCATGAAGTTTCATGATCATAGATTCATTACTTTCAGAGATATGCTCTGGACAAGTATATTGAACACAGACAGACAGATAGACAGATAGGCTAATTCCAGTATACCCACTAAAACATTTTGTTTTGCTGGGGTATGTACAGACATCACATAAACTAGCCGCCATTCTCATTTAAGTGAAATATAGCGGCAAAATTGTTAAGAGAGCCTGACACGAACCATCAAGCTTTTTTGGAAACTCAAAAATTTTCGATTTTTATTTTTTGACTTTAAACTGACCACAGTAATGAAACTAGACATATGATGCCATTCATTTTCATATTTTTTCGTTTTTTCTATTTTTTTGGATTTTTTTTGTTGTTGCCATGGATACTGAGGAAATGAAATGATTTTTCACGATTTTGAAATAGATTTTATTTACATTTACAAATATACAATATACTTCAATACCTTATATCATGATTCAATAACATATCAAATTTCACAAAAGAATTTTTTTAAAACTTTAAACCTTATATTTATGTTGCTATGGTTACCAGAAGATGACCTACTTTTCAATAATTCACAATTTTGAAAAATTGCCCTAATTTAAAATCATTTTTTAAAAATCTGCAACCAGATACATATAAACCATGCAGTGTCTGTAATTGAGAAAGAGTTCCTTACAAGAATCATTAATAAAATTTTGCAGCACTCTGAAGGGAAATGTGTAAAAAATGCCCAAAAATCACAAATTTTGGAAAAAATGATAAATACCATTAATAGATTTAACTTTAAACATATGCACAGTTTTGATCATTTTACCTCAAAAACAGCATAAAAACAAATAATTAGGTTGAGAAACATGTTAAAAGTACTTGGACATTTCCATAGCAACCGTTTTTATTCCCTAGCAACTGTTTCTTTTCCTTAGCAACATCATGAAAAACGGAATTTTAAGTAACAAAATATTTCATTCTGACATATAAATTAGATAATCTTGAAAATAAAATGACAAGATTAATGATCTATAATGTATGAAATTTCACCATTGAAACATTTCAAAGGTTTACAACATACAAGTATGTTGCTATGGAGACCACAAACAACACATATTCAGACTTTCTCGAATTTGAGAAAAAAAAAACACTTGTATTATGACGATTATTTTTCAAAACTGCAACTAGATGAACATGAAACACTTAGTGTTTTATATTGGGGATAAGTATATTTACAAAAATGATCAATATAAATTTGAAGCAATTTTAGGAAAAATGTGGAAAAATTGCATGAAATATCGCGAATTTTGGGAAAATCATAAATATCAATACTGGAGTCAAACTCAATCATATGCACAACTTTGAACTAATATACTTAAAAAACAGCAATTAAGCAAATAATTATGTTGAGAAAAAAGTTATAACTACTTTCACATTACCATAGCAACCATTTTTATTCCTTAGCAACCATTTCTTTCCCTTAGCAACATCATGAAAAACGGAATTTTTAAGTGACAAAATATTTCATTCTGACATATAAAATACGTAATCTTGAAAATAAAATAAAAATTATAGGGTTAAGAAACATGTAAAAATTACTTAGGAATTACCATAGCAAACAATTTCATTCCTTAGCAACGGTTTATTTCCCTTAGCACAGCATAAAATTGAGAAGGAAATGTGTATATTATAACGATTGTTTTTCAATACTGCATCAAGATAGACATAAAATACTAATTGTTTTTAACTGAGGAAAAGTATATTTACGAAAATCATCAATATAAATTTAAAGCATTTTTGGCAAAAATGTGGAAAAATGCACACAATATCGCTAATTTTGGGAAAAATTATAATTATCAACTCTGCCATGGAGTTTAAATCAATGATATGCACAACTTTGAACTATCAATGTATTTCAAAAACAAGAATTTAACAAATTAATACGTTGAGAAACAATCTGTAAAATACTTTGGCATTACTATAGCAACTGATTTTAGCTCCATTGGTGGTCAGGCCAGCGGGCTATTGCCATTGCAGTGTGTCCGTCGTGCGGGTGTGCGACCGTCCGTCCGTAAACTTTTTCTTTAAAAATCTTTTTCTCAGAAACTACTGGATTGATTTCAATTAAAGTTCACAGGAATGATCCTTGTGTGACCCTCACTCATACTCCTTCAGAGAATTTGGATTGAATACAAATAACCTGAGTTATCTGCCCTTGAATGTCAAAAATAGCTGGTTTTGACATTATTTTTACTCTAAAATTTACAAATATAAACCAATCAAGACAAAACTTAGACAGAATAATGGTGCTAATAAGATCTTGCCTTAATATAATTTTTTAGCTTGATCTGAATTTTACATCATGAGTTATGTGCCCTTGAAATTTACAAAATTGCCATTTTTGGCTCTATTTTGACATTGTTTTCACTCTAGCAACTACAAATATTGACTATTTTTGACAAAACTTGTATGAAATGTTGGTGACTATAACATCCTGCCTCGATAAAATTTTCAGATTGATTTGAATTTTTAATCATGAGTTATGTGCCCTTGAAAATGACAAAATTGCCATTTTAGTCTCTATTTTGACATTGTTTTCACTCAAGTAACTACAAATATTGACTATTCAAGACAAAACTTGTACATAATATTGGTGGTGATAAGATCTTGCTTTGGTATAATTTTCAGCTTGATTTGAATTTTATATCATGAGTTATGTGCCCTTGAAATTGACAAAATTGACATCTTCGACTCTATTTTGATATATTCACTCTAGCAACTACAAATATTGACCAATCAAGACAAAACTAACTCAGAATGTTGGTGATTATGAGATCTTGTCTTGGTACAATTTTCAGCTTGATCTAAGTTTTATGTCATGAGTCAATTGCTATTTTCGGCTTTATTTCCACTTTAACAACCTATAGTATTAACTAATCGATACAGAATTTTCACAGAATCTTACTGACCATACGATCATACTTTCTTGTAATTTTCAGCTTGGTCATGCATTTGCTTGTTTGCGCAGCCTGACATTTTGTCTAGTATTGCTCATATTTTTGTCAATATGAAACAATTTGTTACTTTAAATTCTGTGTTTAATGCTGTTGCTAAGGGAAAGAAACAGTTGCTAAGGAATAAAAACAGCTACTGTGGAAATGTAAAATAATGTTTAACTTGTTTTTCAATGTTATAATTTGTTTAACTGTTGCTTTTGAAGTAAATTAGTTCAAAGCTGTGCATTTGATTGAGTTTAACTCCAGTGTTGATAATTATATTTTTTCCCAAAATTCCTGATTATTTTTTCCACAGTTTTTTTTTCAAAAATGCCTCAAATTTATATTGATGATTTTTGTAAAAAGACTTTTCCTGAATTTAAAACAAAATGTTTCATGTATATCTTGTTGCAGTTTTGAAAGTAAACGTTATAATAAATGTGTCTCTTTCTCAATTCAATGTTGTTGCTAAGGGGAAAACAGTTGCTTAGGAATAAAAAACAGTTGCTATAGTAATGCTAAAGTATTTCATAAATTGTTTCTCAACATATTTATTTGTTTCATTCTTGTTTTTGAAATACATCAATAGTTCAAAGTTGTTCATATCATTGATTTAAACTCCAGAGTTGATAATTATAATTTTTCCCCAAATTAGCGATATTTTGTGCATTTTTCCACATTTTTGCCAAAAATGCTTTAAATTTATATTGATGATTTTCGTAAATATACTTTTCCTCAATTAAAAACAATTAGTGTTTTATGTCTATCTTGATGCAGTATTGAAAAATAATCGTTAGAATAATACACATTTCTTTCTCAATTTTATGCTGTGCTAAGGGAAAGAAACAGTTGTTAAGGAATTAAAATGGTTGCTATGGCAATTCCTAAGTACTTTTAACATGTTTCTTAACCCTATAATTTGTTTATTTTATTTTCAAGATTACCTATTTTATATGTCAAATTGAAATATTTTGTCACTTAAAAATTCCGTTTTTCATGATGTTGCTAAGGGAAAGAAATGGTTGCTAAGGAATAAAAATGGTTGCTATGGTAATGTGAAAGTAGTTATAACTTTTTTCTCAACATAATTATTTGCTTAATTGCTGTTTTTTAAGTATATTAGTTCAAAGTTGTGCATATGATTGAGTTTGACTCCAGTATTGATATTTATGATTTTCCCAAAATTCGCGATATTTCATGCAATTTTTCCACATTTTTCCTAAAATTGCTTCAAATTTATATTGATCATTTTTGTAAATATACTTATCCCCAATATAAAACACTAAGTGTTTCATGTTCATCTAGTTGCAGTTTTGAAAAATAATCGTCATAATACAAGTGTTTTTTTCTCAAATTCGAGAAAGTCTGAATATGTGTTGTTTGTGGTCTCCATAGCAACATACCTGTATGTCATAAACATTTGAAATGTTTCAGTGGTGAAATTTCATACATTATAGATTATTAATCTTGTCATTTAATTTTCAAGATTATCTAATTTATATGTCAGAATGAAATATTTTGTTACTTAAAATTCCGTTTTTCATGATGTTGCTAAGGAAAACAAACGGTTGCTAGGGAATAAAAACGGTTGCTATGGAAATGTCCAAGTACTTTTAACATGTTTCTCAATCTAATTATTTGTTTTTATGCTGTTTTTGAGGTAAAATGATCAAAACTGTGAATATGTTTAAGGTTAAATTTATTAATGGTATTTATCATTTTTTCCAAAATTTGTGATTTTTGGGCATTTTTTACACATTTCCCTTCAGATTGCTGCAAAATTTTATTAATGATTCTTGTAAAGGAACTCTTCCTCAATTATAGACACTGTGTAGTTTATATGTATCTGGTTGCAGATTTTTAAAAAACGATTTTAAATTAAGGCAATTTTTCAAAATTGTGAATTATTGAAAAGTAGGTCAACTTCTGGTAACCATAGCAACATAAATATAAGGTTTAAAGTTTTAAAAACATTCTTTTGTGAAATTTGATATGTTATTGAATTATGATATAAGGTATTGAAGTATGTTGTATATTTGTAAATGTAAATAAAATCTACTTCAAAATCGTGAAAAATCATTTCATTTCCTCAGTATCCATGGCAACAACAAAAAATCCAAAAAAATAGAAAAAAAACAAAAGATATGAAAATGAATGGCATCATATGTCTAGTTTCATTACTGTGGTCAGTTTAAAGTCAAAAAATAAAAATCGAAAATTTTTGAGTTTCCAAAAAAGCTTGATGGTTCGTGTCAGGCTCTCTTAAATATATGGCAATTTCATTGGACCAAAACAAGATGTGCTTGTGAAACATGAATGCCCCCGAAATGGCTGTTTTTCTTAAATGTTAAGTTTTTTCATGTAAAGGGTTGATAAGGGTTAACAGATGACCTTGAGGAAGGTCATATTGCATGTAACAGATAGATATTGTTTACATACCAAATTTCAGCTTTGTATGTCCAATACTTCTGGAGAAATGGCAAAATGTTAAGTTTTTGGACAGACAGACGGACAGACAGACAGACGGACATGCGTAAATCAATATGCCCACGATCTTTCGATACGGGGGCATAAAAATTAATCTATTCTTCCCATAGGCAAATGTAACATGTTTCACAAGGTACCTCTGTCAT
This sequence comes from Fragum sueziense, assembly GCA_963680895.1. NCBI lineage: Eukaryota > Metazoa > Mollusca > Bivalvia > Cardiida > Cardiidae > Fragum > Fragum sueziense. Next base: position 28,306,378 of record OY804593.1, read on the forward strand.
CAAAGTATATGCCACTTCTTTTTTGCACTAAGCCCTCTTTTTTCTGTAGGCCAATATAAAATGGCAAAACCAAAACAATATGTGTATATCTTACTTGATTTGTCTTCCTGGTATTTATTAGCACCAGCAAAAACGGTTAATACAACATCTCATATGAGCCACCTGATGATCACCGACACCCAGTGTTCTATCCAGCCCAATAAGCTGTATCGGCCCCACTACAGCTTCATTAAAATAAGTGTAATACCCCTACAGCTTCAGAAGTACCCCTACAGCCTAATTTCTTCAAATGGTCACCAAATAGAGACATTTAGAGGTATTTCATGTCAAAAATGTAAATAATGCGATTTTATAAATCAAAATGTAATAATGCTGTATAAAAACATTATGGGAAAGGAAGAAATTGCTCATATTGAGCAATTTCTTCTTTTCCCATTATGTTTTTATTCACAATTATTTGCATGAACACAATGCATTTCAGGATTTACCAATACTTATAATTTGCCACTACGGCTTCAAATTATTCTGGGGAGAACCAAGATTATCTCATATAGACAATTCATAAACTGGCATTTATGAGATACAAGCAACCTTTGTAAAGTGTCACACTTGATATCAGCCAAGCCAGGATTTTAACCTGCAATCTCTGGATTTATGATCTCCTATGTTTCTGACTGACTTATTCAGATGCAGCAAAGACATATTGTGGCTTTTCAACAAAAAACCTTGTAACTGCATCTTAAAACAAGCTGCAGTTACGAGATTTTCCTTGAAAGGCAGCATATACAACAAAACACACACACAACATAGAAGGAATACAGTTTTAATAACTCATGCATATATAAATAAAGTCAAGCAATTCAACAAGCAATAAATTCAGGGTTAAATATCTGTTATTTGGTTAGTAGCACTGTTTATAATACTGTTCAGTTGTTAGTAAAGTGGGTGGGGTAAGTTAGTAAAGACAGTGGTAAGTATAAAACATTCTGGCTGGTTTCCATTCCATCAATTACTGTGTTTTGACCTGTATATTGAAATAGTAGTAAACCTTTTACCTAGCAATTTAAAGTTTCAATACTCCTTGGATAAAATGCTTGGAAAAACATCATGGGAAAAGCGCAAGTGTTTCATGTGTGATTTTCAATGGCAATTTGGCGTTTATCGATAAAATCAAACAACCACTTTGAAATTTTGAAATGTGGTAAAAGATGAAAGAGATCTGAACAAGACCTGGCCCCGGTTTCTTGAAAAAACTTAAGTATATTCTCATGAGAACATGCTCAACTTCAAAGGGATACTCTCCAACGTTGAAGGATATTCGATTGAAGTTCACGTGGATTTCATGCGATTTGAGCACGGTGCTCAGATTTGAGCATGAGATCGTACTTAAGTTTTTTTGAGAAACCGGGGCCTGATTTTGATGTGCCTTATTAATAAGGTATGACAAAAATTTGAGGTAAAAGAAGAAAATAAGCAATAACAGTCAATGGCTCTGGTCAAAACTACAGAGATAAATCAATCAAGTTGTAAGAGCGACGATCTCTGAGTGGAGAGTAAATAAAGAGGGACAACCCTTTCCCATCCCAAACAGCAAAGTATTAGATAGTTCAAATTTGACAGCGTATGCAGACAATGAAATGGGTATTGACAAAGCTATCATGGGTACAATATAGCATATAAAACATTGAGACAAAAGGAGAAAATGCTGATTATCAGCATTTTCTCCTTTTGTCTCAACGTTTTCCCAAACCATTTTTATCATGGTAGTTAAAACTGGGACTTGTTTGGGAGAGGGTTAATGTAGACAACACCAACTATAAAATATTAATATATCTACATAATACCACAAAACTGATGAAAGGGTGCAAGACTTGACTTACCATTTCCAAGTTTGTGATTTCAATTTTTGGTGACTGTCCAAGACCGTGGTAGCACTCGCTATCCCAGGTGGCCTAAAATGGGAAAGATTTGAAAACATACAAAACAACAGCTTAAACATGTTAAAGGGACATAACATTCAAATTTCATTTTTTCAAAGTATGTCTTGATCCAAAGATTGGTTATTTTGATGTGTATAAATGCAATCAGTTTTTTAAGTTATTGTTTATAAGCGGAAAATATGCCTATAAAGCTGAGACAGAAATAACAAATTCCATATAAGACTGAGCTGTTGTGGACATCAATTAGTTTAATTTCAGCACAAAAATAAATATTTCTTGTAAACGGCATAATATTTTTGGCTTAAAATTTTTAAAACTTTCATAAGACAAGAGCTGTCACTGTAAGATGACAATGCCCCCGACACCGCTTTGATTTTAAATTATGGCCAATCTATGTTCAAGGTCAAGGTCATCCAGGGGTCATGGTCACCAAAGTATGTGCCTACAGAAAGGTAATGTACCAAGGAATGTTGTGGTAAAGTATGAAGCGAATATGTTAAGTAATAAGGAAGTTATGGCCAATGTTAAAGTTTTTGGACGGAATGATGGACGGACAGACAGACGGACGGACAGACGGACGGACAGACGGACGGACGGACAAGTCAAATTTATGATGCCTCCCTATCGGGGGCATAAAAATATGCTCTTTCAGATAAAAATTAAAGTAAAATTTAGGAAAAAACATCTGTGAAATGTTACTTTAAAGGCATTCTAAACTCTTTATTTCAAAACCTTAACCCCATGCTGTGAGTACTCATTTGAATTGTCTCAATGAAACAATTCCAATTAGTACCAACATCATAGGCTTTGATGAACAAGCAATTTCTTTATTTCCCACAATGTTTTCTACCAAGAAAGACCTAAAACTGTAGAATTTCATTCACTTGATATTGTTGTCTGCAACATCTTTGAATTTGGACCAGTCTAATTTTTTGTCGTTTGTTAATGGGTTATAGAAATTCATTGAGCAAGTACAAATCTTTCATACCATTGGTTGGGCATTCTGGTCAGCTACTGGGCAGCCAAATGATGTTTGTCCCATCTTGTCACCTCCATTTCTGCAGGAAGATGTGCCGACTGTCACTCTGAATTTGTAGTTCATGCCAGCTACAACCTACAAAACATGTATTACTTGTTTAATTTAGCATGACACAGGCCATTACTGAAGACGTATTTATGTGTATAGCAAATGAAATGGCACTGGCAGCCCATTGACACCTGTCCTATCTTTTCATCTTTGTTTTTGCATGAGGAAGTGCCGACTGTCACTCTGAATTTGTATGCCAGCTACAACCTACAAAACATGTATCACTCGTTTTATTTTACATGGCACCGGCTGTTATGCATGACATATTTGAGCCACAACCTTGAAAAGAAGTCCTTTAACCCATTACCAGACGACGAAATTTCAAACTAGTCCAAATTCAAAGATGTTGCTGACGACAAATTCAAAAGAATAAAGTTTTACATTTTTGGTCATTTTGTATAGAAAACAATGTGGGAAATGAAAGAATTGCTTGTTAAAAGCAATTTCTTCATTTTCCACAATGTTTTCTAAAGCCTTTATCTTGTGGGTAGTCAAAAGGCGTCACTGTGTGGTAATGGGTTAAAGCATTTGAAACAACCACGTTTCAAGAGCAGCCTGTGTACGGGTGGCGTTTCATTTTGAACAATACTGTACTCTAATAATTGCTACAGGTCAAGAAGAAGCTAATAGAGACTTACATGGTTCTTGATCAGACTGTGTGTAAGAACTTTTTTCCAGTTCGTGGCTCATTTACATTTGGCAAATAAATTAAGGTAGAACACCCCTAATGTGGCTATTTTGAGATTCATAAAACATCAGATTTTTTCGAGCGGCGTTGTTACATATCCAAAAGTATTCGGGCACAGGCGTGAACATTCAGTAGTGGAAAGTTCCACCACTGAATGTTTTCGACTTTGTCCAAATAATTCCAACGTCGCGCGAATCTCATTAGGGATGGACTACCTTAACATATATCAAAGAGGCTTGAATCTTAAGACATGGATATATAAAGAAAGCATAAAGGTATAACTGAAGTGTGAAGTATTACTAGGAAATGCCCCAACCATTAAAGTTAGTAAAGCCATTCTAAATTTTTATTCAAAATCCATACCCTATGATGTGGGTACTCATTTAAATTGTTTTGTCCAGACAATTCCAATGATTACATAAAACTAGGGGCTAAGTTTTGGCGTAAATTTAACGATATTTTGCATTTTGAAATACTGTTTACCCTCTTATGTGTAGCTCCGACACTAATAGATTCCCACCCAATTTGAGATAGAGGTATCTACCAATCTAATGATGCTGTTTGATCGCCTGTTGATAGTCTGTTAATCCAACCCAATGTGGTGGGTACTCATTGGAATCTTCTCGAGAAGAGGATTCAAATGAGTACTCGCTACAATGGGTTTAGATTTAAAATAAAAAATTTAGAATGTCTTCATACCCTCTTGTCTGTTGCTCTATGTATTCTTACCTGTTGCATTGGGTTCGAGATGGAGGTATTTACCAATCTCATCATGCTGTTTGAGCGCATGTTGATATTATCCAAAGTGGCGGCAACACAGCTCTGGAATCGTGGATCGCTCCTGTCTGTCACTGGAGAAAATCCCCCCAACAACTGACGCTTACCCGCCATCAACGCATCGCAAGTGTTCTTTGTAATGGTGTGCTTGTTCATCCATGCTTTCTCGTAGTACACTATCATACATTGTTGCTGAAAGAGGGTATAACAAGATGTGTTTGTGAAACATAAATGCCGGGCCCCGAAATAGCCAATCTTAAGTTCTCCGACAGACAGTCCAAGCCTATTGACTGACACGAGAAAAAAAATATGACCCCTAATCTCTCAATACAGGGGCATAAAAATATAATGATCTCTTGTAAATTGTACTGTAATTTTGTCTTCTAAGGTAGTTTTTGAAGTGGATCACCCTAAAATTGTACTCTTTGGGAAAGGGTTGATTTTTGCTGTTTGGGGACGGACTATGCAATAAGGCAATCAGCCTTTTCTTATTGAAGTAAAACAAGCAGGCGGTGTAGAAAATGGGAGCCAGCATTTTCTCTCACTCACTTTCTATCCGACAACATTGTTATTTCTGGTTGTTGTTTTTTTTTTAAATTTCGAGTTACAAGTGTTTCAAAATCGGTATCACCCTTCAACTTGAACCAGTCTAAAGTTTTGTCGTTCAGGTAAGGGTTAAAAGAAATGACATGCCAAGTGATGAGTTAACCCATTACCAAACAGTGACGCCTTTCAACACCATTCAAGAGAAAGGCTTTGGAAAACATCATGGAAAATGAAGAAATTGCTTGTGACAAGCAATTTCTCCATTTCCCACAATGTTTTATAATCAAAACCACCATAAAATGTAAAATTCCAAGCACTTTAAATTGTCGTCTGCAACATCTTTGAATTTGGAACAGCCCAAAATTTTGTCGTTTGGTAATCGTTTAAGTGCTATGTCTGGTTAACAATTTAGTCAGGACAGGAAAAGGGTCTCTAGAGCTACAGGTAAGAGGGGGCTTTTCAAAATGAACTATTTCCTTTAACTCTTTCCCAAACAAGACCTGGTTTTGACGTCCCTAATAGAAAAGGCTTTGGAAAACATTGAGACGAAAGAAGAAACTGCTGATAACCAGCAGTTTCTCCTTTTGTCTCAATATTTTCTGTGCCATATTTTACTCAAATCCTATCTTTAATAACACCCATTTTGTCATTTGTGGCAGTTTTTGAAGTGGATCACCCAAAAATTTTGTCGTTTGGGAAAGGGTTAAGTGCTATGTCTGGTTAACAATTTAGTCAGGACAGGAAAAGGGTCTCTACAGCTACAGATAAGAGGGGGCTTTTCAAAATGAACTATTTCCTTTAACGTTCGTCAAATCCTATATTATGGGTACTCATTGGAATCATCTTGTCAATACAATTCAAATCAGTACCCACAACAATAGGTTTGGATTTAAACTAACAAATTTAGAATGCCTTTACCCTCTCTTATCTGTTGCTTTGGGTTCCTTATTGTATTTGAAGCCAATAGGGACACAGAACAGCCTGCCTATACAATCAGTCTGATCAAGTACCATGATCAGAGCTATAGATAAAGGGGAGTGAAGGCTTTTCAAAATGCAGCCAGTAATTCATTCATTGTTCATCAAACCCAGTGTTGTGAGTACTCATTGGAATTGTCTCGTTGAGACAATTCAAATGAGTACCCACAACATAGGGTTTGTAGTTGAAACAAAAAAGTAAGTATGCCTTCACTTCAACTTCTCTGTAGCTCTGCCATGATGTCCTTAAAAAAAGTTTCTTCATAACATGTACAGGGTTGCCACTGGTCAGTGGAGATAAAATTCCCTGACATTTCCCTGACGCGTGGCAACCTTGATGTAGCAACTGTGAGAGACTAGAAGTGATCCTTATCAAACTGTAACTAGGCACAGCTTGATCTGGAAACATGGTAGTTAAATTCTATATGGGACCTTTATCCCGATCCCATCTCATTTGAGGCAGTCCATCCATAATGAGATTCAGACATCGGAATTTGTTGTGTGAAGTCGTACACATTCATAGCATATCCGATCTATACTGACTTGTTACAAGTTAGAAAATATAGGCACTTTCTACTGCTGAATGTTTACAACATCGCCCAAAATTTCTGATGCCCTGTGAATCTCATTTATAGGGGCATACTACTTCAGAATTTTCCCCAGCCCAATAAGCTGTATCGGCCCTACTACAGCTTCATGTAAATATGTGTAATGCCACTAGATCTTTAAAACTACCCCACAGCCTAATTTCCTCAAAAAGGTCACTAAACATGGGGGTTTGTAGACATTTCATGTCAAAAAGTGATAAATAATGCATTCTTATAAAATCAAATGTAATAATTCTGTATAAAAACATTATGGGAAAAGAAGAAATTACTCAAATTGAGCAATTTCTTCTTTTTCATTATGTTGTTATTCACATATTGTTTGCATAAACACTGTGTTACATGGTTTACCAATATTTGGATAATTTGAGACTACAGCTTCCAATTATTCTGTGGAAAACCCTGTTTACAACATTGCCCAAAATTTCTGATGTCCTGCGAATCTCATTAGGGCTAATATCCGATATACTACTTCAATTATACTCACATTGTTGATTTCCAGGGTAAATTCATAGTTGATGCCTGCAACAACCTGTAAAGATATGGAAAAGTGTCAAAACAATTCATTCCTTTCCCAAACAAGACCTGAGGCCCATTTCACAAGACCTGAGGCCCATTTCCAGAGTGACTTTCTTAAGATATCTTGAGATTTTAATATATTTTAGGCAAAAGCGTTCTTTAGAGCAAAAGTTGTAAGATGCTCAATGGGGTGCGTCATTACCCTAAATTCTTGCAGAACCCCTCTGTCAGTTATGTAAAAGCACTATAAGAGAGAATTGGTCCAGTTTTTTCCAATGCTCCATACTTCATACAAATGACGATCTCATCATGACATCATTTGTATCAAGTATGGAGCATTCGGAACACCTCAGTTAGAATCTGCATTATATTAACAATTTATCTAAAAAATCTTAAGAAATCTTAAAAAATCTCACTCTAAAGAACATGCCTCTGGTTTTGACGCCCAATAATGTAAGGGCCTTGGAAAAGGGTTAATCCATTCCCACATTATGATGCCTTTTGACTCCTAATGTTAAGGCTTTGGGATACATAGCAGAAAATGAAGAAATTGCTTGAGACATGCAAATTCTCCAATTCCCACAATGTTTTCTTCTTTTTTAAAAATACCAAAATATGTAACATTCCATTCACTTGAAAGTATTGTCTGTCACATTTTGGGACTTGAGCCAGTCTAAAATTTGTGGTTTGGTGAATTTGAGGCTCTCTAATCAAAATATATTGACTTACTTAGTGACCACAAAACAGACCACAAAACATACGGTCAGAATGCTGGTTATCAGCATTTTCTCCTTTTGGCTCAATGTTTTCTCAGACTGTTTCTATCAAAGATATCAATAGCAGGTCTGTTTCAGTGTTTGGGAAAGGGTTAACTAGGGAATGGATTAACCTAACCCAATCCCACACAATGCCCATATTTGACAACCCAAAAGCAACAAGAGTTGTCCGCGGACAACGCAGCTCGCCTATATGAAAGCTTGTCGCAAAAAAAAAGAATCCAATGTCAAAGGTCAAGGTCACTAGGTCAAAGGTCATGGTCTCAAGGTCAACATTGTGGCAAGAGGTATCCATATGTGAAATATAAAGGCTCTATCTATAATAGTGCATGATACAAGGGCCACATTAAAGTTTTTTAAAAGTAGGTCAAGCTCCAAGGTCAAGGTCACTAGGTCAAAGGCCATGGTCCCAAATGAAAGGTCTTGCTGAGAAGTACCCATCATGTGTGAAGTATTAAGGCTGTATCTGTAATAATAAGTGAGATATGGGCCAGGTTAAAGTTTTTGAAAAGTAGGTCAAACTCCAAGGTCAAGATCACTAGGTCAAAGGTCATGGTCCTAGATCAAAGGTCTTACTGAGAAGTACTGTACCAATGTGTGAAGTATCAAGGCTGTATCTGTAATAATGTCCGAGATATGGGCTAGGTTAAAGTTTTTGAAAAGTGGGTCAAACTCCAAGGTCAAGGCCACCAGGTCAAAGGTCATGGTGTCAAATGAAAGGTCTTGCTCAGAGGTATCCATGTGTGAAGTATCAAGGCTGTATCTGTTATAATGGCCGAGATATGGGTCAGATTAAAGTTTTTGAAAAGTAGGTCAAACTCCAAGGTCAAGGTCACTAGGTCAAAGGTCATGGTCCCAAATCAAAAGTCTTGGCAGGAGGTATCAATGTGTAAAATATCAAGGCTGTATCATTAATAGTGCATGAGGTATTGGCCAGTTTAAAGTTTTTTAATAGTAGGTCAAACTCCAAGGTCAAGGACACAAGGTCAAAGGTCTTGGCAGGAGGTATCCATATGTAAAATATCAAGGCTGTATCTGATATAGTGTCCGAGATATAGATCAGATTAAATTTTTTTTCAAGTGAGGACACGACGTGACACAGAGGCGATCCTAACACTAGGGCTGTGTCATTAGCTCCCCGGACTTAAAGTCCCGCCCCAACAGACAAAAATATTCAATTTCATATACTTTCTACCCCAAAAGACCTAAAAAATTTGATTTTACGAGGGGTGATCCAAAAGTTCGTAAAATGGGTTAATAAAATTTCAGGAGTGTTGACTATCAAAACAAAAGTTATACAGTCATTAAGTGTGACATCTTTACAAAAAACATGGAAATTTTTAATTGTGTACATGTAATAATTTTTGAACAGTGATGAATTTTAGACAAAGACCATGCACGAGGCGGGGGAGCAAGAACGTCAAATACGATGTCATCTTCACATGATCATGCACCCTTACTTTTAAAGGCCCTATTTACTCTCATACTATTCCCTGCCTAAAATATACTTGTGCTGAAATCGGTCTCACACTTTTTTGAATCGGAATGTTGAACAATTTTCAGTGTGGCTATTTTAAGATGGGCCTACTATCAAATCGAAGCCTATGCCTGTTTATCCCATTTCTGATGTCGTTAATCATGTTGTGGCTGATAGCAAGACTATCTCTGCATCCATTATCCACTATTGCATTTCGAATATCGAGTGTAACTTACACACAATTTCTCTACAGCACCTTATACTCGTTTTCTTTAATATTTTAAACGTCTGCGTGTACGAATGACTAAGTACGAGGCAGAATTTTATGCCTGACCGATACTCTAATTAAGTTCTGACGTCATGTCGCATTTCCCTTGGTTTGTTCTATCTTATAGAAAATGTAGTGTTTTCGTAGCAACTTCTACAACAACATATAAAACTTGACGTAAGGATGTCATACCAGTGTAATAATAATTTGCGTTAGAATATTCTAGCTGAAATTAAAGAAAATTCGATTTAATTAATTACAATGTATTATCTTTTTGTGCTCCCCCGCCTAGGCGTACCTGCGTTACTATGGTAACACAGTTTACGGGCACTAAATTTTGTTTGGTAAATCTTTTCATTTTGATAGAGTCTATAGATCTTAAACTACGATATTACTAATTTATACGGTGTCTAAGCTAGTAATATGGAAGTAATGGGTCCATTTTACGAACTTTTGGATCACCCCTCGTATACACTTGAACTTGTCGTTTGCAACATCTTTGAACTTGGGTCAGGTTAAAAAAAAATATGTTTGGTAACAGGTTAACAAGTCTTGTATCTATAATTACCTGTGTTCTAACACCGACAAGTTTATATCCATCTCCGTTAGCATTTGGTGATGGCAGGGTGATCAGGTTCATCATGGAAAGATTGGCCAACATCTCCTTGTACATGGAGGGGTCGCTGATGTCCTGCGTAGAGTACCCACCAGCAAGTCCCAACTGACGGTCTACATCTTTGGGTACACAGTGATTTTCGGTGATATTTAGAGTATTGGTCCATACTTGTTCGTATACGATGATTGAGCAGACTTTCTGTGAAGCGTAAAATTCACATAGTAACATGTACTTCCTGCCTTAAACATCCTAATACCGCAAATTGATGCTTTGTGACAAGCAGTTTCTTCATTTCCTTCAATGATTTTTATTCAGAAAAAAAAATTAAAAATATTAAATTCTAATCACTTGAAGACAGACAAGCAATTTCTTCATTATCCACAATGTTTTCTAACCGAAAATGCAAAGATTTTTTTTTAAATATCAATAACTAAAAAATTTTGCCTGCAGCACCTTTTAAATTTGAAAACTTCAAATTTTTGTTGTTTGGTTACGGATTAAGACCACCTACTGAATATACTGGAGCTAGACTTACATTATCATTGAATTTCCCAAACAGCAAAAATTCAAGCTAATTCCATTTGAAACCAGCTGCATACCACAAAGTGGTTGTTTATAAAGATAAAATTTGTGTACAATAAAGCAGAGAAAATTTCGAGGCAAAAGGAGAAAATACTGCAGTTTTCCCTCGACTTTTTCTAGAGGGGGTCATTTTGTCCCCCTGGTCTTCAAATTAGTGGGTCATACCTATTGTAACATTGTTTCTTCATGCCCCAGCTGATAATTTTCAGAGGGTCGTTAGAGTTAAAACTGTGCCAAAACGCACAATTTTGTGCACCAGGGAAAACCCTGATGCTGGTTATCAGTATTTTCGTTTTTTTAATTTGTTTTCAATATTTTCCCAAGTTTATGGGAAAAGGTTTATATTGGAGTAGAGAATTGGAGGGGTATGAAGATACAAGTACTTACGGTTCCAATCTTAAGTGTATACTTGTAGTTCATGCCAGAAACCACCTGGAAGTATCAAAAGATTGATTTAAGAACAGATACAGTAAGCAAAGGTAAAGTAAAGGTGGTTTAGAGTCTCAAATTTACAAACTACGTCCATATTCGTGCGACTTCACTCTTTACTCCACGATCATTGAGTTTCAAGTTGGCTGTTTACAGTGCTCTCCCAGGGTAATGGGTTACATGCTAACTGTTTTAACCAGGGATCCAGCTGGAATCCCTACATTCGGCATCAGGGTGCCTTCCTTATCCCATTCCCACTCAATGATCCTTTTGACTCCTCAAAAGAGAAAGGCTTTGGGAAACATTGTGGAAAAAGAAGAAATTCAAGAAATTGATTGTGACAAGCAATCTCTTCATTTCCCACGTTTTCTACCAAAAAAGACCAAATTTCTTAAAATTTTTTAAAGTTCTTGAAATTGTCGTCTGCAACATCTTTGAATTGGGACCAGTCAAAAACTTGTCGTCTGGTAATGGAAAGTCATGTATCCCTCCCATTTTGTGTTACAATTTACACTTGCTGCCTTGTTCACCCGTTAATACCTGGCTGACGACGAAATTTTAGAGTGGTCCAAATTGAAAGATGTTGCAGAAGACAAATTCAAGTGAATGAAGTTTTACATTTAATTGGTCTTTTAAGGTAGAAAATGTTGTGTGAAATGTAGAAATTTGTTGTCACAAGCAATTTCTTCATGTCCACAATATTTTCCGAAGCCCTCATTGTGGGACGTCAAAAAGCATCATTTTGTGGGAATGGGTTAATCAAATGGATCCAGTAGAGCCCACTCTGAAAACAAAAATCCCAACAGATTCCCTATCTTCCAAAGTCAGGGATCCTTTTTTGATTTCGTGGGTCCTGAGGATCCCCGGACAGTGTTAGTGTCAGCCCTGCTTTCCGCAAAAAAAACCTCTCTTACAACTGTTCGCGTCTAAAATTTAGGCCTAGTGGTGCATTGCAGTGATTGCACGCAAGTAACATATGAGCCAGGATCTGGAAAAACGTCCCTTAAGGCTTTTGAGCCCAACATAGATCCGGATCAGCCTGTGCATACGCACAGTCTGATCAGGATCCATGTTGTTCTCTAATAGCTTCTTTGTGACCTGTAGTAACTTAAAGAGAGCAGCATGGATGTACATTGGGCTGTATTTGAAAACAGGCTGATCTTGAAATTCATTTTATTAAAATGCTTTAAGGGACGTTTTTCCAGATCCCGGCTCATATATATGCAAAGTACTTCCTTGGTGGACGCGAACAATGCAGAGGGGATGTTGCAAACAATTGACCAAACAATTCTTTGCTACGACCATTCTATGTCTTCTTTGAACATCAGGAGCATGCAAGAGCCTCTTTTACAAACTGTCACGTGTCCTTATAAATTGTGCATCTTCAAAGATTTTTAAGTCAAAAGTCCTGAAGGACTTGAGTCGCTCCACAGACCTGAGCTTCTTTTAATATGTAATCCAATTTTTCATAAGATTGTTCAATACATGTGGTTCTTCGAGCTCAAGAAGAAAGTAAAACTAAATGTTTGCTATATGGGAAAGGGTTGAAGGAAAGGGGAGGAGATTCCAGCTTAGAATGATACTGACAATGAAAACTGCTTTATTATCCATAAAATTGCTCAATGAACTATACTAAAACTTTAATTTCACAAAGATAGAAGCATGTCCTAAGTGTTTTCTATTTTATCCCATTCCCACACATAGACACTTTTTGATGCTCCTCAAGATAAAGACATATAGATCTGAGAACTTTATTGATCACTTGCTGGCTCTAAAAGTCTTGATTGATGACAGCAGAGCCTTAGCTTCTCTTGAAAATAGCCAAAGTAGCCTCTAGTTTCCCGTATTTGAGCAAGTTCCCTTATTCCATAATTCATATTTCCACATGTTGTTGTTGTTTTCTTGCAATGGCCGAGTGTTTATAATGTTTTGAGATGGTAATGTGTTAAATGAAAACTAAAATGAAAAAAATATCTGAAATAAATTTTGTGAAAATGCATCACCCATTTGTCAGAACTCAGCTGATTTCCGTGAGCCCGACAACACCCGAATATGCAAAACAATCCAACATATTGACATGTGTCACATGCACATGCTATCACAGCACTTGGCGGATCCAGGGGGATTCGGGGGGTTCGAACGAACCCCCCTCTGTAGCCTGATTATTTAATTTTCATGCAGAATTTCGGTCAAAATTGTGCAACACTCGAAAAACGAACCCCCCTAGTTGCAATAATGTAACCGAAACCTTTTAGAATTTTGATCTGGATTTCGGTTACAATTCCTTCCTATTCATTGCAATGAAGCAGGTGCTGGGATGATTCATTCCAGGAAGTTTAGCACAGTCAAACTTCAAAATAAAGCTATGGAATGTAGTAAGAATGTTACCTGACAACAGGTTAACTATTTTTCTGTCAATCCAGCATAGTTTTATGTTGAAATCACTTTCAAATAAAGTTCAATTCAATTTTGAAGCGGAGTACCCACCCATTTTATTCCACTGAAACTTGAATTTTCTGTTGGAAGAAATAATTGATAACAATTCTTGTTGATACTTTTTAACTGAATTTGTGCCATGGAATATCTTCTTATGGGATACACACCTGATTAGATATGTTAGTATTCAAAAATTTATGCAAGAAAATGTGTTTTCCACTCTTTTGTCTTGCTCCACAAGAAGGAATAGGGTGGACTCGTAGCCACAAACCAATACCCATCATCAAGTTTGTGGCTACGATATCGCAACTAGAACCCCCCTATTTGCATATAATCCGAACCCCCCCTCAAAGAAAACCTGGATCCGCCACTGTATCATCACATGATGTTTGTTGTGGCAGCGATTATTTAGCTCTGACGTAGTCGCTGTTTGGAGGTTGAAAGCATGTGTGACCTTGACCCTGGAAAGTAAATAATACCCTAGTTGCAATAATGTAACCGAAACCTTTTTGATTTTTGATCTGGGGTTCGGTTACAATTCCTTCCTATTTGTTGCAATGGAGCAGGTGCTGGAATGATTCATTCCAGCAAGTTTAGCATAGGCAAACTTCAAAATAAAGCTATGGAATGTAGTAAGAATGTTACCTGACAACAGGTTAACCATTTTTCTGTCAATCCAGCATAGTTTTATGTTGAAATCACTTTCAAATTAAGTTCAATCTAATCTTGAAGCGGAATACCCACCCATTTTATTCTACTGAGACTTAAATTTTCTGTTAGAAGAAAAAAATGAAAACAATTCTTGTTGATACTTTTTAATCGAATTTGTGACATGAATATGTTTTTATGGGATCTACAACTGATTAGATATGTTGGTATTCAAAAATTTATGCAAGAAAATGTGTTTTCCCCATTTTTGTCTTGCTCCATTGAAGGAAGAGGGTGGACTCGTAGCCACAAACCAATACCCATCTTCAAGTTTGTGGCTAAAATATAGCAGCTAATAATACCCGTGCTTGATTAGAGGAAACTTTTCCTGGTGAAACTGATCACCGAATGTACAAAGAACAAGTGATTTATTTATTTCTAATTATGTTGAAAAGGAGTAATTTTTCAGTAGCGGAATTCAACAATTAAATTTGTCTCACTTTCATTTCGGTTAGTAACACCGGATGTTGATTATTTTAGTGCGCATGCGCAAAAGTAACGCTTAAGGTGCTCGAATACGGGATACTACAGGATACTAAACTTTTGTTGGGAAAGAGTGACTTCCTAAAACTGGCAAACTTCCTAGTTGCAATAATGTAACCGAAACCTTTTTGAATTTTGATCTAGGTTTCGGTTACAATTCCTTCCTATTTGTTGCAATGGAGCAGGTGCTGGAATGATTCAATCCAGCAAGTTTAGCATAGTCAAACTTCAAAGTAAAGCTATGGAATGTAGAAATAATGTTACCTGACAACAGGTTGACTATTTTTCTGTCAATCCAGGGTAGTTATATGTTGAAATCAGTTTCAAATATAGTTCAATTCAATTTTGAAGCGGAGTACCCACCCATTTTATTCTACTAAGACTTGAATTTTCCGTTGGAAGAAAAAATTGATAACAATTCTAGTTGATACTTTTTAACTGAATTTGTGCCATGAAATATTTTTTATTTGATACACATCTGATTAGATATGTTTGTATTCAATAATTTATGCAAGAAAATGTGTTTTCCACTCTTTTGTCTTGCTCCACAAGAAGGAATAGGGTGGACTCGTAGCCACAAACCAATACCCATCATCAAGTTTGTGGGGGGGTACGGTGAACTCGGCCTGAAAAAAACTCGGCCTTATAAAAACTCGGCCTCTATACGAACTCGGCCTGTCGAACTCGGCCTCAATATAGGTTATATAGCACTGTTATATATATTGAAATAATGTTATAATATTTCATATAAAATATAATGATAGGTTTTGATTCATTTTTATATCGTCCGAATTAGATAGATGTATTATTTTAGAATTGATATTATTTAAATTTGTAATTAAATTAATATTTTGAACATATTTCATATTCAACTATGATTTTAATATTCGATTGTAAATGTTTGCATGATTATCATTATAGTAAATAAATTGTCTTTTACATATTTTTATTTAAAAACTGTTATTAGTTAACAATTGATTGTTTTTTATCTCGATGGATATAAACTGCAAAATGTTTGGTTTGTTCATTTCCTTAGCTACTGCAGTCTTCCAAACGGATGTTGTCGTAGAAAGAAATGTTTTACAATTTAGCATTGAATATTTAAAGGCAAAATGAGAAAATGATGATCATCATAATTTTCTTGTTTTACCTTGATTATTTCCGCAAGCCTATTTTAATAGGGTCCTCAAATATAAGGTATTGTTAGCAAAACGATTAACAAGTTATGGTGCTTTAAGAAATTATGGGTGTGAATCACACGCTACTTTAATTGCTACTTTGATTATGTCGCGTGGCTATTGTGAATGACGCGTGGCCACCCTTTACCTCAGCGATAAAATGATTGATTGTTTATGTGAATTACAGTTATCACTGATATTTGATTGTAAAACTCCTTTTTGTCGTCTTCATAATCTTTAGGTTTTGTTCATGTCTAAATTTTTATCGTCTAGTAATGGCTAAAGATTTAATCTTTATGTCTTTTTAGGTTGGCACCATCGTCTAAACAGTAAGGCTGGCAGTGGAACAAGCTTCTATAAGCTTGTTCCACTGTTGCGCCGAGAGGCAGAACTGACGAGTCTGGCTGTAACGGTGGTGCTCTATCGAGGAGAGAGAAGAAGAAATACTGCGTAGTACAAACTCGACTTGACGAACTTTGGGACAGGTACATGGCAGAAGACATGTCCACCAGCCCGTTCCTGAAGCAGTGCGGTGCCATCTACGCAATAACAGAAACTAGAGAACAGCAGGAGTAGTGAACGGGAAAATTTATCATGTCACTGTTTAAAGACTGAAAACATTGCAAGAAAGTTATGAAAATATTTGTCAAATTGATTCGAAAAATATTCTGAGCAAACATGACTTGGCTTTGACGTCCCTAATAGAATAGAATAGGCTTGGGAAAATATTGAGACTAAGAATAAAATGTTGATATTATCAGTGATTCTCTGAAGACATGGAATAATTGTAAATGAAGTACTGACAACGCAACAAAACACTGCAATAAAAAATAAAAATAGAGATAAAGAAATCGTAAATGTAACTTATAACATTTCATTTTTTTCTCGTTAATTTTATAATATTATTATTTAAATGGCATCAAGAAATTCTAGACGTAGACATATTCGATCCTGCAACTATGTTGGTATGGCACCAGTCATGTTTTATGTTTAATGCTTGCACAGATTGTTTTTAAATATTTCAAGATTTAAATATGCATTGTATATATATTAAACTTTGATCGATTTTATCCAATTTGTTGCTTATTTTTCAGTCTTTATGATTAAAAATTGTCAAACTGTCCATTATTATTGCTTTTATTAAAAACCGGACCTATAATGATACTAAAAAATAATAAAAACAAGCGGTTGCTGATAACAAACCACAGTATAAAGTAAATTGACAGACAATCAAACAGGAAACAGTGGCCACAAGTCAATCACGATAGCCACGCGTCATAATCAAAGTAGCAATTAAAGTAGCGTGTGATTCACACCCATAATTTCTTAAAGTACCATAACCTGTTAATCGTTTTGCTAACAATACCTGGTAGTTGAGAACCCTAATAAAATAGGTTTGCGGAAATAATTAAGGCAAAACAAGAAAATTATGATAATCATCATTTTCTCATCTTGCATTTGAATATTCAATGCTAAATTGTAAAATATTACTTGTTTTGACAATATACATTTTGAAGACTGCAGCAGCCAAGGAAATGAACCAACCAAACATTTTGCCGTTTATATTCATCGAGATATAGGATAATAAATTGTTAACACATATCAATTTCG
>OY804593.1:28324280-28545364 GCA_963680895.1 Fragum sueziense
GGCATCAAGACATACTTTAAAAAATTGAAATTGGAATGAAATGTCCCTTTAAAATCCATATTATAGGAATTTTGGTGTCTATTATAGGATTAACCAATGATGTTGATTTCCTATCAAATACCATCCTCTAAATCCAGATCTCTGTGCAAATTGGCCGGGAAGATGTTAATCAGTGTCGCTCATAGAACTAGCATCTTTTGTTGATTTACTACCAGAAAGCATACTCTAAATCCAGACTTTTGTCTAAAACGATCTTTGTTAAGTTAGGTACTGCCGACTACAACAATAGCAAATGTAGATTAGTTTGTAGCAAGTACCATCCTCTGAAGCCATATTACAGGGATTTTGGTATAAAACTGCCTTGGGCGCAGTTGGTAGCGCATCTGCCTCACATTCGAGAGGTCCCGGGTTCGATACCCGGCTGCGGTAAATACCCTTACTGACAAAAATGTCACCCATCAATGATTTGATATCGTGAATCTATGTGAGGGAGAAGCTGGAGGCTCGGTTAGGGTGTTGTGGTAGTGCTGGTATGAGAAACGACAGGAATCCGTGGTCAGGTGCTCCAGCCGCCGGGATAATTATGACCTTAGTAGTTGAAAACGGCGTAAAACCCCAATACAGCAAACCAATAAAACTGCATTGGAATTGAAAGTTTAGTGTCTATTATAGGATTTACCAATGGGATTGAGTTCCTATCATATACAATCCTCTGACTGTCGCTCATAGAAGAAGCTTATATTGTTGATTTACTACCAGATATCATATTCTGAATCAATATTTTTGTCTAAAACGGCCTTGGAACATTTTCGCAGGCCAAGGGTGACATCTACGACGTAACGTCGTTTCTGTATTCACCCTTGGCGTATTTAGTCCGATTTTCTTGGTCTCCTGGAAAGCATTTTCATTGGTTCCAGCGAGGTCTCGCTGGAACCAATCAGATTGTCGACTGATACATTTGTTATGAGTAACCAAATCATGACAACGGGCAGGAAAAAACATTGCATTTGCAATTCAAAAACGCGAAGATGTGCGATTTTTCCTAAGAATTTCACTGCAATAGACAGGAATTCCCTAACTTTAATCGACGAAGTATAATACTTTCGACAATTCGACCAAAAAAGCAGATAACTTTTACATAATCTGCATGACGTATGACGCGAAAGACAACGCGCGTTAATGACGTCATCAATAATGGACGTAAACAACCAGCAGAACAACCGCTAGGCGGCGCTTCGCGATTTCAAGAAAATCGGACTAAATCCGCCAAGGGTGAATACAAACGTAGGTGGGTTCAACCTTGGCTAGCGAAGATGCCCATATCCGTGTTTTGGAATTGCTAGGTGCTTTAGACAAAAATCTGGATTCAGAGTATGATATCTGGAAGTAATCACTAAAATAAGCAAATTCAATAGGCAACACTGATTTACAGCTCCCAGGCCCATTTGCCCCAAATTCCGAATTCAGAGAATGATATCTGATAGGAACTCAACCCCATTCCTTGGTCCTATAGTCGACACTAAACTTTCAGTAAGGGCCGTTTTATACCAGAAGCACCAACATCTAGCTTCAGAGCATGGTATTTGCTAGGATCTCAGCTACAAACAAGTGCTGTAGTCGACAGTACCTAACAAATTCAAGGCTGTTTAAGACAAAAATCTGGATTCAGAATACCGGTATGACATTTGATAGCAAATCAACAAAAATTCTATGGGCAACACTGATTTGTAGCTCGCAGGCCCATTTGCACGAAATTCTGGATACAGAGGATGGTATCTGAAAGGAACTCAACCCCATTGGTAAGTCATTTGGTAGACACTGAACTTTCGATTCCAAAGTCGTGTTATACAGAAATTACCAAAATCTGGATTCAGAGAATGGTGTTTGCTAGGATCTCAGTTACATTGGCTAGTGCTGTACTCAACAGAACCTAACAAATCCAAGGCGGGTTTAGACAAAAATCTGGATTCAGAGTATGATATCTGATAGTAAATCAACAAAATAAGCTAGTTCTATAGGCGACACCGATTAACACATCCCAGGCTTATTTACACCAAAATCTGGTTTCCGAGGATGGTATTTGCTAGGAACTCAGCTACATTTGCCAGTGCTGTAGTCGACAGTACCTTACAAATCCAAGGCTGTTCTAGACAATATGTGGCAATAAATGGGCCTGCGAGCTGTTAATCAGTGTCGCTCATAGAACTAGCTTATTTGTTGATTTACTACCAAATATCATACTCTGAATCCAGATTTTCGTCTAAACAGGTCTTGTGGTTTTCAGGTACTGTCGTCTATAGCACTAGCCAATATAACTGAGTTCCTAGCAAATACCATCCTCTGAATCCAGGTCATAGTAATATTGGTATAAAACGGCATCGACATTGAACGGTTTTGTCTACTAAAGGACAAACCGAAGGGGTTTCAGTTCCTATCAGATACCATCCCCATAATCAAGATTTTGATGCAAATAGGCGTGGGAGCAGTTAATCAGTGTCGCCTATAGAACTAGCTTTTTTCTTGATTTACTATCATATATCATACTCTGAGACCGGATTTTTGTCTAGAACAGCCTTGGATTTGTTAGGTTCTGTTGAGTACAGCACTGGCCAATGTAGCTGAGTTCCTAGCAAATACCATCCTCGGAAACCAGATTTTGGTGTAAATAAGCCTCGGAGGTGTTAATCAGTTCCGCCGATAGAACTAGCTTATGTTGTTGATGCACTATCAGATATCATACTCTAAATCCAGACTTCTGTCTAAATCTGCCTTGGATTTGTTAGGTACTGTCGAGGACAGCACTAGCCAATGTAGCTGAGTTCCTAGCAAATACCATCCTCTAAATCCATATTTTAGGAATTTTGGTATAAAACGGCATCGGAATTGAAAGTTTAGTGTCTACTATAGGATTGATCAATGGAACTGAGTTCCTTTCAGATACCATCCTTTAAATCAAGATTTTTGTGCAAATGGGCCTGCGAGCTGTTAATCAGTGTCGCTCATAGAACTAGCTTATTTGTTGATTTACTACCAAATATCATACTCTGAATCCAGATTTTTGTCTAAAACAGCCCTTGTTTTGTTAGGTAGTGTAGACTACAGCACTAGCCAATGTATCTGAGTTCCTAGCAAATACCATCCTCAGAATCAAGATTTTAGTAATTCTGGTATAAACCGGCCTTGGAACTGAAAGTGTAGTGTCTACTATAGGACTGGCGAATGAGGTTAAGATCTATCAGATACCATCCTCTGAATTCAGAATTTTGGCCAGATGGGCCTGGGAGCTGTTAATCAGTTTTGCCTATAAAAATTGCTTATTTTGTTGATTTTTTTTTATCAGATATCATACTCTGAATCCAGATTTTTGTCTAAAACATTTTTGGATTTGTTAGGTACTTAGGTACTTACAGCAATAGGCAATGTAACTGAGATCCTAGAAAATACCATCATGTAAATACAGATTTGGGTAATTTCGGTGTAAAATGGCCATCGAATTTAAAGCTTAGTTTCTACTATAGGACTAACCAATGAGGTTGAGTTTCTATAAGATACCATCCTCTGAATCCAGATTCTGGTGCAAATGATCCTTTGATGTGTTAACCAGTGTCGCTTATAGAACAAGCTTATTTTGTTGATTTACTACCAGATATCATACTCTGAATCCAGATTTTCGTCTAAAACGGCCTTTGATTGGTAAGGTACGGTCGAATACAGCACTAGCCAATGTATCTGAGTTCCCATAGAATACCATCCTATGAATCAAGATTTTAGTAATTTAAGTATAAAACGGCCTTGAAATTGAAAGTTTAATGTCTACTATAGGACTAACCAATGGGGTTGAGCTATCAGATACCATCCTCTGAATTCAGATTTTGGTACAATTGTGCCTGAGAGCTGTTAATCTGATTTGCTGATAGAATTTGCTTATTATGTTGATTTACTACTAGATGTCATACTCTGAATCCAGATTTTTGTCTAATTCGGCCTTTGATTGGTTAGGTAGTGTAGACTACAGCACTAGCCAATGTAACTGAGATCCTAGCAAACACAAACCTGTAAATCCAGATTTTGCTAATTTCGGTATAAAACGGTCATGGAATATAAAGCTTAGTTTCTACTTTAGGACTTACCAATGGGGTTGAGTTCCTATCAGATACCATCCTCTGACTCCAGATTTTAGTGCAAATGGGTCTGGGAGCTGTTAGTCAGTGTCGCTCATAGAATTAGCTTATTTTGTTCATTTACTACCATATATCATACTCTGAATTTAGATTTTTGTCTAAATCGGCATTTGATTTGTTATGTAGTGTAGACTACAGCACTAGTCAATGTAACTCAGTTCCTGGCTAATACCATCCCCTTTCGTAACTTTGGTATAAAACGGTATTGGAATTGAAAGTTTAGTGTCTACTATATAGCACTTACCAATTGGGTTGAGTTCCTATCAGATACCATCCTCTGAAACTAGAATTTCGTGCAAATTGGCTTTGGAGCTGTTAATTAGTTTCGGCCATAGAATTTGCTTATTCTGTTGATTTGCCATCAGATGGCATACTCTGAATCCAGATTTTTGTCTAAAACAGCCTTTGATTTGTAAGGTTCTGTCGACTACAGCACAAGCCAATGTAGCTGAGTTCCTAGCAAATACCATCCTCTGAATCCAGGTTTTAGTAATTTTGGTATAAAAAGGCATGGAAATTGAAACTTTAATTTCTACTATAGGACAAACCAATTGGGTTGAGTTCTTTTCAGATACAATCCCCTTAATTATGATTTTGATGCAAATATGCCCGGGAGCTGTTAATCAGTGTCGCCTATAGCCAACAGCCTTGGATTTGTATGGTATTGTCGACTACAGCACTGGCCAATGTAATTGAGTTCCTAGCAAATATTGTGCTCGGAAACCAGGTTTCCGTGCAAATAAGCCTGGAAGCTGTTAATCAGTGTCGCCAATAGAACTAGCTTATTTTGTTGATTTACTAACAGGTATCATACTCTGAATTCAGATTTTTGTCTAATACCATCCTCAGAATCCAGATTTTAGTAATTTTGGTATAAAGCGGCCTTGACATTAAAAGTTTAGTTTCCACTAAAGGACTAACTAATGGGGTTGAGTTCCTATCAGATACCATTCTCTGAATCAGATTCTGGTGCAAATGGTCCTGTGAGCTGTTTACCAATGTCACCCATATAAATTTGCACATTTGGTTGATTTGCTATCAGATAACATATTTTGAATCCAGATTTTTGTTTAAAACACTTAAAAACGGCCTTGGATTTGTTAGGTCCATTCGACTACAGCACTAGCCAATGTAGCTGAGTTCCTAGCAAATACCATCCGCCGAAGCCATATTTTAGAAATTTTGGTATAAAGCTGCCTTTGAATTTAACGTTTAGTGTCTATTATAGGATTAACCAATGGGAATTAGTGCCTATCAGATACTATCCTCTGAATCCAGATTTTGGTGCAAATGGACCGGGGATATGTTAATCAGTGTCGCTCATAGAAATAGCTTCTTTTTTTATTTGCTACCAGATATCATACTCTGAATCCAGATTTTTGTCTAAAATGCCTTTGATTTCTTAGGTAATGTCGACTGCAGCACTCTGAATGGGTCTGGGAGATGTTAATCAGTGTCGCTCATAGATTTAGTTTCTTTTGTTGATTTATTACCAGAAACCATACACTGAATTCAGATTTTTGTCTAAAACGGCCTAAAGTTGATTTGTTAGGTACTGTCGACTACAACACTAGCTAATGTAGATGAGTTCCTAGCAAATGCCATCCTCTGAATCCATATTTTGGTAATTTCGACATAAAACAGCATTGGAATTGAAAGTTTAGTGTCTATCATATGAATAACCAATTGGGTTGGGTTCCTATCGGATACCATCCTCTTAAGTAACTGAGTCCCAAGCAAATACTATCCTCGGTAACCAGATTTTTGGTGCAAGTAAGACTGGGAGTAGTTAATCAGTGTCGCCGATAGAAATAGCTTATTTTGTTGATTTATTACCAGATATCATACTCTGAATCCAGATTTTTTGTCTAAAACAGCCTTGGATTTGTCAGGTACTGTCGACTACAGCACTAGCCAATGTAGCCGAGTTCCTAGCAAATACCATCCTCTGAGAACAGATTTTGGTAATTCTGGTTTTAAACGGTATTGGAATCGAAAGTTTAGTGTCTAATATAGGATTAACCTAATGCTACGGTCACAATGTGAAACTGCCACCGCGCGATTTTTGACATCGGCGAATTCGTAAACTCGAATGCCACCGGGCGATTTTTTACGAATCGCTGTGAGTGGTCACAAATAACTGCCAGTAAAATGCCACCGGGCGGCGGCAGGCGGTTTCAAAAGTCGCGAGGTGCGCGTGTCGTCACATGGATGTCGGCCGGTGGCAGTCAGGTGGCAGGCCTGCCACCGTCAGCTTCAAACTGCCACCGCCCGGCGACCTGCAATATTTTACCTGCAACCGGCCGGCAATCGGGCGTTTTAACTGCCACCGCCCGGCGCCCGCCTGACGGCGGCAGGCAGGCTAGTTACCGAGGAATTTAAAATCTAGACTGCTCTCAAAAGTTAACATTGTTCTCAAAATATCTAAAGCTTCCAGTAGGTTGATTTGTGAATATGTCCCCTAAATGCAACGAAAAGGGTAAAAGCAAGGCGTCAGCCCAAAAGCGCCTTAGACAAGAATCTGATCCCCAAGAACTTCTACAATCGCCATGAATATGATATTGTATAGCGAATTAATGTTTCTTGGTCTATATTCAGGGCCCTAACATGCACTCGGTAGATCGCCGTCCTGCCACCTACCAACACTAACGGCCGCCTCCCTGCTGCCTTTCAATCTCCGCCCTGCCACCGGCAGATATTTAGAAATCGGACGGTGGCATGTCGATGGCATGACGGCGGCAGGCCGGGTGGAAGAAAGTTTCAGTTACGATTTTCGAAGGCATTCAAGCACCAAGACCGAGTAAAAATCGCGCTGCAGCCCGCTTGCCACTTTACAGCCACCGCGCGACTTCGAAATGCGACCCGGCCGGTGGCAGGGCAACTTGCAAAATTGGAAAAAATCGGGCGGTGGCAGTTAGAATTTTAACTTTTTGTTAAAATGCTAACTGCCACCTAGCGGCGTCCTAAATGCCAACAGTTACTGCCGCCTGCCAATGTTGCCTGCCGCAGGGCGGCCACAGGGCTGCCACTGGCCGAATTTATACGAAAACTGGCAGTTATCACGCCGGGCGGTGGCATTTAGTGATTTGTGACCGTAGCATAAGAAAAGGTCTGGTGTATTTTCTCCTCTGATGACGTTTTCTGTTACCATTTGAGTGAGGTTGAAATCTGAAAGCAAGTCATTGAATTCTTCATATAAGTTGGTATAACTGCATCCTGACTTTAAGACTGGTATATGATCATTGCCCCATGAGAATTTTGGGAAGTTAAAATCACCTAGCACCCAAAAAGCTCCTTTAAGGTTTCTTGTCAGGTCTAGGGTGTTTTTTTTTTTAATTCGAGCTGTGGATGTCTGATTCTTTCGGTCTGTAGTAGGCTGTGATATAAAGAGGTTTACATGTTTTGACATGTAATTGAATCCAAATAATTTCACAATCAGTATTTAGTTGTTTCTGCTCTGTTGCAACGAAAGTGTCTTTAACTAGGATGAATCTACTCCTCCACCTTTGGTTTACCTTACTAATCTGAAAGATGTATATCCTAAATATTTTGGAAAAAATCACAAAACTGCATGCTGTCTATTTAACCAGGATTCCGTACCTACAAATATAGATCTACCAGGTTTATTTTGATCTATCACATAAAGAAATTCTGATTTTTTGTTGACAATGGACTGGCAATTCACTGATATCACTTTAAGCTGAA
Organism: Fragum sueziense; assembly: GCA_963680895.1. Classification (NCBI taxonomy): domain Eukaryota; kingdom Metazoa; phylum Mollusca; class Bivalvia; order Cardiida; family Cardiidae; genus Fragum; species Fragum sueziense. The sequence continues at coordinate 28,332,167 of OY804593.1, forward strand.
AAGGAATATTATTTTGTTTAGATCTCTGTCTATGTGCTGTATTTCCGGAGGCGGTACTTGGATGTTGCAAGTCGGACTGCTCACTCAATGCACTGTAGCTGTTCTGTTCTGTTCTGTTCTGTGATGATGATGATGATGATGATGATGATGATGATGATGATGATGATGATGATGATGATGATGATGATGATGATGATGATGATGATGATGATGATGATGATGATGATGATGATGATGATGATGATGATGATGATGATGATGATGATGATGATGATGAATAGTAATAGTAATAGTAATAGTAATAATACCGATGGAATTTTGTCCACCCTTATCAAATTTGAATGAGGAGTTTTTGTCCTTAGGGGATTTTGCCCTACATTCCTGTATAATATAGCACAGAAAATATTGAGACAAAAGGATTTTATACAAAGTAGACAACTCTTAGGACACGTTCGTTTTGAGTGCATCACAATTGGGCTAAATGCATAGGCTCTTTTGTCTCAATCATCTTTTTTTCTATAAATAAGGTGTTATGGTTCAAATTTTTCTTAAGACATTTTAGTCCAATGAAGAATCAAGTTGTTGTTGTTTTGACCAAAAGTTTGGCAATTCTATTCCAGGGCGTTTCATCGGTTAGGCTCTGAAAACGGTCATTTTTCTGACGTCGATGGCAAAAGTTCACTAGAGTAGCCGGATATCGATTTTATTCATCCAAGCAGAACATTCGAATGAACTCGCCTACGGAAACCCTCGGTTTTCTGTACACCGACCTTCACCTTGATCAAGGGCAGTGCAGCTGAAAGTTGGTGACGAGCATCTTTATTTTCTGACATTGCATGGTCAGAACAGTTCGGAGGCTATTTACACCATGGCAGCACCTCAGTCAGACCACGATAAAAGGAAGCAAATTAGTATCAGAGGGATTGCACCTGTAGAAAATGTTTCTAACATCAAGAAAACGTTCAACCGGCACTTGCACTACACTTTGGTAAAGGATAGAAACGTCTCTACACCAAGGGATTACTATTTTGCTTTGGCACACACAGTTCGCGACCACTTAACTGGCAGATGGATTCGAACTCAGCAACATTACTACGACAAGGATCCCAAGGTAAGCTTGTTATAAAGTTTTAGCTATGCAGACATGCCATAATTTTTCCAGTGGAATCCGGGACATTGGATGAACATTTTCCGGGATTTGCGATGTTTTTTCGGGACTCCTCAACCCCCCCCCCCCCCCCCCAGCGTCGTCGCCCGCCGTCGTCGCTCGCTAGCTCCCCCCTGCACTCTTTCTTCCTTCGCGGCACACATTTTATTTCATGATTTATACTTGCCTGACTGAAATATACATAAGGATATTATTCCCGTTTAACATCAACAATCCGCTATAGAAACCGTAAGTTTCTAGTCTATACGTGACTAGTCTAAGTCACGTGATCTAAATACCTCCTTTAAATACCGTGTGTAAACCCCAAAAGTCAGTTTTATTTCCGGCGACTTCAAAACATCAACACGCGAGATTTTACTTTCTTTTTTATTTCTATTGAGAAATTTTGGATTTTCGTGATCGAAAATATGGCTAACGCGTCTTTGACGCAAGGAAATACAGATGAATTCTCCGGAGGTGAGGAATTTATTGAAACGGCCTCCGTAAGAAGTGAAACTACGACTTCGAGCTCGAAAAAAAGGAAAACGCACTCCGAGGGCGAGCCAGGCTGATTTTGACTGTTTGAGTCGAAATGTTAGCGATATGGAAGTTCGATTTACGGGCCTAGATACGAAACTCAACACTGTACTGTCCATTTTAACGGATACTGCTGGTTCGGCCAGGCAGATACCGGAGACGACGAGCACGGTGACTGGGACGACCAGTACTGACACCATTGTTCGTATACCGCACAGTAGCCTCCCGAGTGATTTTGCAGAGTCACTAGCTCGGAGAGATGACGATATTATCTCCATTCAGCCTGGTCAGGAGGAGAAAAGACTTCTGTTAGGTGACAGTGAGGACTCCTGTAGTCACTCCATGATACAACCAGACTCAGACAATGAAAATGATGTTCGCTTTCAAAAGTATTCTGGGAAGACACAAGACTTTTTGAAACAAATGTTTGGTGAAGATGCTACTACAAAGTCTGACAAATCACCATCTGGGATTGTTTTGGATGAAACACAGATTGACGTTCTCAAAGATTCATGGAGATGTGACAAGCCTTACAAGATTTCTGCTTTTAAAGACTCTTATCGGTCTTCTTTTCCCATTTCTGATTCAGCTGAAGAAATTTTGTGTGTACCAAGTTTGGACTCCATCATTACCAGTATGCTAATGAAACGGTTTAGCTCTAAAGCTACGGTGAAGTCTCAACAACTGTTTTCAACACCATTGCGCGACATTGAGAAATTGGCGTACCAGGGACAACACGCAGCCAGAATGGGCATTGTTATTAATCTCTACATGCAGCAAGCACTAGGGAACCTGCTAAAAGGGTTGACAGAAAAAGAACCAAACATTGATGCTGCAGTTCAGTGCGTTAGAGACATTTTTGCAATGAACACTAAATCGTTGGATCAAGCTGGCCGAGCTGGGGCTATTCATCATTTAATCCGCAGAAAGGCAGCCATGGCAGACTCTGGGCTGAATGACTCAAAAGATGTCAGAAATCAAATTTGGAATTTGCCTCTTTCTCATGAGGGCATTTTTGGTTCCGGTCTAGAACAAAAGTTGAAAGAACGGGTCGAAATGAATAAGCAGATATCAGACCTGTTACCTGAAATGGATAGGAAAGGACACAGATCTCAGGATAGGTTCAACACTAAACGGACGAGATTTGCAGACGATTCTACTCAGAGCTTCAAATCGTCTGGCCAATCTTATTCTGGCACGTCAAGACAGCCATACAGATCCTCGTCTAATAGAGGCTCATACCAACGTTTCTCTAGAAACAACACATCGAAATCAGCTACGGTAGGTAGTACTTTTCGAAACAAAACAGAATCTAAATGACTTTCTAGTTGCGAAACCGGAGATACCTGTTGGGGGCAGGCTTCAACATTTCCATCAAAATTGGCTGAAAATAACCCAAGATCAGTGGGTTCTTTCCCTTATTCAGGAAGGCTACAAACTGGAATTCGATCAGAAACCAACCTTCAACGGGATAAAAGAAACAAAATTGACAAAACAAAATATGTGCTTTCTTCTCAAAGAAATAGATACTCTTTTAGAAAAAAAGGCTATAGAAAAAGTAAATCAGAATTTGAACCAAGGTTTCTACAGCACATTTTTCCTGGTCCCAAAGAAAACAGGTGGTTTGCGACCAGTAATAAATTTGAAACCCCTCAACAAGTTTCTCCGGACCCAACACTTCAAAATGGACTCTATGCGGTCAGTTCTAAATCTTGTAAAAAAGGGAGATTTTGCAATATCTCTAGATCTGGCAGATGCCTATCTCCATTTACCAATTTTTCCAAAACACAGAAAATTTCTAAGGTTTTATGTGGAAAATCAAGCATATCAATTCCGGGTGATGGCTTTCGGTCCCAAAGTGGCGCCCAGAACCTTCACAAAATGCGTAACAGTGATAGCAGCCTTTCTCAGGAAACAAAGCTTAAGATTAGCAGTCTACTTAGACGATTGGCTAAATCTGAACGCAATGAAAATAGGCATTCTGCAAGATCGAGAGAGGATCATAAATCTATTGTTAGATCTAGGTTTCATTATCAATTTGAAAAAGTCCCAGTTAGTGCCAGTGCAACAAATTACTTACATAGGGGGATTTTTCGATTTAAAGGTAGGGATGGTATATCCTACGAAAGAAAGACAAGACAAGATTCAGAATGCAATCCAATTGTTTCTGTCAAAAACGAGGGCATCTGCCAGAGATTTTTTGCACCTGTTAGGTCTAATGGCATCTTGTGTAGAAATTCTTCAGTTTGCCAGACTACACATGAGACCCATTCAGTTGTATCTGCTTCACTTCTGGAGACCAAGTTCCAGAGATCTGAGTTATCAAATCCCTCTGCAGTCACATGTAATAGAGCACCTGAAATGGTGGTCAGTTACAGCCAACATTTCAAAGGGCAAACCCTTTCAACAGCCATTGACCACGGTCACTTTGGAAACGGATGCAAGCAAAATGGCTTGGGGCGCTTGTATTGGAGAAAAAATAACTCAGGGCAATTGGTCTTCAGAAGAGAAAGCACTGCACATAAATTGTCTGGAAATGTTAGCAGTTCACAAAGCAATTCTTCATTTTCTCCCCTTATTACGAAATCAAGCAGTATTGATCCGATCAGACAATACAACAGTAGTCCAATATCTGAACAAACAAGGGGGAACACGGTCAGCATATCTGTGCATGCAAACATGGGAAATTTGGCAATTGGCAATCAAGGAAAAGATTTGGTTGAAAGCTGCTCATATAGCGGGCCGACTCAATGTACTGCCAGATCAGTTGTCAAGGATTCGGATTCAACCCACGGAATGGACTCTGAACAGGACTGTGGTCCATCAGATTTTCATGAAGTGGGGGTTTCCGATGATAGACCTGTTTGCTTCACATCTGAACAAACAAGCACAGATATTCTGTTCGTGGATTCCCCACCCAGAAGCTCTAGCCTTGGATGCATTGACAATATCGTGGGACAGGATGTTTGCGTACGCCTTTCCCCCGATTTGCCTCATTCCACGAGTACTACTACACATGAAACAGTTTCAGTGCACAATAATTCTAATTGCACCCCTATGGCCCAGACGCCATTGGTTTCCAGATCTTCTTCAGCTGTCAGTAGCGAAACCAGTACTGTTGCCAGCTTGGGGGAATCTTCTGTGTCAACCACGGACACAAATTTTTCACCCCAACCCTCAAGTTTTTCAACTAGCGGCATGGTTATTGTCGACAAATATCTGTCAACAGAAGGGTTTTCAAAAAGAGCTAGAAAGTTACTCAAATCAAGTTGGAGGTCTGGAACCCAACAAGATTACAATGCAAAATACAGAAAGTTCCATAGCTGGTGTTCTGAACGGGAAATTGATCCCTTTAGAGCAACTATAGTTCAATGTGCAGATTTTTTGGCTGAACTTTTTCATCAAGGTCTTCAGTACCGTACAATATCGGGGTATAGGTCTATGCTGTCTGCAATATTACCTCCTGTGGGTGACAAGCCAATTGGTCAACACCCACATATCATTAGGATTTTGAAAGGTGTTTTCAATGAAAGGCCACCAGTTGCAAGGTTAGTCCCTGAATGGGATTTACATCTTGTTCTCAAGGCCATACAAAAATATCCTTTTGAACCAATATCTAAAACTTCATTGAAATATGTTACTTTCAAGACTGCTTTTCTTTTAGCAATCACGACCTTCCGCAGAACGGGAGACCTACAAGCGCTAAAACTTGGAGAAGATTCAGTCATGGTGCAGAGTGAAGGAATCACATTCATCAGACACGGTTTAAGTAAGCAAGACCGTCCTAATCATATTTCTTCAAAGATTTTTGTTCCATGTTTTAAACAAAACAAACTTTTGGATCCAAAAAGGGCATTAACTTGGTATCTTAAAAAGACTGAACCCTTTCGTCGTCTTGTAGACTCGGATGAGAAAGCTTTATTCTTGAGCATAAACAAACCTCACAAAAAAGTTACAAAACAGACTATTAGTTCATGGATTGTCAAGGTAGTCAGATTAGCTTATGATGACAAAGAAAAACAAGTTAGAGCTCATTCAACTAGGTCGCTAGGACCTTCTTGGGCTCTGTTTAATGGGGCCTCTATGGAATCCATACTTGAGGCTGCAGACTGGTCAAGAAAGAGCACCTTTATGAAGTTTTACTATAGAAATGTTGGTAAAGGTGCTTCAGTTCTTCACAATGTTTAATGTGTATATTTACAGATAGAAAGACAGGAAGTCTATGTTGTATAGAGATGCTGTTAATGGAATCAAGTAATTCCAAAATGTATACTGTATAATACAGCTTATTTCCGACGGATTGCGACAGAAAGTCCTAAAGATAATGTGTACAGAAGATAAATGCACTACTTGGTATAGGTCAGTTAGACAATTGAGAAATTTACATTTGAAGAAGGAAGACATCCTTTTACTTCATTGTGTACAGACATTTGTATTGGTGAACAGATATATGCACCGAAAATACAACCACAACCATAAGGTGAGTACTGCTTTGTAATCTATCCTTATGTATATTTCAGTCAGGCAAGTATAAATCATGAAATAAAATTATTAAATTTTGATAAGAATTTGAATTTTATGAATGGATTTATACTTGCCTGACTGACTACCACCCTCCTCCCCTGTTTTTGTATTTTCGGTTTTGTATGTGCCGAAAATAAAACTGACTTTTGGGGTTTACACACGGTATTTAAAGGAGGTATTTAGATCACGTGACTTAGACTAGTCACGTATAGACTAGAAACTTACGGTTTCTATAGCGGATTGTTGATGTTAAACGGGAATAATATCCTTATGTATATTTCAGTCAGGCAAGTATAAATCCATTCATAAAATTCAAATTCTTATCAAAATTTAATAATTTTAGTTTTATTTTAGTAGATTCCCGACTTCGATGGATTCAATGTAGAAAATGGTGCATTCAGTTATTTGTCATCTCTAAACATAATGCGATTATAAAATGGTTGAGTCTACAAAATGCGAACTGTCTGCCCATGATCATTCAAATATTCAATATTGCGAAGGGATGGTCATCGCATAGATCTAGATAAATTCCCGTAATTCATATAAAACGCAAGCTTTTGGCTGCTATTTTCTATTACAGAATGAAAAAATACCTTGCCGATTTTTGCCTTTTAAATCCGTGTGTAACAAAATCAAACCTTTTGTTTTGGATAGAGTTAGCGATCGGAATAATGTTCGGACGTTTGATTTCAAAAAGAATAAACTATGGTAGAAAAATTGCGGTATTTACGCGGTTATTGCATGAAGAAGCGGTGAGAAAAACGTGTTTCCAAATATAGTTGCTACACGCGGGGCGTTTGATGTGGCCACCGTTTGATGTTTGTTTGAAAGACACAGCGACATCTATCGGTGACCTTTATGTCGGTGACCTCGGTGAACTTGAAAAGTCACGCGCGCAAGCTTTGAACACGTCAATCACTTTCGGATGCAGCTAAGGGGCGGAGCAAACATTTTTCTGAGACGCTAGTGGTTCGATATCCTGTCAACAAATTAGGAATCATGCGTTCGTTCATCCATAACTTTAAAGTGACGTAACAATAACGTAATATGAAAGTAGGCAAAGCCTAGAAACGGACGAAAGGATGTCGACGTCAACCTTAACGTTTCCCAGAAAGCTAGATCTATCTCGTCAAAATCCAAAGTGTTTTAGACTAAAAAACGTGCATGTGAAACACAAATGCCAGTTGGAACTTGGAGTAGAGTCTATAGAATCAGTCGGGATGACGTCATAGCCTCACTTTCATTTTTTCATCGAGGGTACAACCTCGGTCTTTATCGTTACGGGATACCAACTTTGAGGCAGATTATTTCAAAAATCCATCGTTAAAATTCATAAACAAAACTCTTTCTTTAAAGAATGTGATTTAAACTTTCTAACTACCAACGCATTTTTAATAATCAGGCGTAGTCGTCGAGATATTAATGCTGAAAGTTGGTTATGCTTCAACGAAAAAGACCGAAGCTTTCACCTCCACCGAATGAGTGCAGGTCCGCTGACGACGTTTTTGATTGGCTGAAAGAATTGTGCCGACCGGGTCAATAGGTCTATGAGGTTCTGTAATTATGACCTTGAGATGTGTCTTTGACCAAGAACAATGACCTGACAGACTTGTCACACAGACATCATAACGAATTGTATGAATTTTGAAATCCACACCATAAACCCATTCCCAAACGTCAAAATTTGAGGTTGGTCCAAATACAAAGATGTTGCACACAATAATTTTAAATGAATCATTGGAATATATATACATATTGTTGTCTTTTTTTGGGTGAAAAGATTACGAGTAATTTGTCTTTAATTAAGGTAGAATATCCGTAATGTGGCCATTTTGAGATTCATAAAACATCTGTTTTTTCCGAGTGTCGTCGTTACGTATCTGAACATATCCGGACGCGATCGTAATCATTCTGCGTTGGAAGGTTCCTCCGCCGACTGATATCGACCTTACCCGAATAATTCCGAGGTCGTGCAAATCTCATTAGGGGATGGACTACCTTAAACCTTTCCCGAACAATACTTGATGATTAACATTATGGCCAAGTTTTGTCTTGTTTGTTTAATATTTGTAGTTGTTAGATTCGAAAACGGCAATTTTGTCAGATTCAAGGGCACATAACTCTCAACTTTCTGGTCCAATGGGAATGATTCGAACCCATGCAAGTTCTTATGGTGTAAACACTAAATTGTTGACAGACGGACGTACGGACGGACAATGAGTGACCACAATAGCTCACCTTAAGCACTTTCTGCTCAGGTGAGCTAAAAACCGCAAATAGGCATAGTAGTTTTTCAACGTTTTCTCTCATCAAGTCCATAGTTCTCAAAAGTTCCCATATATTGAAGACGCTCGGAAAGTTCATTATCACTAGCCTGTTTCGCTTCATCTCAACAGTTTTCAGCATTGCCTTCAAACGACAGTAAGCCGTTTTCCAATACGTTTCCTAATATTTGTTGTGTCAAAGTCTTAGGGAACATCATTCTAGCTCAAGATATCGTGAATATGACTTATCCCAATTCTTTTCGGCTTTGATTGATGATATTTATTCATTGTTGTTGGGCAAGTGTGTGTATTATTAAAATATAGCAGAAAATGGAAAATTGCTCAAAAGGAGCAAATAATCTCCTTTTCCTACTATATTTCAATTGATTTATTCACTTTAAAATAATTAAATTTGTCTAACCTGATTGATACCCTATGACTATAGATGATGCAAGGACCACATTTTCATTTCGACTTAAGCGGAAGTTTGACATATCAGATGTTGACTTAACGAGTGTAAACTGTATTAAATTTTACTTTGGTTGAAGGTTTTCTCATGGACCGGTGCACAACTTGAAATAAAGAGGGCAGAAGATATGCTGTTGGCACGCATAACATCCTTGTGTCTATCAAATCTCCATACTAGTAATTACTCTGATTTAACCCTTTCCCAAACTCTAAAATTTAGAGGTGATCCAATAAGAAACATCATGCAAACGTCAAATGAATGTTGATAAAGATAGAATTTAGGTACAATTAAGCATAGAAAATATTTAGGTAAAAGGAGAAAACACTGGTTATCAGCAATTTCTTCTTTTGTCTCAATGTTTTCTTAAGCTTTTTCTTTCAGGGATGACAAAATCAGGACTTATTTGGGTAAATGTGTATGTTTTCTAATAGCCACAACAAAAATCAAATATAACGTTAAAAATTTATTCTAATTTTCATAAACATGAATGACACTTTGGCTGGTTTTTACAAGTCACAACATGATATTCTATTGTATTTGGTTATCTGCACTATATCATTTGTAACCATTTACCAGAAAGATTTTTTAAGACTGTCCTAATTTGAAAGATGTTGCAGATGACAATCTTAAGAGAATAAAATTTTATATTTTTTATCTAACTGGCTAAAAACATCGTGGGAAATGATAAAATTGCTTTTCACAAAACCATTCCTTCATTTTCCAGAATGTTTTCAAAACCTTTCATCATGTAGGTTGTCAAAAGACGTCATTAAGTTGGAATTGGTTGAAACAGGATGGAGTTTTGTCAGATTTAAAATTTGAATGTTTATACATGGATATTGTACACAAATCACTGTATGGACCAAACAATGTCCACAAATTGTCAATTTTTCTGTTATAACAACGGTAATCATTGTTGTCAACATCATCTTTATTCATCTATGCACATGATTCATGAACCTGCAATTACACAAAAGTAACAAATGTAAAATTTCAGCCTTATACTGACCCCTAAAAATCACAACTCCTGGTATCCTGGCATTTTCTACTTTTCTAACAATATTTGAAGCCTTGTCAAAATGCAACAATACATGCAATGAAAAATATTATCAAAAATTTCAAAGGTGATGCTGATGAGATGACAAGATCAGTCATTAAATCATCAAAAAATGTTCAATGTATTTTTACAAAATTTTCTGCAATATGTATTGCAAAAGGAAATGCATATTTTCAAAATCAAAACATTGAATGAAAAGTAGAAAATATTGATTATTGATATATCCTACATTGTTTTTACTGTAGAATGTAAAATTCTTTTTTTTCTTTTGGAAAAGTTTGTAATTACTTTAAAAAGCTGTAATTACCCATTTAAATCATCCCTTTTAATGCAGTCTGGGTTTCATTAAGCAGCAGGGGATGTGCCCTTATATACAGAACAGAACATTTTATTTACAAAATATATATACTGCACACCTGCTGCTTAATTACCTACCTGGGTAATTCAACATGTAAACTGTGAATTCATAATTAAAATTGTCACATTCCAATCAAGCATAGACCTAGACATGTAAATATATATGTGTGCAACCTTTTCTAAACAACAATATTTCAAACTGATCCATGCTGAAACAGGTTGCAGACAATTTGTACTTTATGGTAAGGTATAGTTTATTCAGAAAGTAAATTAATGTTTTTCATCATACTTTGTAATTCTGGAAAAGTCTACCTTTGTACATGATACAATGAAATCAAGATTGTTTCAGGGATAAAGAATAAATGCATACCATTGAAGGCCTTTCTGAAACACATCCCATTCTACCAGACTTTATACAGCTGTTCAACATACCACTGTTTTCTGATTTCACCATGTCTGCAAAATGATTATTGATATACATGTACACAATTATATGCATATCAAATGCATAACATGAAAATGGACAAAATTGTCAAATACATATATAATATCTCAACACTTATGATGGTCATAAGGCAAATTGAGGGCTTAATGCAAAACTATTGTAATTAAATTTTGTAAAATTTTACAGGAGGGGGAAAAACTTAGAACTTTCTAAAATTTTAAGAGATAAAACATCTTTGAGTTCTAAATATCTTTTTTAATAAATACAGAAATGAAACTCATTATTAGAACATGACATATTATTTTCTAAAGATTCAGAAATACAAACAAAATATGTAGTTTTAAATGTGCTAAACCCTCGAAATTAAATTTCTATATAAATAGATTCAGCTAAATAATGTCTTATCCAAAAAATGATTATTATATGAGTAAGTATCCACAACTGAAGTGTTCCCTGATCAGCATTTGCAGTGGGTAGCAACAGGCCCGTCCATTTAACCCTTTCCCAAACGGCAAAATTGTAGGGTTTTCCAATTTGAAAGCTGCTGCAGACGACAAAATTAATGATGATGATGATAGGTTTTGTGTTTGAAATTGCTCAGAATATACCCGTAAAACCATTTTAACACGATATTGATCTTTTCGTTTTGGAGCGCGCGCCTACACTCATTTAATTAATCGACGCTTTATGATTGGTTAATATATTCAATACAATACAAAAGTGATTTTGAAACAGTGTATTCATAATAGTGCATTTTCATTTAATCTTTTTTGCTAATAAATAAACTGTTAAAGAAGAGCTGCGATGTAACTAAAATGAATGTAAACAAAATATCCATGTGCATCACAGACTCATGAATAATGATCACATGTACTTATTTTATTTCTGACCAACATGCCGGTTACCGCTCAATTGAAAAGTATTACGGGTTTCAATTGACTTGACACTGACATTTATGCATTTAACATTTTCATATGTGACAAATAACACAAAATTTGCCAAATAGAATTAAATCAGTCCACTGAAATGTACTAGTATACTATGCAAGAAAATTATGACTGCACTAATTTTAGGAAACATCTCAAGAATATAAAAGTTAAACTGCGCCATGTGAAATGAATCACATAATAGTTTGAAATTAATTCAAACAACCACCCTATGGACTCAATTTGAACGTACAGAACGTGTACATATCAAATTTTGAGAAAATCGGTACATACATGTACAACGTTACAGTATTCATCAACTGACCGTTAGTGCGGTTTCAAGAACAAACAAGACGCAAAAATCAATATCATGTCAGAACGGGTTTTTAGTGCCATTATTAATTTGCTTATAACTTTTGAACCGATGCATATTTTTAAGAGAAATTTGGAACACAAATGCAAAAATAATGTATCTTCAGTAATGCAAATTCAAAAATAAGATTTTCTGCTTACGCTTTAAAATATTTGACTTTTAATTAGGGTTCCGTTTTTTTTTTGGACACTCTGTACAATACTCACTAAAATCATTTAGACAAGGGAGTCTTTTTTCCCATATAACTAAATATGTGCAATATTACTGTAATGTGTTTTTACTTTGCCATGTTTTGTACTCTTTTACTAAAATAAACTTAAAATGGTAAACAACAAATCAACTCACTTGAAATGTGTCTGGTGCTTGGCCTCACAATTAGGCCTACTCACAATGAGTATTAAATTACTTGAACCCATGTAGATTTCTTGTTTTATAGCTGAAATGAATATAGAAATCATTTTAAGTCATGGTAATTCAATACATTTACAAATACAAATGCAATTTCTCATCTGTCCTCAATATATTCTGTGCTATTGGCTATAGATTAAAATAATCATCTTGGCATTATGATCATTTGAGCAGAGTTCTAGATGCTGGATACAAAATTAATGTTTACCAAAGATTTTCAGTTTGACAAAACCATGTCATATAATTTGGGAAAGAATCAATGACCATTTAACCCTTTCCCAAACAACAAATTTTTATGGCAATCCACTTCAAAAACTGCCACAAATGACACAATGGAAGTTATTTAAGATAGAATTTGTGTAAAATATGACATAGAAAATATTGAGACAAAAGGAGAAACTGCTGGTTATCAGCAGTTTCTTCTTTTGTCTCAATGTTTTCCCAAGTCTTTTCTATCAAGGACGTCAAAACCAGGTCTTGTTTGGGAAAGGGTTAATCCGAGTCTTCTCTGATTAAAATACAATCTTTGATATTCCGCTATTTACATTAGAGCGCATTACGCTTAAAAAACAACGGGAAAGTCCAACACAAGTTGTGGCGCTTTGTTTTTGTGTATTATATCCAATCACTCAGCAAAACACTGTAGGGTATAGATCAATTAATCATTTTTTGTCATACCTGACCAAAAATTCTGATTCAAATTGGCCTGCTGGAAGAGAATAACCTTCCGAAACACAACAACCCCAAATTACGTCTGCATTGTACAGTTATTGTAGATCACGTGACCAGATCTCGTTTGAAAATAGAACGGAAGTTAGATAATCAGTTACTGTCACATGACCGGCTTTGTTTTGAATTTCTTTCCAGTCATGTGACCGCCTTTGTTTAGAAATTATAGAGTATTCTTGTTGTGAAATTCTGTTTATTTTGTTCTCCATGCTCGTTATAGAATTTACCCAACTTAGTAGCAAACATTATTGGTGCGAATTCTAGCTTGGAACTTTTACCGAATGTTTCTGATATATTTCATTTATTTGCTTATTAATATTATCAGAGTTTTTAAACTTGTTATTGTTATACTATGTCCAAAACGCTCCTCACTTTGAAAATTAGAATATTGTTATCCCTTTTTCTTTTAAATTCCAAACCGTTACGTCATAAGGATAGCGTTTAAGATCGGATGGTGAACAAAGCGCCACAACATGTGTTGAACTTCCTGTTGTTTTTGAAGTGTAATGCGCTCTGATGCAAATGAGTGACATCAACATATCGTAGTTATGATTATGTAGAATTTGATCTGATTCATGTATACAGTTAAAATTGCTAAGGCCATAGGAGCGAAAGCCTATTAATGGCTTCGAGGAACAGGTATTCCGTTATCATTGTTAATGTAAGGGTGGTTCTCTTGGGTACCGCGGTAGTTAATGGCGTCCTACTCCTAGAAAATAAATGATGAATGCCATTATGGAGACATGAAAACATTCCATGTTTTCTTTTTCTACAGCAATCCAATGCAGACAAAATAATGTTAAGATTAATCACCGAAAATTATAGTAACTAAAATTTCCTTTAGTTTTGTTAATGCACGCAGTTGACAGGTGATGCTTCGTTTGCTAATGAATACTTTTTCGAATACCGCGGTACCGTAGAAGAATGGAATGTCCAGACTACAACTTGATCGGTCGAAATTTATTTGGTACGAAACTCATTTTGCTACTGGAAACCAATATGACAGATTTGAAATATAACTGAGATATTAAAAATCCATAGATTTTGACACTTACACATAGTTCACACAGTTCTCGAAGCCGTTTGCACCAATTCGGTCCTTTTTGCTGTCTGGTATAGGTTGACTCTGTCACTTCCGGTAATTTATCTCTGTTGGTGTCACACCACTTCATATTATCGCGCAGTTTGTTACTCCATGGTGAATGTAGCCAAAATTGTTGGAGACCTGTAGGCCTACATTTGTCGACTAGTGCAGACGAAACAAGATGGCCGCTGATCATAAACTATCCATTGAACAGAGAACGATAACACGTGAGCTCAGCTAGCATAGGTCGACTTCGCTTAGGTCTTTAGTTAAACTTTAGCTTTGTTGTTGTATTTCTTAAATTCACACACAATTCAAAGGCATTATCTATATCGATATTAATTGATCCACAGCGTCTGACAGGTCGTTTAGATGGCGTTTAGGAAGGGGATTATCAAGTTATTGCTGTAAAAATGACGTTAAAAGCCAGGGGCACACGAGTCCAAAAATGCGAAATTACCCTTCCCCCCCGCCCGAAATTTCACGGAAACCCTCTGATTTTTCCATTCAATTAACATTGAAAAAAACAGAGGGTTTCCGACATTTTTGTTTCCGTTTAAATTTCAATCTATAGACGGACTTTTCGTCCGTATTATGTCTGCAGTTAAGAGATTGTGGAAGGGAACGGGAAATTGTAGAACCTCATAGTTCGAGTTTGAGTTTATTGGGGTTTTACACCGTTTTCAAATGCCAGGGTCAAATGGCGACGGCTTCATAGTTTGAATATCAAAATAGATAATGGAATTTACTATTTCGCTTCCAAAGAAGGTAGATCTACTTGTTATCAGTTTCATTTTCGTATGCATGAGTTATTTAATATTCAGTCAAAGCCTCGTTCATTCAAAATGATGCCTAGTATGCTTACATGTCTTGAAATTTTCTCGAAGTATATAAGATCGGAAGGGATCGCGATCGCTATGCATCCCAATGATCCTGAACTTTACTTGTTATTTTCCGAAATCGTTACCAGTTTTGGCGTGTCAATTCATCCTCATAAATTCACGCGTAACCAAATACGTATTTTAATGCAATTCGTACAGATATTACAATTATTAACAATATACAACAAACTGTCACTGACTGTCTTCTCAGCCATGCCAATTAAATCGTTACACAAGGTGTCATAATCTTTCGACCACACTGTTATCTGAATAATTAAAGGTCCGATTATCGATTTTTGTCTATCAATTAAGGGTCAGCGAGTATGTTATTAACAGCTGCTGTCAACTTTACACTCGATTAGCATAACTTTTGAAACTTAACCCTTTACTTGAAATTCTCTACACCTATATAGTGCATAATCGGGAATGGAAGATTTCCGGGACATTTGCTTTATGTACGGGACGCCGGGACGGCATATCGATTTCCGGGACTGTCCCGGACGTTCCGGGACGTATGGAATGTCTGGCTATGAAGTTACTGAATGATGAATCTTTTTTTCACAAGGATTTTTATTTTTAGTCTCTTCTGTAGCTTAGGTCAAACAACATGAACTAGTCCTAGCTCTGCTAATGTATTTAGACAACTCAAAATACTGACAGTGGCGGATCCAGAGAATGCAACCAGCTATGTAGCCGGAAATATGATCAGCCAGATCCTAGTCTGGAGGCTGTCGCTTGTTGACAACTAGTTGCAATAATGTAACCGAAACCTTTTTGAGTTTTGATCTGGGTTTCAAACCAATACCCATCATCAAGTTTGTGGCTACAATATCGCAGCTAGTTGACAACGGCCCAGACAGTAGACGCATGGGTAAAAGTTTTCAGGCATATGCCTGCAGTTCAGGTTTTTTAGTATTCCAAAATGCCCCATTTTCTCGATTTTTACTATATAAATACAGACTTCCAGGTTTTCAGGTTTTTCAAAATTTTCAACTTTTACCCCTGTAGACGAGCAGTGTGACTGTCACTGTGGGGGGGGGGGGGGTGTTACTGTCTGTCAGACTTTGGTCTGAAAGTTTAGGTTTGCTGCAGAAGGCAATGGCGCAGAGATCTGGGTCCGCATTACAATCTGCTGGACTTTGCTCTGGACAGGGTTTCCCAAAAAACAAAAAAGAAATTAAATACCCCCAAATTGAATCCTTTACCCCCAATTTTAGCAAACAGCCTTCTTTGTCTCATACAGATGGGGTACAAGCATCAGGGGTTGAAAAATCCACTCGCCCGCTCGCATTGGCGAGTTGAAAATGCCGTAGGACGAGTAGATTTGGGGACGAACTAGTCTGACAGGCAGTGATTCATTTACCTGCGCGTCCTGCGATTATCTCTCACAAAATCCGCCGAGGACGCATATTATTGAAAGATGTGAAACCCGCGGACGCAAGCATTTTATAGTCGACGAGTCCCGTCGTCAAACAAAACTTCGAAAATTATTCGTACATCCTATAATAAAGCAAATTTGCACCGATGATAATTTACTTAAACACCGGTTCGGCTGGTTTTCTTTCTCAACTACGATGCATTATGATAAACATGCAGCGCGGGGACCCAGGTCCAAAAAAGTCAAATCAATTTTTCATTGGTCTTTCAAGGCATTTACAGCCAATCAGCGCGTGCGGTTGACATCTCTTACACACGCAGGCTAAAAACGAAAGTAGCGATGCCCCCGGAAAAAACTTAAACCTCTCTCTGATGCCAAACAAAGGACGATCAGTGGTCTGTTTAATAAGGGTCAGACCGGAGAAACGGCCGCGCACCCAAAAATGGTTCGTACCTTCCAACAAAACTGGTTGGCGCTTAACAGTTGACTGGCATATAATAAAGATAACAACCTTATGTTTTGTAAGATTCGCACAGTCGCCAAAAAACAGAATCCAAGGGATGGTCAAAAATGCAAAGTACACCATTCACTTGTCAAACTTCATCTGAGACTGAATGAATTCTTGTCATACTCAGGGTTCCCAAGCAGTCTTCTATGTTTCATATAGAGGGGGTGCAAGTATGCTGTAAAATGACTGTTTTCACTCCCAGATTTAACAGTCAGTGGGAACCCTGATGTATACTCATACATGTGTCACAATCATGTGTTACAATTTAAAATTCATGTTAGTGGAATTCTAGTCTGTTTTTTTACATGTTCGCCTAGTTCTCAAAATAATATATTAAAAAAAACACTTTAATTTGTTGCTGTTGCTTTCGGTAGTTATCGAAAGTTGTCAAAATAATGGGACTCATAAATTTCCCAGAGGACTCATGAAATTTTGGGGTAGCGAGTCCCAGGACTCACTGTTGCAATTTTGTAAAATAATCACTGGACGGGGCGAGTGCAAATTTAGGACTTGAATCACGCTGATTGAGGGGAAAAAAAATAAAAGATCGAAAAGAAAGTATTTATTTCAAACTTCATATCCGGAACAATAATATTCGCTGTAAAATAAGACCTTTCCCTGTTTATGTCGATCAATCCCGAAAGTAAAACTAAACAAGGAAACTAGAGTAAATCTGTGTTACGTATATGCGATGAATTGAACGAGATCAAAGACGCCGCAAACACAGTCAATTGATGACATAGTCATTCCAGTTTCAATATAATCACGTGATTTTTCCGCAGCCAAATAAGGTTACGTTTTACTATGATTTGCTTTCAAAAGTCGCGCGTGCCAAAAAGCGCGGGAAAATGGGATGAAGCAATGAAAACAAAACGCTATCTACATAGTAAATACACCGACGTTAAATGGTTTTAACACATACGCGTTGTCTCTTTCTGTTATGCCGCCTCGCGATTACACAAA
The DNA here is from genome assembly GCA_963680895.1 of Fragum sueziense. NCBI lineage: Eukaryota > Metazoa > Mollusca > Bivalvia > Cardiida > Cardiidae > Fragum > Fragum sueziense. The sequence continues at coordinate 28,350,217 of OY804593.1, forward strand.
GAAATTCTTTCACATTTACCGGGTACATTGTAGTTGTACATATTAAACTGACCACGTGTGCTTCCTCGACCATTTCGACAGCTAATCTATCTTTCGAATTAAATAAAAAGTAAGTGTTTACATAATGTTTAATCGGCGATTGATTTATGGTAAAAGATGGAGTCAAGTCTTCAGGAGCCACATTGATTTATTGACCATCTTTTTTAATAAAAATGTTGCCTTATTCGCCTATGACTTTTGAAGTGGCGATCGCCAGCGCGAGCCCTGTCTGTCATTTATACCGAAGAAACTTTATTTGTAGAGTTAGATCTATGTTATTTGCATAATAATGCATCCGTAAGAGCCAACAGTCTAAAATTTTCTTCATCTTTAAGGGCAAGTTGGGTTGCCTTAAGGGCGAGTAGAAATTCAGAGCTACTAGTCCTACAGGACTAGTAGGTTTGAAGAAATTTTTCAACCCCTGAGCATGCTGTAAAATCATGGTTTTTGCCTCCTATTTTGAAAGTTGGCAGAAACCTAGCTGCGATATCGTAGCCACAAACTTGATGATTGGTATTGGTTTGTTTAAAACCCAGATCAAAATTCAAAAAGGTTTCGGTTACATTATTGGCCCATAGGTGAAAGTTTTCAGGCATATGCCTGAAGTTCAGGTTTTTGAGTATTGCAAAATGCCCCATTTTCTCGATTTTTACTATATAAATACAGAATTTTCCAGGTTTTCAGGTTTTTGAAAATTTTGTACTTTCACCCATGTATATTGCAACTAGTAGAAACCCTGTCTGGAGGCCTTGCCTTTATTCAGGCTGCACTTGCGCAGGGGTAAGGGCTCACATCTGCTAGACTTTGGTTTGGCATTGGAAGCATACTGTGCAGGCTGGGCTGGGTCTGCTCCAGGTCCTTTGGAACTATGGCTTTTTGCCCAGTGATTCAGCTGGACAAAATTACTGGCCATCAAACGGACAGCATCAACATCAGTCGGACATTTTTGATATCTTCCGGACAAAATTGATAAACAAAAAGGAACGCGTTTTTCGCTGTAAAGTCGTGAATTGTGAAACATCTGTGTCAAAAGCTAAGACAAAGCAAGCACTAAAGTTGTAACCCTTAACCACAGAATACGTACTTTTCATGTAAAAACTTGGCAGCCATTCTAAATTCAATGAAGACGATACAGTATCAGCGGCCTGACATCGGGTAGTTTCGAACTTTCGATAATAATTTGATTTCAAAAAACCTTTAACAGGGTTGCCATGCGACAGGGAAAAGTCAGGGAAATTTAAATTTTTTCAAGGTCAGGGAATTGCCAGGGAATTTTGTGAGCTGTCAGGGAAATTTGAAAATACTGGCAAATGTCAAGATGCAGTTCCATAGAATTAAGGTTTACGAACTGAGAACGAAAACACCACTTTCTAGCCATACGAAATGCATCAAATTTCACACACATATAAATACACTTCACACAAGTTGATTCACCAGGCCGGATTTCAAGAGTATGCTACAAGAAGATAATAATTTACAAATATTGTTTTACTCTATTTTCATATGCAAGGGAGGTAATTTTGAACATTTTGGTCAAATATTTCCATAAGTATGCATTAATTCAAAATTCTAATCCATACAAAATGCTTATATTTGTATTTGGAAGGGAAATGTAACACAGATTAGGAGTTACTGGCACTTTTCAAATTTCATCTCTGGCTCTGCATTTCATTCTCAGTTTGTAAACCTTAAGGTAGAAGACCCATAATGAAAAACACCACTTTCTAGCCATACGAAATGCATCAAATTACACAAACTTGTAAATACACTTCACATAAGTTGATTCACCGTGCCAGATTTCAAAATTATGCTTCAAGAAGAAAATGATTTACAAATATCAGTTTACTCTACATTCATATGCAAGGGAGGTAATTTTGAACAGTTTTGTCAAACATTTTCAGAAGTATGCATAAATTTAAAATTCTAAACCGTACAAAATGCTTATGTTTATATTTGGAATGGAAATGTATCGTAGTTCAGGAATTACTGGCACTTTTCAAATTTCGCCACTGGCTCTTTGGTGCTTCTTATGGGTCTTCTACCTTAATGATTTCAAAGTTTCCGTTTAAATTGTCTGTTGGTGTTCAATGTTCATACAGTTTAAAGGGCGCTCTGTTCGATCTCAAGCATGCTCATACAGTGTTTATTTTTAATTTTTGGGAAGGTGGTCAGGGCTCATGGATGGGGGAAAATTTGCGTGCGAACGCCCAAAAAGGGGAATTTCAATACATGCTTATATAATACTCTCAAATACAGTGTCATAAATGCATTTAACTTGCTTGTATATCATAATGGGACATTCAAACAACTATTAGAACTGTTAGAGATGCCTAAAATCTAAATATGATTTGGATTTTTCTTTGCAAGAAAAAAATCTAGTTCCTGGAGGGGAAAATTTCTCTGAAATGGGGGGAAAAAAGTATATTCCTCAGAGAGGGGAAGGGGCCCAATAACGACCGTTTTTTAAAGAAAAAAAAATCACTGTCATCAGGGTTCAACACTAAGGCACGTCCGACAGACATTCACTGCCTGTAGCTTCGTCCGGGCTAGTAAGACCCGCAAGATGCTAGCCCGACTGGTTGTCCTAACTTCAAATCTAAAATTCACTTTAACCGTAATTGAAACGGAGGATACATTCATTTGAGATTTTTTAACTTGACTTTTTTCCGCATATTTAAAGGTTTCCTTTCTGGTTTGTTTACTTTTTTTGCAATATCCGCTAATGATGCGCATGGGTAAGGAAGAGATCATGAGAAATTTGCATAAATGGGCGGACCTTATTATCACCTGATGTCTTGAGTAGGTGATTGGGAATCAGAGAAGAAAATTCCGAAACTTACGATTGTGGTAAAAACGATTGAATACGCTTCAAATTCAGTTATTTTCTGAAAGTCAAACCAATTTCCTACGTAAACAGAATACGTTTTATGTTTATTCCTATGTGCAAAATGCCTTCATTGATCATTTTTTTAACCCAATTTGACTTGTTTCAAAATAGACTCTTCCAAGCACCTGTCAGATTAGAAAATTACTGCCCGATTAATTTATCAATTAACTTCATTTAGATTATCCCTCTAGGGCTAATGTAATTTACTCATGATCTTTGAAACGCTTATTTAAGTGCATGTTTACTGAAAATCAAGCGTTTACTGGACTCTATTGTTGTTGATTTTGGTTCTACTTTCGTTTTGAAGGAAACTTTCGAAAACAACCGATAGTCGAAAGAACTATCGTGATATTTACCGACTTTTAAAAGTTCTATCGACCTATCACTATAGTAAGGTAAAATATCGCGATACAGCCATAAGTTGACATATCGTTTCACCACCATTTCTCCCGAAAGGGAAACTTTTGGTCAGGGCTAGTGCACATCTGGTCCGGGTTCATAGCATCTGGCAGCAACAAGCCCGGCGGTCTTGTGGCCAAAAAAAGTTAATGTTGAACCCTGGTCATATCTTGAAATTGACTGAACTTGGTAGTGTCAATGAAGCAAAACCTCGATGGAAATTTCAACTTTGAGCCATTGTAGCAGTCAGACTTCGTTACCCACCCCCAAACAGTTGCATTTTCTTTGAAGAAAAATATGTTGGCTCTTAGTTAACAAAAGATTGAACAGATTATCTGATAATTTGAAAAAGTTCCGCCGTATTTTGTGATAGAGGGGGTGACGATCTGAGTGAATGTAGAAAATTCCCTGTCATAAGTAATGACTAGGAGGTGTCAAGGGTCAAATTACAGACCCCTATGGCCATGGGTAATCATTGGAATCGTCTCATTGGGTTTGGATTTGAAATTGCAAATTTAGAATTGTTTCCAATAAGGATTTTATAACAGATTAGTGAACATTGTCATGGCATGGCAAACGAATTGTAAAAGATGTTGTTAGATATATGGTATAGCAGACAAGACTTGACCTGGCAGAGCATTCCATTCGATTAGCGTGGGCTGCTCTGCCAGGTCATTTATCGTGAGGTATACACATATACAACAACTTATTATCTTGTAAAAACAGTTATTCTTTACCATGTACCAGCGTTTTTCTCCTTTGAATGGGGTTGTAATAACAAAAGTTTTTTTCCCCAAATCTCCAAAGGAAATTCTCAATACAAAACTATTTCATTTTTTTAGCTCGATTATTTATAGAATGGGGGGGTGGTTGATACTATTCTACTCACCTGGGCGTTGGTGTCGGCCCAATGCTTTGGTTAAGTTTTCACATGCAAGTTTCTCAAATTTCTATTTCTACCAATGCTATTGCTCTGAAACTTTGCACATGCCTCTGTGACCATAATATCAGCCTCTATGCAAAGATTTGTTACTCTAACATTTATTTTAATGGATTTGTTACCCTTTTCAGACTTAAAATTTTTCAATATCCAGCACTTGATAGTCGCGCTTTGCTGTCCTGATTCTTGTTACAAGAGTATTCCCTTTCCGATGTTGAGCTAAATCTATCAAAGAAAACTGGGTTTAAACAGAGGACTCAATTTTTAGCTTCACTGGCCGAAGGCCAGCGGAGCTTATGTCATGACCTAGCTGCGATATCGTAGCCACAAACTTGATGATTGGTATTGGTTTGTGGCTACGAGTCCACCCTATTCCTTTGTGTGGAGCAAGACAAAGGAGTGGAAAATACATTTTCTTACCTAAATTTTTAAAAACTAACATATCTAATCAGATGTGTATCCCATAAAAAGATATTCCATGGCACAAATTCAGGTAAAAAGTATCAACAAGAATTGTTATCAATTATTTCTTCTAACGGAAAATTCAAATCTCAGTAGAAGAAAATGGATGGGTACTTCGCTTCAAAATTGAATTGAACTTAATTTGAAAGTGATTTCAACATAAAACTACGCTAGATTGAAAGAAAAATACTTAACCTGTTGTCAGGTAACATTCTTACTACATTCCATAGCTTAATTTTGAAGTTTGCCTATGCTAAACTTGCTGGAATGAATCATTCCAGCACCTGCTCCATTGCAATGAATAGGAAGGAATTGTAACTGAAACCCAGATCAAAATTCAAAAAGGTTTCGGTTACATTATTGCAACTAGTCATGACCCTGTGTCCGTCGTGCGTGCGTCCGTGTGTCTGTCCGTCCGTGCGTCAACTTTTTCTTTAAACATCTTCTTCTCCAAAACTACTGAACCAATTTCAACCAAACTTCACAGGAATCTTCCTTGCCAGAACCTCTTCCAAATTCCTTCAAAAAATTAAATTCCGTGTAGAACTTGAATTTTAATTAAATTAATTAATTTAAATTTTCGAAAAATCTTTTAAAAATCTTCTTCTCCAAAACTACTGGACCAATTTCAACCAAACTTCTAAGGAAGCTTCCTTGCATGACCCTATGCCAAATTCCTTCAAAAAATTGATTCATTGTAGAACTTGAATTTTGATTAAATTTATTCATTTAAATTTTCGAAAAATCTTTTAAAAATCTTCTTCGCCTAAACTACTGGACCAATTTCAACCAAACTTCACATGAATCATCCTTGCATGAATCTTTACCAAATTGCTTCAAAAGAATAAAATCTGTTTAGAACTTGAATTTTATTTGATTTAATTGGATTAAATTTTCGAAAAATCTTTAAAAATTCTTCTTCTCCAAAACTACTGAATCAATTTCAACCAAACTTCACAGAAATCTTCCTTGCATGAATCTCTACCAAGTTCCTTCAAAAGAATAAAATCCGTGCAGAACTTGAATTTTAATTAATTTAATTGATTTAAATTTTAGAAAAATCTTCAAAAATTCTTCTTCTCCAAAACTAATGGACCAATTTCAACCAAACTTCACAGAAATCTTCCTTGTATGAATCTCTTCTTAATTCCTTCAGAAAGATAAATTCTGTTTATAACTTAATTTTAAATTAAGTTAATTGAATTAAATTTTCGAATAATCTTTGAAAATTCTTCTTCTCCAAAAGCACTGGACCATTTTTAACCAAACTTCACAGAAATCTTCCTTGTATAAATCTCTACCAAATTCCTTCAAAAGAATAAAAATCTGCGCAGAACTTGAATTTAATTAATTTAATTAATTTGAATTTTCGAAAAATCTTTAAAAATTCTTCTTCTCCAAAACTACTGGACCAATTTCAACCTAACTTCACAGAGATCTTCCTTGCATGAACGTCTTCTTAATTCCTTCAAAAAAATATATTCTATGTAGAACTTAAATTTTGATTAATTAAATTAAATTAATTTTTCGAAAAATCTTCATTTCCAAAACTACTGGACCAATTTTAACCAAACTTCATGTGAATCTTCCTTGTATGAATCTCCTCTAAATTCCTTAAAAAAATAATTTCTGTGTAGAACTTAAATTTTAATAAATCTAATTGAATTGAATTTTCGAAAAATTGTTAAACAATCTTCTTCTCCAAAACTACAGGACCAATTTCAACCAAACTTCACAGGAATCTTCCTTGCATGAATCTCTTCCAAATCCCTTCACGATCGGATGAAAAGCTTGGCTGCTGTGGGCTAGGCTTATTTTTCGCTATATGAAACATAGTGTAATTTTAAGAAAATTTTAAAAACATTTCTGCTCCTAAATCACTGAATGGATTTCATTCTGGTGTAGCATGAATCTTCTTTTGATAGCCCTCTATTGTACTCCTTGAAGAAGTTCATAGTCTAAATGTCTAGAAGCCAGTGGAGTGATACAGGGCCATCTTGGCCCTCTTGTTGTTGCAATCTGTAGTAAAACCCTTTTTCCAAATTTTGAGAAAAATATATTTTTCCAATTTGCCTGCTTATGGACCCCAATCTCCAAAGTATTGGAAAAAACCGGCTGTGTATGCTATTGTTTTTGACAGCATATTTTTGTAAGCTAGTGGGTAAAAGGTCATGACCAATTTAATTTTGAAATGAGGGCTTCTGCAGCAAACCATGAAATCTGAAGATAGTTCAAACAGGATATACATATTTTTGTTTGTACATATCCGGGTAGAACTTGATCCCTTTATGCTCAAGGATTCCCTCTTACCTCTTTCTTAAGTTACAGACTTCTATTTAACCCATTCCCACACATTGCGACTTTTTGATGCCAGACCATGAATTCTGGAGATATAGCGAACAGTATATACATTTTTATACGCCCGTCGAAGACGGGACGTATTATGGGATCACCCGTGATGTACGGGCGTCCGGGCGTCCGGCGGCGTCCACTTCTTTGTCCGGAGCATAACTCTGTCACCTTAAGTCCGATTGACTTTAAACTTGGCAGTTATATTCTTCTTATCATTACGGAGTGCAGTGCACAAGAACCATAACTCTACCTGGCTTATTTTTTGAGTTATTGCCCTTTGTTGTTTTTCAAACTTGAATCTTGTCCGGAGTATATCTCTAAAAGTATAATAGCTAGGATCATGAAACTTCATTGGTGTATAGATCTCACAAAGGGGGAGTGCAGTGCATAAGAACCATAACTCTACCTGGCTTATTTTTTGAGTTATTGCCCTTTGTTGTTTTTCATACTTGAATCTTGTCCGGAGTATATCTCTAAAAGTATAATAGCTAGGATCATGAAACTTCATGGGTGTATAGATCTCACCAAGGGGGAGTGCAGTGTACAAGAACCATAACTCTACCTGGCTTATTTTTTGAGTTATTGCCCTTTGTTGTTTTTCATACTTGAATCTTGTCCGGAGTATATCTCTAAAAGTATAATAGCTAGGATCATGAAACTTCATGGGTGTATAGATCTCACCAAGGGGGAGTGCAGTGCACAAGAACCATAACTCTACCTGGCTTATTTTTTGAGTTATTGCCCTTTGTTGTTTTTCATACTTGAATCTTGTCCGGAGTATATCTCTAAAAGTATAATAGCTAGGATCATGAAACTTCATGGGTGTATAGATCTCACCAAGGGGGAGTGCAGTGTACAAGAACCATAACTCTACCTGGCTTATTTTTTGAGTTATTGCACTTTGTTGTTTTTCATACTTGAATCTTGTCCGGAGTATATCTCTAAAAGTATAATAGCTAGGATCATGAAACTTCATGGGTGTATAGATCTCACCAAGGGGGAGTGCAGTGCACAAGAACCATAACTCTACCTGGCTTATTATACGCCGCCGGAGGCGGACGTATATTGGCGTCATCTTCTCCGTCTGTCCGTCCGTCCATCCGTCCATCCGTCCATCCGTCCGTCCGTACGTACGTCCACTTTTCTTGTCAACGCAACTCCTCCTAAGTTTCTGGCTGGATCTTCTTGAAACTTGGTCAATGTTATCACCTCAATTGGTAGATGTGCATGAAGGAAGGATTTTATGGTTCGTTGATTTTTGCCTGAGTTATGCCCCTTAAAAACTTAGTCTCTGGGGCTTATTGAAATTGCAGCCTTGTCAACGCAACTCCTCCTAAGTTTCTGGCTGGATCTTCTTGAAACTTGGTCAATGTTATCACCTCAATTGGTAGATGTGCATGAAGGAAGGATTTTATGGTTCATTGATTTTTGCCTGAGTTACGCCCCTTAAAAACTTAGTCTCTGGGGCTTATTGAAATTGCAGGCTTGTCAACACAACTCCTCCTAAGTTTCTGGCTGGATCTTCTTGAAACTTGGTCAATGTTATCACCTCAATTGGTAGATGTGCATGAAGGAAGGATTTTATGGTTCGTCGATTTTTGCCTGAGTTACGCCCCTTAAAAACTTAGTCTCTGGGGCTTATTGAAATTGCAGGCTTGTCAACACAACTCCTCCTTAGTTTCTGACTGGATCTTAATGAAACTTGGTCAATGTTATCACCTCAATTGGTAGATGTGCATGAAGGAAGGATTTTATGGTTCGTCGATTTTTGCCTGAGTTACGCCCCTTAAAAACTTAGTCTCTGGGGCTTATTGAAATTGCAGGCTTGTCAACACAACTCCTCCTAAGTTTCTGACTGGATCTTAATGAAACTTGGTCAATGTTATCACCTCAATTGGTAGATGTGCATGAAGGAAGGATTTTATGGTTCGTTGATTTTTGCCTGAGTTATGCCCCTTAAAAACTTAGTCTCTGGGGCTTATTGAAATTGCAGGCTTGTCAACACAACTCCTCCTAAGTTTCTGGCTGGATCTTAATGAAACTTGGTGGATGTTATCACCTCAATTGGTAGATGTGCATGAAGGAAGGATTTCATGGTTCATTGATTTTTGCCAGAATTATGCCCCCTTCAATCTTAGTCTCTGGGGCTTAATGATATTTCAGCCTCGTGAATGCAATTCCTTCCAGGTTTTTCACTGGATATTTATAAAAACCTTTTTGTGAACACAATTTTTTAAAGGTTTTTCAGTGAATATTTATAAATCCTTGTCAATGTCATTTTTTTGTCTCAAGTTTTATAAGTGGCGGCGTATATTGTGACGATGGCACTCTTGTTTTTTGAGTTATTGCCCTTTGTTGTTTTTCATACTTGAATCTTGTCCGGAGTATATCTCTAAAAGTATAATAGCTTGGATCATGAAACTTCATGGGTGTATAGATCTCACCAAGGGGGAGTGCAGTGCACAAGAACCATAACTCTACCTGGCTCATTTTTTGAGTTATTGTCCTTTGTTGTTTTTCATACTTGAATCTTGTCCGGAGTATATCTCTAAAAGTATAATAGCTAGGATCATGAAACTTCATGGGTGTATAGATCTCACCAAGGGGGAGTGCAGTGCACAAGAACCATAACTCTACCTGGCTTATTTTTTGAGTTATTGCCCTTTGTTGTTTTTCATACTTGAATCTTGTCCGGAGTATATCTCTAAAAGTATAATAGCTAGGATCATGAAACTTCATGGGTGTATAGATCTCACCAAGGGAGAGTGCAGTGCACAAGAACCATAACTCTACCTGGCTTATTTTTTGAGTTATTGCCCTTTGTTGTTTTTCATACTTGAATCTTGTCCGGAGTATATCTCTAAAAGTATTATAGCTAGGATCATGAAACTTCATGGGTGTATAGATCTCATTAAGGAGGAGTGCAGTGCACAAGAATTTTAACTTTACCTAGCCTATATTTTGAGTTATTGCCCTTTGTTGTTTTCATACTTGAATCCTCCAGGGCATATCTCGAAAAGTATAATAGCTAGGACCATGAAACTTTTACCAACCTGCTCCCCCTGTTGACATAAAACAGTGTTACGGGCGTATCTTGTGACAGTTTGACACCTTGTTTTGTTTGTACATATCCGGGTAGAACTTGATCCCTTTATGCTCAAGGATTATCCCCTTTCTCAAACAGGCTTTGATATAACCCATTACCAGATCTTTTGAAAAATGTTTGACTGTTCCAATTTAAAAGGTGTTGCAGACGACAATTTCATTATTTCAAGGGAGTGAAATTGTACATTTTTGGTCTTTTGGGGAAGAAAACATTGTGGAAAACAAAGAAATTGCTTGTAACAAGCAATTTCTGCATTTTCCACAATGTTTTCCTAAGCCTTTATCTTTTAGGGTGTCAAAAATCATCAATATGTGAGCATGGGTCAACCTATTCCCACACATGGACGCTTTTTGATGCATGACAAGATAATGGCTTAGAGAATCATTGGGAAAAATTAAGATTTTGCTTAAAAATTGACAAGCAATTTCTTCATTTGCTTATTTTGCTACAATATTTTCTACCCAGAAAGACCGAAAAAAAGTTATGCCACACATCTTTGAATTTTTACCAGTCTAAAATTTCGATTTCTGGTAATGGGTTAAAGAATTTTCTTTAGCTGCTCATAAGGTTTGGTCACTTCAATCTTTTTCCCAAACAGCAAAAACGTAGTATGTTCCAATGATTTGGAATGTTGCCATGGAAGACAAAATGGACATTAAAGATTTTTGTATTTTATAGCTAAGAAAATGTTGAGGCAAAAGGAGAATATTCTGTCATTAGCATAAACTTCTTTTGCCTCAAGTTTTGCAAAATTAATCTTTCATGCAAGAGACATCAAGACCTATTAACCCTTTTACAAACAAAACCTGGTTTTGATGTTCCTCTTGAAAATGGATTGAGAAAATTCTATTATTAAATTATAACCAGCATTTTCTCCTTTTGCCTCAATATTTTTTGTGCTACAATATTTTTTGTGCTTATCCCATTCTTATTAAATGTCCATTTTGTCATCTGCAGCATCTTTCTAATTGAAAAGCCCCAAAATTTTGTCATTTGGGAAAGGATTATTTCTGCTGATCACCCATTCATGCGACATTATATCGTCAGTGTAAATGCAAAACCTCGTATGTCGATTCTTGCGATTTTCAAAGTACAAAGTTGTGTGCCCAGTTAAAGACCATTCTTGCAGGTTTTTAGATCTTTTTCTGGTCAGTATTAATGACAAATCATTCGTGAACAATACATCCAAATTTCAAGTAAAAAAATTCAGTTTGGGAAAAGTTATTACACTTTTTTCACTCCCCTTTAAAAAATTCCAAAAATGAGTTACGAGATTTTGCATTTACAACAACGATATATTGAAAGCCACCAAAGCCATTTGTTTGACATTGAATGAGAGATTTACAAAAAAATGTTTTGCACATATAAGTAATGTAACTTCTAAAAGGCTTGTACACAGTTGCAAAAATATCAATGATAAATGTTAAATGGACCATATGTGAAGTTATTGAAGTCTGTAAAATCAAGCTAAAACCATGTACAACATATGTTTTTGTGCATTTTTGTTTAAATTTTAGGAAATAGCTGAATAACATAGAAGCCCACATGATCACCTAGCCCTCTCCGAAACACAATTTTATCGTTCAAATTTTAGACTGCTGCAGACCTCATACTGGATGTGGAAAGAGATGATTGATATACATGTAGTATCAATCCTTTACAAAACGACAAAATTTTAGGGTGATCCACTTCAAAAACTGCCACTAATGACAAAATGGAAGTAAATAAAGATAAACTTTGTGTAAAATATGACAAAGAAAATATTGAGACAAAAGGAGAAACTGCTGGTTATCAGCAGTTTCTTCTTTTGTCTCAATGTTTTTCAAAGCCATTTCTACTAAGGACGTCAAAACTCGGTCTTTTTTGGGAAAGGGTTGAATTAAGAAAATATTGAGGCTGAAGGAGTAAATGCTGATAAGTATTTAATTTTTCTTCTTCTGCCTCATTGATTTTCAAAACATTTTCTATTCTAGGGACATCAAAAGGGTTAACATTTCTCAAATGATCTCTTGTTTTGAAATCCCTGTAAAAGAATATGAAAGTAAATGAAATCCTATCTTTATCGACATCCATTTTATTATCTGTAGCAGCTTTCAAATTGGGACAGTCAAAGTGTTCGCTATTTAGGAAAGTGTTAACCCATTACTCCAAAATGACGCCTTTTGACTCCTTCCCAATAAAGGGTTTGGGAAAGCATTGTGGCAAATGAAGAAATTGCTTGTGACAAGCAATTTCTACAGTTTCCACAATGCTTCCTTACCCAAAATGGCAATATTTTTAAAAATTTCATCAACTTTAAATTGTCATATGCAACACCTTTCAAATTGGAACAGTCCAAAATTTCTCATCTGGTAATGGGTTAAATTGCTATACCGTAGATAGAAAGCTACCGAATGTATCAAATTGAATAGTTGCATAGTAATTGAATCAAGATGGTCATTGAGATGGTCAGAAGAAAATATCTCCAGGCATTTCATTGTTATGATAGTAATATAGAAAACTTGCTTTATCATCAAATTTTACACTATGCACTGTTATATCTCGTGATCAATGACCTGGCAGAGGCTATTAGCTAGAGATGCTCTGCCAGGTCATTTATCATAAGCTATAATATATTGAGCTCAAGTCATGGTTGGGTAAAATCAAATTAGAGAATCAACATTTTATTGACTGACAAACTGAAGAAATGATGATAACTAACTTTTTAGCGAGCCGGGACGTTATGTCCGGGGAGCTAATGTCACAGCCCTAGTGTATGCGTCTCGTCCCGTCGAGTCTTCACTTGAAAAACTTTAACCTGGTCTATATCTAAGGCACTATTAGAGATACAGCCTTGATATTTCATACATAGATACATCTCGACAAGACCTTTTATTTGAGACCATGACCTTTGACATCGTGACCTTGACCTTGGAGTTTGACCTACTTTTGAAAAACTTTAACCTGGCCTTTATCTCAGGCACTATTAGAGATACAGCCTTGATATTTCATGCATAGATTCATCTTGACAAGACCTTTCATTTGGGACCATTACCCTTGACCTTATGACCTTGACCTTGGAGTTTGACCTACTTTTAAAAAAATTGCTGTTTTTGTGACAAGCTCCCGTATAGGCAAGCTACGTTGTCCGTGGACAACTCTTGTTCCATAATCGGGCAACAGATAGGGGTTAGCTTGAATGCCCACATTCTCCTCTGAATCTACCACTGCTACCATGTTTTTGTCCTGATTTTGTAGTTGCCATGTTTTAGAATTATACCTGTTTTTACTTTCAGAGGGTGTATTACCTATCATTTGAGTTCTACATGGGCCGCACCCTATCCAATACCATAGTGAATGAAGTCTGTCATATAGCCTTGATTCTGACTGTTACTTCATGTTAATTATATCTTGTATTTTCAGAGGGTACACTACTTGTCGTTGGAGTTCTATTTTTGCCATACCCTATCCAATACCATGGTGAATCTGGGTATCCAGGGATCTTGTAATGAAGTCTGTCATATAGCCTTGATTCTGACTGTTACTTCATGTTAAGAAATATCTTTTGTATTTTCAGAGGGTGTATTACCTATCATTGGAGTTCTACATGGGCCGCACCCTATCCAATACCATGGTGAATCTGGGTATCCAGGGATCTTGTGATGAAGCCATGTATCAGGTAGGTTTTGTACTTACATCAATGGTGTTTCCAAAACAGCAAAAATGGCCGATAACATAACACAGTGGCGTATTTGACTCTGTTGTGACGTCCCGGGTTTAATCCATGTCCAAGGCAAATATCCTTTCTGACAAAATTGTCACCCACCAATGGTTTGATAATTGTTAACCTATGTGGGCGAGCAGCTGGAGGATCTGTAAGGATATTGTGGTAGTACTGGTATTAGAAACAACAGGAAACCGTGGTTAGGTATTCCAGTCACCAGTGATATTTTCAAAGCAGTTAAGAGCAATTAAACCCCAATGGATCAATCAATCAATCAAAAATGTTCACTGTATGGTAAAAGGTTAATCTATCAAGATAAACATTATTCATCATCACAAAGTCAAAACAACCGGACATTCTTTTCCAGAGCAACAGATCTAAATTTCTTATTTCAAACCCAAATCTTATGTTGTAAATACTCATTTGAATCGTCTCCTGTCTCAAGGAGACAATTCCAAAGAGTACCCCCAGCATAGGTATGACAAACAATGAAAAGTACTGGAAAAGCAATTATCTCCTATCGTCGGTGGGAAGTCAAAACCTCGTAACTCCAGCTTATTTAAGCTGTAGTTACGAGGTTTTGACTTCCCACCGACGCTATTATCTGTAGCTTTTGTGCACATTCAAAATAATCAGGCATGTCATTCATACAGGTTAACCCTTTCCAAAACAAGACCTGGGCCTGGTTTCTCGAAAAAAACTTAAGTATGTTCTCATGAGAACATGGTCAACTTCAAAGGAATACTCTCCAACGTTGAAGGGTATTCGATTGAAGTTCACATGGATTTCGTGCGATTTGAGCATGGTGCTCAGATTTGAGCATGAGAACGTACTTCCGAGAAAATGGGGCCTGGTTTGACTTTCCTATTCCTAATATTGAAGACTTGGGAAAACTTTGAGGCAAAAGAAGAAAATGCTGATGATCAGCCTTTTCTCTCAATATTTTCTTTGAGCACTATATTCTATATAAATCATATTGTCATCAGCATGATATTGTTATCTGTAGCAACGTTCAAATCGGAGCAGTCTAAAAGATGTTCGGGAAAGGATAAAATTAATGTCTGCTTTGGCATAACACCAGCGCCAAAGCTTTATAATATAGGGGGGTATTAACTGTCTTTTGCTGTCATATTATACCTAATTCCTATATCACGGGTGGTAAACAGAGAAACTAGCTCCAAAAAGAGTCAACGGTATTTCGTTTCCTCGTGACATCCGGCCTCTACCGAGGTAGTTGCATAGAGCAAAAATCTGTAAACAAAGGTAGGTCACGAACACATTTTTTCTACAAATATTTCTTTTACAACGAGTTTTTGAAAAATCCGGCGATGCTGTAATATGAAGAAATGGCCGAAGTTTGTTGTGCACGAGAATATACGGTGTTAGTGAGCAGAGTTTGAATACAATCGTTGAAAAACATTTCAAGATCGAAAGTAAAAACTTCTTTACTTTCGATTTTGAATTGTTTTTCAACGATTGTATTAAAACCCTGCTACTAATACCGTATACTCTCGTGCATAACAAGCTTCGACCATTTCTTCATATTACAGCATCGCCGGATTTCTCAAAAACTCGCTTTAAAAGAAATAATTTTAGAAAATGTGTTCATGACCTACAAATTTTCGCTCTATGCAACTACCTCTTTTTGGAGCTAGTTTCTCTGTTTACCACCTGTGTATATCGTTTGTGATCATTAAGCCCTTGATTAATTTTCTAGAGCTACAAGATTTTCTCAAACAACAAATTGTAGGGGCACTTTGGTGGTTTAATTTGAAAGCTACTGCAGACAAAAAAATGAATGTTGATAAAGAATGGATCTATGTACAATAGAACACAGAAAATATCAAGGTATAAAATTTATTAATGCTGGTTATCATTTAAAATTCATACCCTATGTTGTGAGATCATTGGAATCATTTTGATGAGTCAATTCTAATGAGTACCATCAGCATAGGTTTTGAAGAAGAATGAATGACATTTTATATTTTGAAAAGCCATTATCAATAGCTCTTGAGGGATTGACATTTTGCCGACTAGGAAGACAGTAAATTGATGTTAATACTGAGCCAGTAGAGTGTAGTTGACTTGGGAGGAAATGTTTATTGACATTTTCATCATTTCTAGACAGTAGCCAAAGCTTAATCTTGTTCCACGCAAGACTTGGTGTTGACACCCCTAAAAATTGCTTGTGAAAACATTGAGGTAATAGTAGAAAATGCTGGTGACCAGCATTTTCTCATTTTGCCTCAATATTTTCTTTTCAACATCCATTTTGTTGTCTTCAACAGATTTCCATTTGTAGTACCACCCTTGCTGCTTGCTGTTCGGAAAATGGTTAATCCATTGCTTTATGTTATCATCAATATTGCTTTTCTAAGCCAATTTCCAAAGAATATCTTGTATTTGTTTATTAGTCAAGAGTTCTCTCTAAAATATTTCAAGGTTTGCAAGGTCGGGGGAATCTGTGTTCAATGAGCTCTATCTTTTTATCATCATTCAAGCTCTGGAAAAATTGGATGTAATTTATGAAGTTATCTTATCAATTTCAAAGAGATAGTGTATCAGGAAGATAGTTTAAACTTATCCCTTTATAAAAGTTCTCAACTTTTGAAATTGAAAGCAAATACAATAACAAAAATACTTGTAAACCCATTACCAGACTACAAAATTTTAGACTTGTCCAAATTCGAAGATGTTGCAGACAATAATTCTAAGTGAAATAAATTGTTCTTGTTTTGGTCTTTCTGGGTAGAAAACAAAGTGGGATTTGACAAGCAAATTCTTCATATTCCAAAGTCTTTATCTTGCGGGGCATTTAAGACATCAATATGTGGGAATTAGTTGAATCATTAATGCGAAACAATTGTAAGGGTAATGGAGGCCGAGATCATCTAGCTGCTTGTTTTCTTGTCTCCAAGGCAACAAATTAATATCATTAGCTCGACTTTTCGAAGAAAATGAGAGCTTATACTGTCACCCGGGCGTTGGTGTCGGCATCGACGTTGCAACAAAGGTTAAAGGTTTTTCAAACATCAATAACTTCCATACTATCAAAGGGATTCAACCCAAACTTGGAATACTTATTCACCATCACACCCTCTACCTTACTACCAGGGCCCATGACCCTGGCTCCACTATATTTAGAGTTATGCCCCCTTTATACTAAGCAACTTAGAAAGTCGAGCGTGCTGTCTTCGGACAGCTCTTGTTATGTCTGGTATCCAAAGATTAGAGGCATCTTGCTCTGCCACTGTCCCTCTGCATACATGTCCACAAACTGAACATTAAAACTTTTTTCAGATACATCGGTGTTTCACAAACATATCTTGTTATTGTTGACTTTTTAGATGTGAAAGATTTTAATTTCTATTTATAAACAGCTTGGCCTTGACATTGAAGAACTGGAAGAAGTTGAAGAGGATGCTGGTCTTGGTAATGGAGGTCTGGGTCGTCAGTGCACAGGTTACTTTGTTACCATGACAATGCCTGTCTACTATTATATCTTTAGCATCAAATAAATTACATTAATCTCTATTTATAAACAGCTTGGCCTTGATATTGAAGAACTAGAAGAAATTGAAGAGGATGCTGGTCTTGGTAACGGAGGTCTGGGTCGTCTGGCTGCTTGTTTTCTCGACTCCATGGCAACCCTGGGTCTGGCTGCCTATGGTTACGGTTTGAGATATGACTACGGTATCTTCTCACAGAGGATTGACAATGGGTGGCAGGTTAGTATTTAACCCTTTCCCAAACGACAAAACTATAGGCATGTCCAAATTGAATGATGCTGCAGACGACAATTTCAAATGAATGAAATTTAGACAAATTTGGTCTCTTATGGTGGAAAACATTGTGGGAAATGAAGAAATTACTTATCACAAGCAATTTCTTCATTTTCCACAATGTTTTCTGAAGTCATTATCTTGTAGGGAGTCAAAAAGATTCACTGTGTGGCAATAGGATAATCAAATATTTTCAATTTTGAGTACATGGATGTCAATTGAATTAGGTGATTTGAATTTTACATTGGTTTTGTGACACAGATTTGAAATTTAAATTGTATGTAAATAAGTTTAAACATTTGAAGTGTTTGCATTATGGTTATCAATAGATTAATGCTTTACTATGAAAAAAAAAATCACATGATTCCTATATAAACTGTAATGTAAATTATATTAACTCTAATGCTGGGTGTAATTATCAATCATTATCAACACTAGAACACATTTTGTCTGTATTTTGCCGAAATTTTTGTAAGATCATCAAATCAAATATCTTTTCCTACTGTTGAGATTTTCATAAATACTGACCTATAACCCTTGTGTTTAGGCTTAATGTAAGCCATTATGATATCCCTGAAGTGCATTTGTTCTAATGAGAATTGTGAGACCTTGCTTCAAAGTTATATACGGAGCAATAGATTACAGTTGGTAAAGATATTCTAAATTTGTTATTTGTTATTGTAGGTACTCATTTGAATCATCTCGTCTATATGATTCAAATGAATACCCACAACATAGGGTTTGGTGAACATTAAATGTAACATTGTATTTTGGAAAGCCTTTTCCCCCTCTTATCTGTAGCTCCGGATATACAAGTTCAATTATTTTTTTTCTTATCCTAATACCAGGTTTTCCATCAACTTTCAAATCTGGGTGTGAAAACAATAATTTTACAGCTTGCTTGTACCCCCTCTATTTGAGAATAGAAGGCTGCTTGCAAAAACTGGGGGTACAAGATTCAATTTGGGGGGGGGGGGGAGGTTTAGAAAAAAATGAGGTTTTTGGAAACCTGTAATACACTGTTCATGTACATGCAGATGGAAGAGCCTGATGATTGGTTGAGATATGGCAACCCCTGGGAGAAGGCTCGTCCTGAATATGTCCTGCCTGTCAACTTTTATGGTCGTGTAGAAGAGAGAGATGGGAAGAGAAAATGGGTTGATACACAGGTGAGCGTATTGATTTGAAAAATTTGTACATATTAAGGTAACTAGCCATTGCATGCTTATCCCATAATAGTGTCATGCATGTAGGGGAACTTGTGCTTGGTCCATTGATCTTGGAATATTCTCGATGCTTTTGCAGGTTGTATAGAATAAGAAAAGCCTGCACATATTAAAAAAATTTATTGCAAGTGCAGACTTGGAGCATAGAAATATATCAGGGATGGAAACTAATGGTTGCCCGTTCGCCCGAGGCAACCAGATTTTATTCTGCAAGTTGGTAATCTGTCTGGGCCAGTGGTGGAAAACATAACAAGATAGATTAGTCTAAAACATGAAAAGTCTGTTTTTGAAAGTTCAAAATTAATTAATATACTGAATCAATCAAGCATCAGCAAGCTTATTGCTAGATTTGGCTCATTAGGTTCTGTTTGTGACAGGTAACCATATTTTAGATGCTTGTCGCTCGTCTGGGCAACCTAACTTGGGAAGTTGGTTTCCATCCCTGACATATGCATTTAGAGTTAAGTCATCATCATGCATTTTGATGTATTTCAGGTTGTATTTGCCATGCCCTATGACACCCCTATCCCTGGTTATGGTAACAACACTGTCAACACTATGAGATTATGGTCAGCCAAGGCTCCTAACAGCTTCAACTTGAGATTCTGTAAGTATTATAACACTAGTTTTAGGAATCAAATATTCTTAAACATGGATGAATAGGTAGAAGATATTGTTGGGCATTAGACAATTTTAGGTTGAATAAGGACAAAATTTCAACATAACTATATCTTCATACACAGTAAAAACATTTCACAGCTTTTCAACAAAAACCTCATAACTGAAGCTTAAAATAAGCTGCAGTTATAAAGTTATTGTTGAGAAGCAATGATTTATTATTGTGGTAATGTATGAATATGGCAAATATGGTACTGTTATTAGTGTCCTATTTAATGTTATATGATAAAGAAGAAAATGTCATTTGCCATTAACAAGTAAATCCTTAAGTAGCATGTCTTTGTTGATTGACAAGCTAATGTTTACTTTATTTAAGAATTGACTTCAGCATGTGGCTAGTTGCACTAGATTCTAAAATATGGCCGTTAGAAAGAGTAAAATGCTT
The DNA here is from genome assembly GCA_963680895.1 of Fragum sueziense. NCBI lineage: Eukaryota > Metazoa > Mollusca > Bivalvia > Cardiida > Cardiidae > Fragum > Fragum sueziense. The sequence continues at coordinate 28,370,176 of OY804593.1, forward strand.
CTAGGTTCATTATGAACCATGTTTATTTGTATTCTAGTTAACAATGGAGAGTACATCAATGCTGTATGTGACAGAAACCAGGCTGAGAACATAACCAGAGTCCTCTACCCAAATGATAATGTAAGTACATGTACAACTGTTGTGTTTCGTCTGTCAGAGTCAAGCGCTGACTTGTAAACGTATCAAAATAGTTGCTTCTAAGTTACATTGTCTGTACCGAGATCTATAGAGATGAGTAGTTGTGTGTAGAGCTACATATAAGAGGGGGTGATGGCTATTCAAAATGCAGTATTCCAATGAATGTTCATCAAATCCTATATTGTGGGTACTCATTAGAATCGTCTCATGGAGACGATTCAAATGAGTACTCACAACATAGGGATTGGATTTGAAATAAAATGCCTTTACTTACTTTTATCTGTTGCTCTGATTTACATTGCTTGTTTGTCTTCTCTCATTCTAGATATGAACATTCAATGTAAAGCAGTTTGAGTCAATGCCTAACCTTTCTTTGTACTGGCATCGGACGAAACATTACTTAGAAACATTCTTACAAAAGATTTTTCATCAGACAATGCATGTTGGTCTAGATAGACACATTAGCATTAATTTAGTCCACCCCTAATGAGATTTCATGTGACATCAGAATTTTTTCGTGCGACATCGCAAACATCCAGTGGTGGAAAGTTTAACTTTTTCCTAACTTGTGCCAATATAGATTGGATACAGTACTAATGTTTGAGAATCTCATTAGGAGGGGATTACCTTAATAGTCAGTAAAACAGAATTGCCCCACAGCATTCTTGAAATAATTTCTCAGTAAGAAAAATCCTTGTAAGAGTTAGACTTTTTCCTGCAAAATCGCTTCCTATAACCTCTGGTATACATAAAAATCTTGTTACTATTTTCAGTTCTTTGAGGGTAAGGAGCTGCGTCTGCGTCAGCAGTACTTCCTCGTAGCTGCCACTTTACAAGACATCATCCGAAGATTCAAATCATCCAAGTTCGGATGTAAAGATCCTGTTAGAACTTCATTTGATGCATTCCCAGAAAAGGTAACAGTTGGTCTTGATTGCAATAATATACTTTGGCAGTTTCTGCCTATTATGCATCTTTTGAAATCAACTTAAAAGTAGGACAATGCATATAAATAGAACTGATAAACACACTATTTGTACTGCCTAAAGGTGCATGGCTGTAATAAAAGGGATATTCTGGAGTACAAATTTCAAGACTCATGCTTTTCCTCTGTCTTGTTGAATTTATGCAAAGTTAATGCTTCTACCACTACTTAGCTGTTTTGTGTGCCCCTAACTCATTAGATTTGGGGCATATTGTTATACTATTTCATGCCTGTTCTTTTGTCAATGAAGATCATATTGGTGAAAAATTGCTGTTTCATGCAGTATTCATTCACAAATACTTGTTTCCTTTCTAGGTTGCTATTCAGCTAAACGATACCCACCCATCTATGGCCATCCCAGAGTTGATGCGCATATTTGTGGACATTGAGGGCGTGTCATGGGAGAAAGCATGGGAGATCGTCGTCAAAACATGTGCGTACACCAACCACACTGTACTGCCCGAAGCCCTGGAGAGATGGCCATGTTCCCTGCTTGAAAACCTCCTGCCTAGACATCTACAGATTATCTACCATATTAACCATCTCTTCTTGGAGGTATGATTTACATTTTGAGTCAGAATCTGGAAAAAAAAACACCTCCTTATGGCATTTGAGACCATATGAGACCAACATGGATCCAGATCAGCCTGTGCATATGCACAGTCTGATCAAGATCCATTTTTAGCTCGACTTTTCGAAGAAAATGAGAGCTTATACTGTCACCCGGGCGTTGGCGTCGGCGTTGCAACAAAGGTTAAAGTTTTTTCAAACATCAATAACTTCCATACTATCAAATGGATTCAACCCAAACTTGGAATACTTATTCACCATCACACCCTCTACCTTACTATTAGGGCCCATGACCCTGGGACCACTCTATTTGGAGTTATGCCCCCTTTATACTAAGCAACTTAGAAAGTCGAGCACGCTGTCTTCGGACAGCTCTTGTGTTCTCTGTGAGCTTTTTCATGACCTATAGCTACCATAATAGAGAAGCATAGATCTTGATCAAACCACACTGACCGAAGCCCAAAAGTGGTGGCCATGTTCCCTGCTTGTAAATCTCCTGCCTAGACATCTACAGAGTATCTACCATATTAACCATCTTTTCTTGGAGGTATGATTTAGGTTTGATTCCAAAACAAGTTAAAGATCAACTAAAGAGGATATGTTAATTATAACCTTGTGAAAAGTATTTAAAAACAACATTATTCGACATGACTTTTATTTGAAATTTTCTCCTCCAGTTACGGTCAAAACTGTTGTATGCAGCCAACCAAGGGCTATTATACATTGGGACTTGATATTTTACACTCATGTTTTTCCCATACCTTTCATTTACAACTGTGACCTTTTCATTGTGACAAGCTGCCGTTATAGTGAGCCTCATTGTCCACAGACAACTCTGTGCTTTTGCCTCAATATTATCTGTACATTATCATACAAATATTTTATGTTAACTTTCATCCAGCAGAAGCTTTCAAATTTAGACAGACTAAATGTTTGCTGTTTGGAAAAAAAGTTACTAACATTATTTTTGTCTCTCTACAGGAAGTCAAGAAAAAGTTCCCTGGGGATAACGATCGTCTCCGTAGAATGTCCGTCGTAGAGGAGTACGGTGAGAAGAAAATCAACATGGCACATCTGGCTATCATTGGATCTCATGCCGTCAATGGTGTGGCTGCCATTCACTCAGAGATTATCAAACAAGAAACGTAAGTAACAAGTCTTAGAGTTGTCTGCGGAAGATTGAGCTCCTCCACTGATAACCAGCATTTTCAAGCTCCCCGAAAAAATTTGGGGGAGCATATAGTTGCCACGCTGTCCGTCCGTCTGTGTCATGGAAAAAGGGGCCTTAGTGTAAAAATTAGTTTTTATACGCCGCCAGAGGCGGACGTATATTGGCGTCATCTTCTCCGTCTGTCCATCCATCCGTACATCCGTACATCCGTCCACTTTTCTTGTCAACGCAACTCCTCCTAAGTTTCTCGCTGGATCTTCTTGAAACTTGGTCAATGTTATCACCTCAATAGGTAGATGTGCATGAAGGAAGGATTTTATGGTTCGTTGATTTTTGCGTGAGTTATGCCCCTTAAAAACTTAGTCTCTGGGGCCGATTGAAATTGCAGCCTTGTCAACATAACTCCTCCTAAGTTTCTTGCTGGATCTTAATGAAACTTGGTCGATCTTATTATCTCATTGGTAGATGTGCATGAAGGAAGGATTTTATGGTTCATTGATTTTTGCCAGAGTTATGCCCCTTTAAAACTTAGTCTCTGGGGCTGATTGAAATTGCAGCCTTGTCAACGCAACTCCTCCTAAGTTTCTGGCTAGATCTTAATGAAACTTGGTCAATGTTATCACCAGGGCTCGAATTTCCACTAGCATACTGGCATTTTGCTAGTTAAAATTGACAATTGCTAGTAATTATATCTGACACTAGATTTTTTTGGCGAGTGGATAAATGTTCCCCACCTACAAGTTTTATCAATGCAGCTTGAAAAAGCTTACAAAACAACATTCAAATATTGACTATTTTGGGCATGCCCTTTAAATTATGCAGCATATTATGCTTTTATTTTTCAAAATGAAAACCCTCATTATATACGAAACCAGATTGCAAGTGATTTTGCCTTTTTGCTAGTGGTTTCAAAAGCCACTAGCAAAATATTGCGAGTCATTTTTTCAGGGAAATTCTAGCCCTGATCACCTCAATTGGTAGATTTGCATGAAGGAAGGATTTTATGGTTCATTTATTTTTATGCCCCCGTATCGAGAGATCGGGGGGCATATTGTTTTACTTGTGTCCGTCTGTCTGTCTGTCTGTCCGTCCGTCTGTCTGTCCAAAAACTTAACCTTTGCCTTTTCTCTAAAAGTATTTGACATACAAAGCTCAAATTTGGTATACAACTACCTTTCAATGATATCTATCTGTTCCATGCAATTTGACCTTCCTCAAGGTTATCCCTTAACCCTTATCAACCCTTTACTCTACGAAAACTTAACCTTCTATTCCGAAAACTTAACCTTTGCCTTTTTAGCTCACCTGAGCACAAAGTGCTCGAGGTGAGGTATTGTGATTGGTCTGTTGTCCGGCGTCTGTCTATCTGTCTAACTGTCTATCTGTCCACCCGTCAACTTTTCAGAAAAAAATCTTCTCCTAAAGTACTGGGCAGAATTCAATCATATTTCACACATATGATTTATGGGTCATGCTTTTTCAAAATACTTCAAAGAATTTGAATCGGGCCATAATGGGGTCAAAAAGTAGGTCACTAGGTCAAATCTTCTTTTTGCTCTAGGGGCCACATTTGTTGCTCAATTGTTGTGAAAAGTATTCAGAATATTTGTCTTGATAATCTCTAGGTCATAATAACAAATAGGTCAAGCCAGGTCAAAAACTAGGTCACTAGGTCAAATATTGTAAAATCCATCTTTTTACTCTATAAGTGCCAATTTTGGCACACACTTTGTCAAAATTGTTTTGAATGTTTATCTTGATGATATCTAGGCTATGTCAAGAAGTGGGTCATTCCAGGTCATTAACTTGGTCATGAGGTCAAATCTTGTGAAATCCTCCCTTTTGCTCTGGAAGTGGCAATTTTGGTCCAAACTTTGTCAAAATTGTTTTAAATGTTTATCGTTATGATATCTGTGTCATGATCAAAGGAGGGTCATGCAAGGTCAAAAACTATGTCACAAGGTCAAATATTACATATCCTTCCTTTTGCTCTAGAGATGCCAATTTTGCCCCAAAACTTTGTCAAAACTATCCTAAATACTTATCTTGATATCTAGGTTATGTACAAAGTGTGGGTCATGTAAGGTCAAAAACTAGGTCATTGGGTCAAATCTTGGTTTTGCCTTAAGAACGGAAATATATACTTAAACATTGTGAAAATTGTTCAGAATGTTTATCTTGACGAAATCATGGTCATTTTAAAAGTGGGTCATGTGAGGTCAGAAACAAGGTCACTAGGTCAAATTTTGTTTTTCATCTAAGAACCAAAATATTTCCTCAATCATTGTGATATTGTTTAGAATGTTTTTCTTGACAAACTCTGAGTCATTTTAAAAGTGGGTCATGTGAGGTCAGAAACTAGGTCACTAGGTCAAATTTTGTTTTTCCTCTAAGAACCAAAATATTTACTCAATCATTGTGAAAATTCAGAATTTTTATCCTGATGATATCTTGGTGATATGAATAGCAGGTCATTCGAGGTTAAAAACTAGGTCACTAGGTCAAATTTTGATTTTGCTCTAAGAACCAAAATAATTACTATATCATTGTGAAAATTTCCAGAATGTTTATCCTGATGATTTCTTGGTGATGTGAAAAGTGGGTCATGCGAGGTCAGAAACTAGGTCACTAGGTCAAATTTTGTTTGTGCTCTTAGAGTTTGAGTTTAGTGGGGTTTTACGCCATTTTCAACTACCAGGGTCATATCGCGGCGGCTGGAGCACCTAATCGTGGGTTCTTGGTATTTCTCGCACCAGTACAACCACAATATCCAAACCTAGCCTCCAGCTGCTCTCTCACATAGATGATTCACACCCATTGGTGAGAGACAATTGACTTTTGTCAAATGTCAGAATGGATACTGGCCGAGCCGGGGTTCGAACTCGAGACCCCTGGATTGACAGACTCCGACGTAACCGACTGAACTTGTGCTCTTAGAACCAAAATATTTACTTTATCATTGTGAAAATTGTTCAGAATGTTTATCTTGACGAAATTTAGGTCATTTTAAAAGTGGGTCATGTGAGGTCAGAAACTAGGTCACTAGGTCAAATTTTGTTTATGCTCTAAGAACCAAAATATTTACTTTATCACTGTGAAAATTGTTCAGAATGTTTATCTTGACGAAATCTGGGTCATTTTCAAAGTGGGTCATGTGAGGTCAGAAACTAGGTCACTATGTCAAATGTTGTTTTTGCTCTAAGATCCAAAATATTTACTCAATCATTGTGAAAATTCAGAATGTTTATCATGGTGATATGAATAGCAGGTCATTCGAGGTTAAAAACTAGGTCACCAGGTCAAATTTTGATTTTGCTCTAAGAACCAAACTATTTACTTTATCATTGTGAAAATTGTTCAGAATGTTTATCCTGATGATATCTTGGTGATGTGAAAAGTGGGTCATGCGAGGTCTAAAATTAGGTCACTAGGTCAAATCTTGTTTTTGCTCTAGGAACCAAAATATTTACTTTATCATTGTGAAAATTATTCAGAATATTGTCGGGACGTACCGAGCGGAATAAATAAAACGAAAGCGAAAGTAGATTTAAAAATAGATTATTAATGTGGATATTCTTTTGCTTCACAATAGCAAGATACAAACATGAAGTAAATGTACCTGAGTCATCATTCTAATCTAGATCTGTTATTGCTGTTGTATTATCTCTTCAAACAATGTCTGGCAAAAGCAGTTATGAATTTGAAACTCGGGCTATTTATAGTAATGTATTGTTGACGTATGACGTCACCAACGATACACTACTAAGTTCCCGGAATTATGGTTCCCCAGAACGTCTACGCGACGTTAAAGTATAGAATAAAAGACCGGGAACCAAATGACCTAGAACTAAACCGGAAATGCAGCAAATGTCAGGAAAGGCGCCGGTTTGAACGTGAATAAAGGTTGCAAATTAAAATGACTGCATAATCGCGGTAGATCAGAATGAGACTCAGTAAGTAAACAATCAATGCACATGTTAATAAACGATTCGACGAATCCTAAAGCTTTAAATATTACAAACAGAGAACTTGGAGCTAAAGTCCAGTCACCACAATATTTATTTCGATGATATCTGGTCAATGTTAAAAGGGGGCCATGTGAAGTCTAAAACTAGGTCACTAGGTCAAATGTTGTTTTTGCTCTAAGAACCAAAATATTTACTTTATCATTGTGAAAATTGTTCAGATTGTTTATTTTCACAATATCTGGGGCATGTATTAAGTGGGTCATGGGCGGTCAAAACCTAGGTCAAATTTTGTTTTTGCCCAAAAAAATCAAAATATTTATTCATCATTGTGAAAATAGTTCAGAATTGCTTATCTTGATGATAAATGGGGCATGTAGAAAGTGGCTCATGTTAGGTAAAAAACTAGGTCAAAAGGTCAAAACTTTTTTTTTGCTCTAAGAACCAAAATATTTACTCATCATTGTGAAAATCGTTCTGAATGTTTATCTTGATGATGTCTAGGTCATGTAAAAAGTGGGTCATGCGAGTTTGAAGTTTGCAAGCTGTTTGTTTCAAAGTCCTCTCAGGTGAGCGATGCAGGGCCATCTTGGCCCTCTTGTCTCCATAAGTATTTGACATACAAAGCTCAAATTTGGTATACAACTTCCTTTAAATGATATCTATCTGTTCCATGCAATTTGACCTTCCTCAAGGTTATCCCTTAACCCTTATCAACCCTTTACTCTATGAAAACTTAACCTTTTACTCCAAAAACTTAACCTTTGCCTTTTCTCCAAAAGTATTTGACATACAAAGCTCAAACTTAGTATGCAACTTCCTTTCAATGATATCTATCTGTTCCATGCAATTTGACCTTCCTCAAGGTCATCCCTTAACCCTTAATAACCCTTTACTCCACGAAAACTTAACATTTTAGAAAAATGGCCATTTCGGGGGCATTTGTGTTTCACAAACACATCTTGTTTTTAGAGTTATGCCCCCTTAAAACTTAGTCTCTGGGGCTTATTGAAATTGCAGCCTTGTCAACGCAACTCCTCCTAAGTTTATGGCCGGATCTTAATGACACTTGGTCAATGTTATCATCTCAATTAGTAGATGTGCATGAAGGAAGAATTTTATTGTTCATTGATTTTTTCCAGAGTTATGCCCCCTTAAAACTTATTCTCTGGGGCTGATTGAAATTGCAGCCTTGTCAACACAACTTCTTCTAAGATTCTGACTGGATCCTAATGAAACTTGGTGGATGTTATTACCTTAATTGGTAGATGTGCATGAAGTAAGGATTTTATGGTTCATTGATTTTTGCCTGAGTTAGGCCCCTTTCAATCTTAGTCTCAGGGGCTTAATGATATTTCAGCCTCGTGAACGCAATTCCTTCCAGGTTTTTGACTGGATATTTATAAAAACCTTTTTGTGAACACAACTGTTTACAGGTTTTTGTGTGAATATTTATAAATCCTTGACAATGTCATTTTTTTGTCTCAAGTTTTATAAGTGGCGGCGTATTTTGTGCCCATGGCACTCTTGTTCTCTAATTTCTCTTTGTCTAATGGGCGGAATTAAATGAAATTTTGTACTCATGTGATAAATAGGATGTTCTAGACCATGTTCTATAAATAATGTGTGTACGAAAAAATCTGTTATGGGAAAAGGGGGCTTAGTGTGTGATAGTTTTTAGCTCACCTGAACACAAAGTGCTCGAGGTGAGGTATTGTGATCGGTCTGTTGTCCGGCGGCTGTCTATCTGTCTAACTGTCTATCTGTCCATCCATCAACTTTTCACAAAAAAATCTTCTCCTCCTAAAGTACTGGGCAGAAATCAATCATATTTCACACATATGATCTATGGGTCATGCTTTTTATGCCCCCGATAGGGAGGCATCATAAATTTGACTTGTCCGTCCGTCTGTCTGTCCGTCATTCCGTCCAAAAACTTTAACATTGGCCATAACTTCCTTATTACTTAACATATTCGCTTCATACTTTACCACAACATTCCTTGGTACATTACCTTTCTGTAGGCACATACTTTGGTGACCTTGACCCCTGGATGACCTTGACCTTGAACATAGATTGGCCATAATTTAACCCTTTCACTGCCATAGGCGACTTTTGTCGACTATAGGGGGTCCCTGCCATAGGCGACTTTTGTCGACAAATTTATGGGGACGAACAACAACAACAACAACAACATAAAAAAGAAAAAAAATATTGTCATTTCATAAATTACCTTTAAATTTTGGTCTCATATAGGTGCTTCATTTGTCTGTATGTGCTGAAAAATTTGAAAGGAATCCATCAAATGAGTCAAAAGTTATGCATGTTTTTGTGAACAGGGTATCGAAATTTCTTCGAATTAATTCAGCAGTGAGAAACACGTCCGAAAAAAATATTTGGCAGTGAAAGGGTTAAAATCAAAGCGGTGTCGGGGGCATTGTCATCTTACAGTGACAGCTCTTGTTCAAAATACTTTAAAGAATTTGAATCGGAGTCAAAAAGTAGGTCACTAGGTCAAATCTTCTTTCTGCTCTAGGGGCCATATTTTTTGCTCAATTGTTGTGAAAATTGATCAGAATATTTGTCTTGATGGTATTTAGGTCATGATAAAAAATAGGTCAAGCCAGGTCAAAAACTAGGTCACTAGGTCAAATATTGTGAAATCCATCTTTTTACTCTGGATGTGCCCATTTTGGTCCAAACTTTGTAGAAATTGTCATGAATGATTATTTTGATGATATCAAGGTCAAGTCAAGAAGTGGGTCATGCTAGGTCATTAACTAGGTCAAGAGGTCAAATCTTACAAAATCCTTTCTTTTGCTCTGGAAGTGCCAATTCTTGTCCAAACTTTGTCAAAATTGTCCTCAATGTCTATCTTGATTATATCTGTGAAATGATCAAAAGTGGGTCATACAAGGTCAAAAACTAGGTCAGAAGGTCAAATCTTTTAAATTCCTTCATATTGTTATGGACATGCCAGTTTTGGCCCAAACTTTCTCAAAATTGTCCTGAATGTTTATCTTGATGATATTTAGGTCATGTCAAGAAGTGGATCATGCCAGGTCATAAACTAGGTCATGAGGCCAAATCTTGTAAAATCCTCCCTTTTGCTCTGGAAGTACCAATTTTGGTCCAAACTTTGTCAAAATTGACCTGAATGTTTGTTTTGATGATATCTTGGTCATGATAAATGGTGGGTCATGCAAGGTCAAAATCTAGGTCACAAGGTCAAATATTACAGAATCCTTCCTTTTGCTCTAGATATGCCAATTTTGCACCAAAACTTTGTCAAAACTATCCTAAATACTTATCTTGATATCTAGGTTATTTACAAAGTATAGGTCATATAAGGTCAAAAACTAGGTCATTGGTTTTGCTTTAAGAACGGAAATATATACTTAAACATTGTGAAAATTGTTCAGAAAGTTTATCTTGATGAAATCTTGGTCATTTTAAAAGTGGGTCATGTGAGGTCAAAAACAAGGTCACTAGGTCAAATCTTGTTTTTCGTCTCGGAACCAAAATATTTACTCAATCATTGTGAAAATTGCTAAAAATGTATATCTTGATGATATCTTGGTGATATGAATAGCAGGTCATTTGAGGTTAAAAACTAGGTCACTAGGTCAAATTTTGTTTTTGCTCTAAGAACCAAAATATTTACTTTATCATTGTGAAAATTGTTCAAAATGTTTATCTTGATGATATCTAAGTGATGTGAAAAGTGGGTCATGTGAGGTCTAAAACTAGGAGGTCACTTGGTCAAATCTTGTTTTTGCTCTAGGAACCAAAATATTTACTTTATCGTTGTGAAAATTGTTCAGAATATTTATCTTGATGATATCTGGTCAATGTAAAAAGGAGGCCATGTGAGGTCAAAAACTAGGTCACTAGTTTAAATCTTGTTTTTCCTCCAAGAACCAAAATATTTACTCAATCATTGTGAAAATTGCTAAAAATGTATATCTTGATGATATCTTGGTGATATGAATAGCAGGTCATTCGAGGTTAAAAACTAGGTCACTAGGTCAAATTTTGTTTTTGCTCTAAGAACCAAAATATTTACTTTATCATTGTGGAAATTGTTCAAAATGTTTATCTTGACGATATCTTGGTGATGTGAAAAGTGGGTCACGTGAGGTCTAAAACTAGGTCACTAGGTCAAATCTTGTTTTTGCTCTAGGAACCAAAATATTTACTTTATCGTTGTGAAAATTGTTCAGAATATTTATCTTGATGATATCTGCTTAACGTAAAAAGGAGGCCATATGAGGTCAAAAACTAGGTCACAGGGTCAAATCTTGTGTCTGCATCTAGAATCATAATGATATCTGAATCATTGTGAAAATTGTTCAGAATGTTTATTTTGACAAAATCTGGGGCATGTATAAAATGGGTCATGGGAGTTCAAAACCTAGGTCAAATTTTGTTTTTGCCCTAAAAAAATCAAAATATATATTCATCATTGTGAAAATAGTTCAGAATTGCTTATCTTGATGATAAATGGGTCATGTAGAAAGTGACTAATGTTAGGTCTAAAACTAGGTCAAAAGGTCATGCAAGTTTGAAGTTTGCAAGTTGTTTCTCAAAGTCCTCTCAGGTGAGCGATGCAGGGCCATCTTGGCCCTCTTGTTATTTTGTGACAAACACTTATTCGGGGAGCATAATCTGTCTATGACGGCTCTTGTCTCTATATTTTCTATGTTATCAACATGGCTCATCTGTCCTTCATTGGATCGCATGCCTTCAATGGTGTGGCTGCCATTCACTCTGAGATTATCAAACAAAAAAGTAAGTAAAAAGAATTGTCAGTGGACAATGTAGCTCACCTACAAAAAAGCTAAGGAAAACATTTAGGCAAAAGAAGAAAATGCTGAAAACCATTTTTGTTTGGAAGCTTTTGATAAATAATATTAACCCAATCCCACAGAGTGATGTTTCTCAACCCCTTTCAAGAAAACATAGTTGAAAATGAAGAATTTGCTTGTGATAAGCAATTTCTTCATTTCACACAATGGTTTCTACCCAGAAAAAGCAAAAATGTTAAATTTCTTTTACTTGAAATTGATGTTCACAACAATGAACATCTGTGAATTTTGACAAGTCTATAATTTCGCTGTTTGGTAATGGGTTAAACTTTAGGAGGCAGATGGAATCAAGACACATTTTATGAATATGCAATGACTTATCATCAAATTGGCTAGGTATAAACAGATTTGAACGTTCGATAATAATTAATAGTAAAAGAAATTGAAAATGACATCTACTTCTTCTAGACTTTAAAGCACTAAGGTAAAAGGTCACATAATTTTAAGCATGGTATAATGCAAATATGATATCCATATTTTCAGGATATTTTGAATTGGAAGATGAATGATATTTTTCAGATTCAAGGATTTCTATGACATGTTCCCTGAACGTTTCCAGAACAAAACTAATGGCATCACACCTAGACGTTGGGTGTTGTTATGTAACCCTAGTCTTTCTGACATCATCGTTGAGGTAAGCTGTATATGAGCCATGATCTGGAAAAGGGGCCTTTATGGCATTTGAGAACAACATGGATCCAGATCAGCCTGTGCATATGGACAGTCTGATCAGGACCCATGTTGTTCTCTGATAGCTTTTCCATGTTCTGTAAAAACTATTAGAGAGCATCACAGGTCATGATCAACCTGCACTTTGGCATAGTTTGATCGTGAAACAAGAAAATCTCAAGTGCTATAAAGGCCCTTTTTCCAGATCCTGACTCAATTGTTACTTGAAATGATGATTTATTGAGCTGAAGACTTTTTGAAGTGATAAACATGGTGGATAATCTTGTGACTATCTTCTATACTTTTGTTAAACTTTACCAATTTGAATTCGGTTAGAAGGAGAGAAGGTTGGAAAATGCCAGAAATACGCTCGACATGGTGGATTTTTGAAAATCCACTGATGAAAATTTATCGGTTGATTTTTCAAAAATCCACCATGTCCATCTAATGCGTGATGTATGTTTACCTTCTCTGCTTCAAACCAAATTCAAATCGGTCCAGCATTAACAAAATTATTGAAGATTTTCTGAAATTGTTGTATCACGCGATTATCAATCCTGATATAGTGTTATTTTTTTCATCTGCAATTTCTGTCAATTTGGACAAACAAGAAACTTGACACCTGTCCTAGATATTATCCAACATCCTCATTGTTACATGATGTGTCATATTACACTTGCACATATTTTCATGCAACAAGGTCATTGTATACATGCAGGGGTTTTTCTTGCTATATGGCTGTAGCCGTTGAACGGCTACTTCCCCACCCCAAAAAAATTCCCCACCGGTCTGCAAAAATCCCCCATTTGTTTTGTTTCTTCAGCCTTTATAAAAAAAGATTTCGGACAAATCTTTGTGATGATCATACTTATAGAAAAACGCTTTATCTCAACAAGTAAAGCGTCTATACGATAGGGTATACGGCTCGGGTAATTGATTGAATGATTCGATTATGGTTATCCCTCTAGGTAGAATTGAAATTCATCGGGCCCGGTTTGAGCATTAATAAACTTTCCTTTATCATTCCCCTTGCAGAGTGACCGTTTATGCAGATTACATTTCAAAGGTCCGTAAGAGGTCGGGTTTGATTTGTAAATTAAGAAGTGGAAAGCGAGTTGATAGTACGCACACTTAAATGAAAAATAAATGAATTAACCCTTTCACTGCCAAATATTTTTTTCGGACGTGTTTCTCACCGCTGAATTAATTCGAAGAAATTTCGATACCCTGTTCACAAAAACATGCATAACTTTTGACTCATTTGATGGATTCCTTTCAAATTTTCAGCACATACAGACAAATGAACCACCTATATGTGACCAAAATTTAAAGGTAATTTATGAAATTAAAAAAAAAAAAAATTTTTTTATGTTGTTGGTACTCGTCCCCATAAATTTGTCGACAAAAGTCGCCTATGGCAGGGAACCCCTCGTCGACAAAAGTCGCCTATGGCAGTGAAAGGGTTAATGAATATGGACAGAAACGATCTACACACTGATATTTTGAAATAAATGAGCTGTTATTTGGGGGCGCTGATTGCCATCCGACTAAATTCCCCGACATTCGGACGGTCGAAATTTACATTGATCCCGAATCGAACACGCCAGTGAAATGGCGTCACCTACTAGGATACAGTTCGGCTTCATGGAATAAAAGTTAAATACGAAGCACCATCAGAAGTATTTTCACAAAACAGTTGGAAATTTTTGAAAGCAAATCAATAGGGATAAAAAAAGCGGATGGCCAGACAAACAAGCTCTTGTCACTCAGGATCGTCAAAGGAAAAATGGAAAATCCCGTCTATCAAATGTAGCGTCTGCCTCGTAACGGTCACTGGCACTACTCGACCCCAGTGTATTGACACTTTTGCACATTTGTCACGTTATTTAAAGTTACAATGACAATGAATGAATAGTCTAAGATCGAGTGCCAGTGGTCTTGGTCTACAAGTTACTATTGAAAGATTTGTTTAACCCTTTCCCAAAAGACAAAAATTATATCTAAATGAATAGTCTAAGATTGAGTGCCAGTGGTCTTGGTCTACAAGTTACTATTGAAAGATTTGTTTAACCCTTTCCCAAACGACAAATTCTAGGCTAGTCCAATTTGAAAGTTGCTGCAGACAACAAAATGGATATTCAAGTCAAGTGAATTTACATAGGTACATAGCTAAGAAAATATTTAGACAAAGGGAGAAACTGCAGGTTCTTCTGTTTTATATTTGTTATTATCAATAAAATATTTTTTCCCCAAATTTGAAAAATCGCGCGCTTTTTTTCCCCACCTGAAAGGCCAGGCCCCTTCCCCAAAAATGAAAAAAAAGCCCTGACATGTTGAGAAGGAAAGTATCTATTTCACTTTAAATACAATACACAAAGCATTCTTCACAAAGAAATTGAATCCTTTACCAAACAGCAAAATTTTAGACTGTTCCAAATTCAAAGAAGTTGCAGACGACAATTTCAAGTTTGTATATTTTAAAAATCTTTGCATTTTGGGTTAGAAAATATTGTGGGAAATGAAGAAATTGCTTGTCACAAGCAATTACTTCATTTTCCACAATGTTTTCCAAAGCCTTTATCTTGAAAGGCGTCAAAAAGCATCAATGTTTGGGAAGAACGGGTTAATCTCTTCCCAAACAAGACTGGGCTTTGATGTCCATTACAGGAAAGGCTTTGGAAAACATTTAGAGAAAAGAAGCAAATGCTGACAGTTAGGAAATTTGCATCATTTGTCTTTCAATGCTGTTAGATATATATTTTGGGTTTGATTGTATTTTATATTGCATTGACAACAGTATGATAAATGTTTCAAATACATCTTAAAATGTGACATGCTCCATAACCCTTCATCTTTCCTACCAAACTGTTTGGGTGACTGAACGGTATGAACCTAACCTATTCCAACATAATGACGCAGGGTTGCATCTAGAGCCTGGCATTGCGGGATTGCTGCGAATTTTCATAAATGCCCCCCTATTTGGCAAATTGCTGCGGGCAAATCCCGCAAAAAAGACAAAAATCGGACAAAAGAACATGCATTTCTGATTTCAGCAATCACATGGAAATGGGTTAAACAACAAAAAATGGGTTTTTCAATGATCAAAACCAGTAACACTTGATCATTCACGAGGAGACAGAATAATAAAAAACACAGCTGCCAATCAAAAGAAAACAAACCTGCACGCGCCGTTGCAAAACTGACTCCGCCCAATAGACCTAAATAGATGTTTATGGGTTCCAAATATGGTTACTATTACTACGAAAAAGACCCGCGATTATGACACACTGACACTTCATTGGTCTGCATTCCAATGACGTCATTTGAGAATACTTTTCCCTTTCAAAATCGAAATTCTGGAATCTATTTAGCTCTACGTCGATAATGTCCTTAGTTGCTGTATACATGCCAATTTTCAATCGCAGTCAATTTTTAGCTCCACTGGCCTTTCAGGCCAGCGGGCTATTGTCATGGCGGTGCGTCCATCCGTCCGTCCGTGCATCCGTAAACTTTTTCTTTAAAAATCTTCTTCTCAAAAAATACTGGATGGATTTCAACCAAACTTCACAGGAATGATCCTTGGGTGACCCTCTCTCAGATTCCTTCAAAGAATATGGATTGAATCAGTATAACCTGATTTATCTGCCCTTGAATGTCAAAAATAGCAGGTTTTGACTAGTTTTCTTCTAAAATCTACAAATATTAAACAATCAAGACAAAACTTTGACAGAATCATGCTGACTACAAGATCTTGCCTTGGTAAAATTTTCAGCTTGATCTGAATTTTACATCATGAGTTATGTGCCCTTGAAATTGACAAAATTGCCATTTTCAGCTGTATTTTGACTTTGTTTTCACTCTAGCAACTACAAATATTGACTAAACAAGACAAAACTTTGACAGAATAATACTGACTATAAGATCTTGCCTTGGTTAAATTTTCAGCTTGATCTGAATTTTATAGCATGAGTTATGTGCCCTTGAAATTGCCAAAAATTGCCATTTTCGGCTCTATTTTGCTGGTTTTGACTTTATTTTTACTCTAAAATCTACAAATATTAACCAATCAAGACAAAACTTGGACAGAATATATATAAGCATTATATGCTGCCTGGGTGTAATTTCAGCTTGATCGAAATCTTACATCATGAGTTATGTGCCCTTGAATTTGACAATATTGCCATTTTCGACTTTGTTTTCACTCTAACAACCATTAATGTTAACCAATCAAGATGATACTTGGAAAGAATCTTGTTGACAACAAGGTCTTGCTTATGTGTAATTTTCAACATTATCACACTGTTACAATCTGAGTTATGTGCCCTTGAAATTGACAAAATTTCAGTTTTTTGACACTTTTTCCACTCTTGAAGCCACAAATATTGACTAATATAGACAAAATTTGAACAGAATGATAGTGACCATAACATCTTGCATGTGTTTAATTTTCTATTTGATTTTAAATATACATACTGAATTATTTGTCTTTGAATTTGGCAAAATCACAGTTTTCAATTTTATTATTGCTCTAACATCCCTAAAGTATTAGTAAATCATTTACTTTCTTTTTCCATTGACCACATGATTGCTGCTTTTGACTTTGTTTTTGCTGTAAGAACCATAAGTAATCAAAAATCTAGTCAAAACTTGGATTCGATATTAAAAGAAATTCAGGCCTGTGGAGCGACTCAAGACCCTCAGGTCTTTCTAGTTATGCCCCCTTTCGAAGAAAATGGGGGTATATTGATTTGCAAGTGTCGGTCGGTTGGAAGGTCGGTCGGTCGGTCGGTCCGTATGTCGGTCGGTCTGTCCGTAGACCAAACCTTGTCCGGAGCATTACTCGAAAAGTATTAAAGGTAGAATCATGAAACTTCACAGGTGGATAGATCTCATTATGGAGAGGTGCAGTGCACAAGAACCGTAACTCTGCCGATCAAATTTTTGGAGTTATTGCCCTTTGTTGATTTTCAAACTTGATTCTTGTCCGGAGCTTAACTCAAAAAGTATGTTAGGTAGAATCATGAAACTTTACAGGTGGATATATCTCATTATGGAGAGGTGCAGTGCACAAGAACCGTAACTCTGCTGATCATATTTTTGGAGTTATTGCCCTTTGTTGATTTTCAAACTTGATTCTTGTCCGGAGCATAACTCAAAAAGTATGTTAGGTAGAATCATGAAACTTTACAGGTGGATATACCTCATTATGGAGAGGTGCAGTGCACAAGAACCGTAACTCTGCTGATCATATTTTTGGAGTTATTGCCCTTTGTTGATTTTCAAATTTGATTCTTGTCCGGAGCATAACTCAAAAAGTATGTAAGGTAGAATCATGACACTTTACAGGTAGATAGATCTCATTATGGAGAGGTGCAGTGCACAAGAACCGTAACTCTGCCGATCAAAATTTTTGAGTTATTGCCCTTTGTTGATTTTCAAACTTGATTCTTGTCCAGAGCACAACTCAAAAAGTATGTAAGGTAGAATCATGAAACTTTACAGGTGGATAGATCTCATTATGGAGAGGTGCAGTGCACAAGAACCGTAACTCTGCTGATCATATTTTTGGAGTTATTGCCCTTTGTTGATTTTCAAACTTGATTCTTGTCCGGAGCATAACTCAAAAATTATATAAGGTAGAATCATGACACTTTACAGGTGGATAGATCTCATTATGGAGAGGTGCAGTGCACAAGAACCGTAACTCTGCCAATCAAAATTTTTAGTTATTGCCCTTTGTTGATTTTATAACTTGATTCTTGTCCAGAGCACAACTCAAAAAGTATGTAAGGTAGAATCATGAAACTTTACAGGTGGATAGATCTCATTATGGAGAGGTGCAGTGCACAAGAACCATAACCTTGCCGATCAACTTCTTGGAGTTATTGCCCTTTGTTGATTTTTACACTTAATTCTTAACCTTGCCTATATCTCATGTATTTTTACACATACAGACTTGATATCTCACACATAGATACCTCCTATCAACATCATTCACATTTGACCATGACCTTGGACCTTGTGACCTTGATCTTGGAGTTTGACCTACTTTAAAAAAAAAATAAACCGGGCATATATCTCATGACCTTTTACACATACAGCCTTGATATTTCACACATGGACACCTCCTACCAAGACCTTTCACAATTGACCATGACCTTGGACCTTGTGACCTTGACATTGGAGTTTGACCTACATTTTAAAAACTTTAACCTGGCCGATATATCATGTCCTTTTACACATACAGCCTTGATATTTGACACATGGAAATACCCCGAATAAGACCTATCACATATGACTATGACCTTGGACCTTGTGACCCTGACCTTGGAGTTTGACCTACTTTTAAAAAAATAAACTGGGCCTATATCTCATGTGCTATTACACATGCAGCCTTGATATTTCACACATGGACACATCCTACCAACACCTTTCACATTTCACATTTGACCATGACCTTGGACCTTGACCTTGAAGTTTGACCTACTTTTAAAAAACTTAAACTAGGCCTATATCTCATGTCCTGTTACCTATACAGTCTCGATATCTTACACATGGACACCTCCTACCAAGACCTTTCACATTTGACCATGACCTTGGATCTTGTGACCTTGACCTTGGTGTTTGACCTACTTTTATAATACATTAACCTGGCCTATATTTCATGTCATTTTACACATATAGCCTTGATATTTCACACATGGTCACTTCCAACCAAGACATTTCACATTTGACCATGACCTTGGACCTTGACCTTGGAGTTTGACCTACTTATAAAAAACTTAAACTATTCATATATCTCATGTCCTGTTACCTATACAGCCTCAATATTTTACACATGGACACCTTCTACCAAGACCTTTCACATTTGACCATGACCTTGGCCTGTGTGACCTTGACCTTTGATTTTTACATACTTTTAGAAATCTTTAACCTAGCCTTTATCTTATGTCCTATTACACCTACAGCCTTGACATTTCACACATAGACACCCCCTACCAAGACATTTAACATTTGACCATGACCTTGAATATTGCAACCTTGACCTTGGAGTTTGACCTACTTTTAAAAAACTTAAACCAGGCATATATATCATTTCCTTTTACACCTACAGCCTTGATATTTCACACATGGATACCTCCAACCAAGACCTTTCACATTTGACCATGACCTTGACCTTGGCATTTGGCCTACTCTTAAAAACTTTAATCTGGCCTATATTTCGTTTTACTTTTACATATAGTCCATGAGCCAGGACCCGAATTTTGGCCGATTGGTACCACTCGGAGGGAGTAATTCTTTTTGCCCGTTTTGATTAGTCTGGTATCTATACTTTATGTTTCAGTATGATAGCAATCTCAGATTGGTAGCTTATGCCCCGAAAAACACTTCTTTTCAAGGGTACCCTTTACACACAAAATTTTCATTGGTTTTCTAGTGAACCAACACATACATTTCTTCAACCCTTAAACTCATTCAAATACAAAAGTCTTTCTTCATAACTGAGATACAGTACAGAGTAGCATATTGTAAGGTTTTGTGTTAGTCTGAAATGTCATCTGGGGAATGAATTTACTGTACACAGAGAACTATCTATAGATGATACGAATTACAAGGAAAAAATGAAAATTATAGTGTTTTTGGACACATAAGGTCCTCTTTCAGATGAAAATGGACTGTAATTAGTATTTTGATATCAGGTGATGATAGATAGATATACATATAACAAAATAGCATGGATAGCAATGCCAACTTAATTGCCACTCATTACTCATTACCAGATAGTCAAAAAAGCATAAACGCTTACCATTTACATTTCATTCATTTTCTTAATGTAAAACTAATTCGAACTACGAATAATTCAAATGAGTATGCTAACAAACAATTCTTTAATGATAAACATGTAGAAAACTAGGCCTGGTTTGAAAGTGTACGCCGAGAAGCTAGCTTTTCACAAGATAAAAACGGGGTGAGGAATAAAGCCGGATATATTGTATTTGTTTTTCTGGTTCGAGAGGATGACACAAAGTCATTGTTTTAATGTTATTCTACTGTCGAACAGTCATTAGAATACATGACTGTCCAGACAAATGTACATCCATAAATCATTGAAGAAAAACGTTTTTCCATGTGCAGTTGATTCGTGAAGAAAGATGGGTTATCAATACTGCTATATAATGTATGGTATTTCTTTCCTGAAATCCAATGCGGATATTTAAGTGAATAAGGCATCCTTTACAAATAAAGAGCTCCTCTAGAGTGCACACCTTCTTCTTTTGCCTTTTGGTCGGATACATTTGCACAATAAATACATAAATTGTAGGCTATTGGCATGCTTTTAAAAACAATTATGAGGACGTCTGGTGTTAACACTGACATGATATTAGGTAGTGTTTCCTAATATATGTACAAATTCTTTCCACGTATATATTGCCTTAACACAACCACTTGGATTGCAAATGGAAGTTCATGCATTCCAGGAAAAATATTGTATATAACATATTAAGAAACATGTGTAGTTAATTACAATGCTGTCGCTTTTCGTGTGTACGTATACAAATGTTACAAAGGAGGTATTTTCAGCAAAACTGTCATGAAACTAATCTATAATTAGAGACCTAGCAAGAATTAAATACATCTTAAGTGTATTAAAAGCGTTGTTGTGCAACAGAATTAACATTAACCCAGGACATCTGAATATGTATTGACCCTACTTCGGCTATGATTTCTTAAGAAAGACGCTAAACTAACGGACAAAGATGTAGTTGTCCCGGGTTCACTTTAGTGCACTATACCAGTGCTCCAGCTAGGTTTTGAAAAGGGCAGGGTGCCAAGTGCCCTGAAAGGGCACTTCGAGTCGCGAAGGGACGAGACGGGGGAGGGAGTGGGAGGGGGCACCCCCCTCCCACCAGGGGGGTTTGGGGGGTCTCCCCCAAGAAAATTTTGAATTCTAGGGGCTTAAAGATGGGTTCTGGTGGGTTTTAAATAGGATTTTGGTATTCAAAAAGGGAGATTATTTCAACCCCTCTATATGTCTCGTCAGACAAGTGGCACCTAGAAGTATTCTTTTACGTCTGTTCATTTAGGGCCACCAGGGGGGGTTTAGGGGGGAGGTCTCCCCCTAGAAAATTTTGAATTCTATTAAAGGCTTAACAATGGGCTCTGGTGGGTTTTGAATAGGATTTTAGTATTTACATAGGGAGACTATTTCAACCCCTCCTTGGGTCACATCAGACAGGTGGTACCTAGAAGTATTCTTTTAGGCCTGTTCATTTAAGGCCGAAAAACGGCCGCATTCCTAATTCAAAAGACCATTGTTTCGATTTAAGAAAAATCCTACAAGAATGCTAAAAAATTCTTTCCAGACCCTTGAAATACTTTATTGGATAAACTCTCAACTGTCTTGATTTCTTGCTGTCCATGCTGTAAATTCTTTACAGAGTTTGTAAAAAAAATTTAGAGTCTGGAGGGCAGGATGTGATAAATTCCTTACACAGGCACGTAGGAAGCAATTACATATGGGGGGGGGGGGGGGGGGGCTAAAGCCTCAGTGTCTGAATATTGTGTGGGGGCTAAATTGGATTTTCCCAAAATTTTCAGTGTGAAAAATGGAAAATTCGGCATTTTTGACCAACTTTATGGGGCTTAGCCCCCCCCCTTTAGCCCCCTCTGTTCCTACGGGCCTGTTACATTTAGTAATATTTTTTGTCTGCGGTTTCTTTCAATTTAGACCACTTAACATTTGTTGCTTCAATGTGGAAAGGGTGAAGAAAGCATGGGGAAGAGGGGAAATATATGAAATGCTCAATTTCTTCCTTGTATTCAATTCCTATTTCACTAATGCATAAATAGTTCTTCGTTTTTGAACATGGCTCTTGTGATATATACTCTTGCTTTGAATTTGGAAAATTTCTAATTTGGATCTCCTTTTTTCTGAAAAAAAAATCATCTGGTAAAGGGTTAAATGGGATGTAGAAGTGTGTTTAATTGAAAGGGAGACTTTCCAATTCAGGTTTTCAGAGGATAGGAGAATAACCAAAACAAAAATCAAATTGTCTTTTATTATTAACCAACAAATAGCCTATCATATTTTATTTCTGTGGGGAAAGGGAATAACAAATTGACTACATTCCAAGTAAAGGGTCACGCTCTATGCTAAGGGATGTAAACTATTGATTTTCTGGTACACATTTTTTGGTCATATATTCTCGAGTGGAAGACTACAATCAGTTACACAAATACTTCAGATTTGAGATATTTAATTGGTGATGGATAAATAATTGGACTAGAAATCGGTAGGTTAACTAGAATTTTAAAGCTTGATTTTATAGAAGTAATACGTCGGACATTTTGGCCAGTCAACTCTGAATTTTGCCAGTCAATGACTTGTCCGTGGCTCTCGCAAAGACTGTGAATTACAATTATGAAATAAGATCCATGAATTTACGGTAAACTGCAAAACAAAATGGGATGAAACTGTCCGAGTGAAACGGCGTATTTCCAAAATGTAAAATATCTTATCGCAGCCTACAACTAATCTGAAATTTTCTCCATGAAAGGTGACAAAGTTAATCATCATCCATACAATCTTGTTAATGACCATTCGTACGGATTAAGTCGCTAATCAGTGTTTGTTTATAGTTGAAAAATTGTTTTACGGCACGCGCTAACTCTCATCAACAGATTATCGGAAAATTGCCCACTCGATAATGAATCACGCGTTGTGATTGGTCGGCTTGTCGATATTAGCCACGCCTTGCATTAATTCTGTTTGTAATAAGGTTGTAAACAGTTATCCCCCCAAATTACCCGCTAAACGCATCAGTGATCACAGGGAGTTTTCATTATCAATTAAGGGAGGCGACAATACACAAGATAATCGCTTATTGAGCGAGTAAGGGCAAAATTTACAATCAATTTATAGGGCAGGGCGCCGTACTTCGACGGCAGGGCAAGGCAGGGCGCCGCGCCCTTCTAAAAGGGCCTAGCTGGAGCACTGCTATACTCTGTAGCGTGGACATATCACTACAGCAGTTTAGTCTTTTAGAATACAAGATATAATGCAGCACAAAAGAAAATTTTACGAGTAAAAAATAAAGCAAAGTGTTAAATAAACGATGAGACTAGAGATAAAATTGATTACATTGATGCCAAAGCTGTTGAAAAAGCTCAAGCTACCTTTCTGAAAAAGAGAACCTAATTCCATGTCAAATCAACATAGCAAAGTTCAGTTGTACTCTTTCGTGAATGATGCATACTGTAAGTAAAATGGGCTAGAAAGGTAGAAAGAATCACTACATGGACTGTTATACAATGTACATAGACAGTCACAATTTATTTATGCGAAGTAAACAATGATAACACAAAGAGAGTAATATGTAAATGTAAGTATTTAGGCACCAAAACAGATTTGTTGAACTGCAATTACAACATAATGCAAGAATTACGAATTGATATTAATCAACTTCTACCGAAAAGCTTGGAACTACCATGAGCAAGGCCATAATTATAACCAAAAAAATCGAAATCACACTAGCATTTAGCCTTACAGCAATTGGTATTTCAAATGAAGAAATGCAGACATGTTGATATAAAGAAAAAAGTAAGAATCTAGTATGAACAACAGGGAAATGTGTTTTGTGTTTTTTGAGCACTTCATAGTGATGAAGATTAGACATTTGAAGTTAGTTCATTATATTATCTAAGCATGTGATTCATTTTTTGTAAATATGCAAATATGAGAGAGAATGGGATCACGATAAAAAGGTCTCGGTTATAAATATATGAAAAAATATGGTCAATCAGAGGAAGAGATTTTCCATGTATCTAAGTAGTCAGCAAATTTGTCAGTTGCTTTAGACAGACTCAATTTAAAAAAAAAAACTTTGAAAAAAAGATTGATAAATAGAGTACCTGTTTCGATTAGCATCAATAATTTTTCAATGATTTAGGTGTTAATGTAAGAAAAGAAGTATAAAGCGGTGATTGAAAAGCGAACTGTTGGGGCAGAATGAAATTTAATTTCTCTGCATTACGGACATTATCAACTTACAAACAAATTGTAGTATTTTAATCTTAATCAGATAAAAACCATCATTACTGAATTATAAGCAAAATAAGGTTTGTGACGTTGAAGAATGTCATACATCATCAGTTGGTATTTATAAGTCCAATTACCCACGAGAATGAAAATTTCGAAATTATAAAGTTATGTAGACAACGAAGTTGTTCAACATTTCAAAGTATGCTGGTGCATTAACGTAACTAGTCAAGTTAATGCGTAGTAAAAGTTTTCACACCTTAGTGTAAATTAATGTTTTAAATATATTTTGTATGCGGGATAATATGGCTAGCTGCTACGAGCTTGTCCGAAACTTTTAAACCGACTTACCCCTCCCAGTTTAATTGGCCAAAATGGATAATACTAAGAACACGGTTGCACGTGGTAATGTTTCTAGTCCTGGAGGCTTAGGTGCTAAATAAGATTGCCTAAGTTTATGGGGAGTCTACCTCTTCTTTTGTAACAATCTGATATTGGGAAAAAAGCTTCCAGTGAGACTGAGACAGTTAAGAAGATTAGTTGACTGCTGCTGAGGAGACTGGTTAGGGTAACAATACGTTGATTCCTAAAAATCAGATATCAGTGAATTGTTAACAAGGTGGAAGGAATGTGTGGGGTTGGAAAGGTTACGGGACTATTATATGAAAAATACAACAGGTGTGAGAATCAAAAACTTTTGATATGCCCTCACAAACAACTTGTTTTGAAGCATGGAATCATAAACGAAATCGATAAACAACCACAAACTTGCATTCACTCCTACACAGATGAAAGTCACACCAGTAGTGACAAGTTATGGTAATTATTTAGAGGATTATTGAATCGAGTTCCAATTTAAATAGATCTGATGAATCTGTTGCTCACAATGAAGATTCTGTGAAACGTTTGCATTTTTCTAAAAGAGAGGGTGAATGAGATATGTTTGATTAAAAAATACGTCACTGAGCTTATAAAGACAGGGGGTGCCGTTTTTGCTTTTGTTACCACAACTTCAATCACTTTGACCATGAGTTATCAATTATATTTCAATCACTTTGTTGTTAACATTTGTGTGGTGATATGGATCCTAGAGAACTTTCAGACTCTTACAAAATGAAAACAAAGGTTTACCCAACCTTTTGAGTATGTATCACAATGCATTTTGTTATGATTCATGCCAAATAAACTAGAACACATATACATCTGAATCACATTTTAATGCATGTGTACGACAGAAGAAGTTTAAATCTAAGTCAAATGATTATCATTCATGAACACTGCAATATATTTAACGAAATAAAATTGCAAAAGCACTACTTGACTTTTGTATCTCATTTCTATTTTAACATAGAAATAAGTTCCCTCCGTACACTTTGATTATCATTTTTTGCATAAGTAATCTTTGTCTAATCATCATAGTTTATACAAACTAGGTTTAGGAAATAAGAATGTAATAATCTTACTTAAAAGCAGAAACAATTGTATTCTCTCTTACATAATTGAGCGCGAATCTGGAAAAGGGTCCCTTATAGCATTTGTCAGTCATATTTCAAGATACATGCTTTTAGTGAAGACAGGTAGACATCCATGCTGCTATATTACAATTGCAAAAGGTCATTAAGGATCTAGTG
This sequence comes from Fragum sueziense, assembly GCA_963680895.1. NCBI lineage: Eukaryota > Metazoa > Mollusca > Bivalvia > Cardiida > Cardiidae > Fragum > Fragum sueziense. The sequence continues at coordinate 28,396,213 of OY804593.1, forward strand.
GAGAACAGCAATGGTTCCTGATCAGACTGCGTGTATACGCAGGCTGATTTGGAACCATATTTGGCTCAAAAGCCTTAAGGGACCTTTTGTCCGTATCCTGACTCATTATATTGTATATGTATTATATTGGGTTATGATTAGATTTATATGAAGACCAATATATCCGACGAAGAGAGTTTTTGTACTATATATGACAAAAGTAGCAAATTATTTCGCATATCCATTGTATCATTGAATAGGGGACTATCAGCTTTTACCTTGACTGCTACATGATGTAGGGCCTTCATTATAATATATATCGTATATTGGCATTGGGCTGTATTTTGTTGCGTAAAGTATAGCTTCATTTTTTTCATGTGGTCATTCAATTTAGTTACGAACCGTCGAATATTGTGCAATTGAATATATTTCCCGTAATTATTTTCTAATTTGCATTGATTGGACATTCAACTGAACATATAAGGCCCTTCATTATATTTAGAAGTGAAAATGCTATTGAAATGTTATTTTTAAAAGTGAAAATGCTATTGAGTTCAGCATTCTTCGTCTTCATTTTCCTCCATATCATTCAATTTAGTTACGAACTATAGAATATTGTACTATTAAATATATTTCCAGTAAACATTTTTAATTTGCATTTATTGAACATTCAACTGAACATATCAGGCCCTTCATTACTTTTAGAGTGAAAATGCTAGTGAGTTCAGCATGCTTTAAGCAGGCCTAACGAAAAATTCTCCATTTCATATAACACATATATGCATGAAATAGCCACCTAATAGGTAATCCAATTGTTCTGGATAAAAATACAGAGCTGTCAACAGATTAGCAACAGTTAGAAGCCTTAAAACACTCATAATATGCGTTTTAGTTTTTAGGTACGAACATTTCAGGGTCCGAATCGACCAAATATTTTTGCTATTTACAGCTTTTTCCGAGTGTTTTGTGTCACGAAACTGGCATGAATCGATGAATACGCATTTGAAAATATATTTAACTGTAAAAATATGTAGCCACTTGCATTTCTGCTTCAAAGAATTGAAAAATTCACTCGAAAAAATCGTGCATTTCGTTCGGTGTAGGGGCCGACAAATTGTCTTCTATTTCACAGCCTACAGAGGCCTCATACCTGGGAACAGATTAAATAGTACTCAAAACTAGTGTTTTAAGAATATTTTGGCAGAGAAAATAATCACGACAAGCCTCTTGACAAATCACACACTTCCAAAAGAAATCGCACCTACTGACCAATTTGTGGACATGTGAAAATGGGGTAGGTTAAGAAAACGGCGATTTTCTCAGCATAAGCTACCAATTTCAGACTGCTATCATATCTATTAGTTAACTACATATATAAAGCTGTCCAGAAAGTGCATTTAGAATTACTCCCTCCGAGTGGTACCAAAAAAGTGTCTGGCTCATGGACTAATATACAGCCTTGATATTTCACACATAGACACCTCCTACCAAGACCTTTCATACTTGACCATGACCTTGGACCTTGTTAATTTGACCTTGGACTTTGACCTACATCAAATGTAGGCACTTGAAGGGGGCATATATGTTTTGCAAACATCTCTTGTTTTTGCTTTGATCTACTCAGAAAATTTCCTTAGTTAAGTGAAAAAAATGTTTAAATGGTTAATTCATATCCATTTGATGAAACTCTTATCAAATGACCAATCACATGGCGCCAGGAAAAGACAAATTCAGCTGATAGTAAAATCCCGCATGACAACTTTCCAATGGTCGTAAACAGATAGCTTGGGAAAACAAGGATCATTGGTAAATAAAACAAAACAATTCCATATGAAAATAACTTAACAATCTGGGTGAAGTACACGGATGCTGCAAATTACAATTTTAAAAACAAATGAAAGAAAGAATGATGGACTTCAAAAATCGATCTGAGCAAAATTAGTCTATGAAAGCTGATTTATTTCTAAGTAGAGTCTACTGCTTTCTCCGAGATAACCAGCAGAAGAGCTAAAGTAAATTTTGCACAAATATTGAATCAAGAATAAATATATTGATCTCTGAACAGTCCTGAAGTACTCAGGGAACTTTGATCCAAAACAACTTTGTAAATGATGACGTCACTCAAAATTGCAAATAGCGACTGCATACAGTGTGACAGATAAACATAGGAACTGTTTTGGACTTCACTCGCTCAAACAGGCTTGTCATGCAACCGCTCGTGGACAGATAGGCAGCAAACCACAAGTGATACCTAATCATTCAATTTTAAATGTCAAAATACTGAAAACGAGTGCATTTGAAAGGCACAAAGTTGGAAAACTTTACATCATTTTACCTTGTTGACTGTAGAGTTACTGCTACGATGATACAAAGTTGAATAAAGACTTAACTAGATGAATATCAAATGAACCCCTGCATGAAATTTGACTGGGATCAATTTCATAAAGCTGTAATGTAGTGTTATTTCGTAAGTAAAGATGATCTTTGTTCACAATTGATTGAATATTGAATACAACATAAAATACATTTAAAATGCCTAAAATAACTAAAGAATGGTCATTTTACGTATCCCCCCATATTTTGGTCATTGCCTCCTATTTCAGAAATTAAGGGGGGCATTTCCCCCCAATTTGCAAATTTCTAGATGCATCCCTGATGACGTTTTTTTACATCCCACAATATGAAAACTTTGGAAAACATTGTAGAAAATGAAGAAATCGCTTGTGACAAGCAATTTCTTCATTTTCAACAATAGTTTCTACCCCAACAGACCAAAAATGATAAATATCATTCTTTTGAAATTGTTGTCTGCAAGATCTTTGAATTTAGACCAGTCTAAAATGATTCTGTCTGCTAATGGGTTAGGAACACATGGTTAGCTGTACCAAGCAATGAAAGAATTGTTGAAATATATCATCGTTGTAAATGCAAAACCTTGTATCTTGTTTTTGGAAAATTTTAAAGGGGAGTTAAAAAAGTGTATTTACTTTTCCCAAACTTAAATGTTTTACTTGAAATTTTGACATATTGTTCACAAATAATGTGTCATTAATACTGATCATTTAAAATACATCAAAATCTGCGAGAATTGTCTAAACTGGGCACACAAGTTTGTACTTTGAAAATCGCAAGAATCAACATACAAGGTTTTGCATTTACACCGATGATATGTTGGACTGCATTCATCTGACTGACCAGTATGAACTTGGGAATGTATGGTTAGATGTACCATGTAATAAAATTGTGAATAAAAGAAAATATTTATTGTATTCCAGAAAATTGGAGAGACTTGGGTGACTGACCTGTATGAATTGAAGAACCTAAAGAAATATGACAGTGATGAAAACTTCCTTAGATCGTTGATCAAAGTCAAACAGGTAGGCTGAACTAAAGATAGGAAGGTGTTTCGCCGTTCAAAATGCATTATTATACCCCCCAAATTCTTTTTGGGGGGTATATAGGAGTCAGCTTGTCCGTTGGTCTGTCTGTCTGTCGGTCGGTCTGTAGCTTTTTTGTCCGCTCTATTTCTCCTAAACTGCTGAACCAATTTTGTTCAAACTTCACATGTGAACTCATTACCAAGTGCAGATGTGCATATGAAATTTTTGTCACGGTTCATTGATTTTTGACGGAGTTACAGCCCTTGAGTGAATTTTCTTGTCAGCTCAATTTCTCAGATACTAATGGACGGATTTCAAAAAAACTTTACAGTTATGCTTAGTAGCTCTCAAATATGTGCATATCAAATTTTGGTGATGATTCATTGATTTTTGACTGAGTTATGGCCCTTTGCTGAAAATTGCCATTTAACGCAAAATCAATGTGTGTTGATCGGTTTTCAATTTTTTGTCCACTCTATTTCTCATAAACTATTGGACCAATTTTGTTCAAACTTCACATGTGAACTCATTACTAAGTTGAGATGTGCATACTAAAAAAAATTTCACGGTCCATTGATTTTTGACGGAGTTACGGCCCTTGAGTGAATTTTCTTGTCCGCTCAATTTCTCGGAAACTAAAGGACGGATTCAAAAAAAAACTTTACAGTTATGCTTAGTAGCTCTCAAATATGTGCATATTAAATTTTGGTGATGATTCATTGATTTTTATACGCCGCCGGAGGCGGACGTATATTGGCGTCATCTTCTCCGTCTGTCCGTCCGTCCGTCCGTCCATCCGTCCATCCGTCCATCCGTCCGTACGTACGTACGTCCACTTTTCTTGTCAACGCAACTCCTCCTAAGTTTCTGGCTGGATCTTCTTGAAACTTGGTCAATGTTATCACCTCAATTGGTAGATGTGCATGAAGGAAGGATTTTATGGTTCGTTGATTTTTGCCTGAGTTATGCCCCTTAAAAACTTAGTCTCTGGGGCTTATTGAAATTGCAGCCTTGTCAACGCAACTCCTCCTAAGTTTCTGGCTGGATCTTCTTGAAACTTGGTCAATGTTATCACCTCAATTGGTAGATGTGCATGAAGGAAGGATTTTATGGTTCGTCGATTTTTGCCTGAGTTACGCCCCTTAAAAACTTAGTCTCTGGGGCTTATTGAAATTGCAGGCTTGTCAACGCAACTCCTCCTAAGTTTCTGGCTGGATCTTCTTGAAACTTGGTCAATGTTATCACCTCAATTGGTAGATGTGCATGAAGGAAGGATTTTATGGTTCGTCGATTTTTGCCTGAGTTACGCCCCTTAAAAACTTAGTCTCTGGGGCTTATTGAAATTGCAGGCTTGTCAACACAACTCCTCCTAAGTTTCTGACTGGATCTTAATGAAACTTGGTCAATGTTATCACCTCAATTGGTAGATGTGCATGAAGGAAGGATTTTATGGTTCGTTGATTTTTGCCTGAGTTATGCCCCTTAAAAACTTAGTCTCTGGGGCTTATTGAAATTGCAGCCTTGTCAACACAACTCCTCCTAAGTTTCTGGCTGGATCTTAATGAAACTTGGTGGATGTTATCACCTCAATTGGTAGATGTGCATGAAGGAAGGATTTCATGGTTCGTTGATTTTTGCCAGAATTATGCCCCCTTCAATCTTAGTCTCTGGGGCTTAATGATATTTCAGCCTCGTGAATGCAATTCCTTCCAGGTTTTTCACTGGATATTTATAAAAACCTTTTTGTGAACACAATTTTTTAAAGGTTTTTCAGTGAATATTTATAAATCCTTGTCAATGTCATTTTTTTGTCTCAAGTTTTATAAGTGGCGGCATATATTGTGACGATGGCACTCTTGTTGACTGAGTTATGGCCCTTTGCTGAAAATTGCCATTTTATGCAAAATCAATGTGTGTTGATCGGTTTTTCAATTTTTTGTCCACTCTATTTCTCATAAACTATTTGACCAATTTTGTTCAAACATCACATGTGAACTCATTACTAAGTTGAGATGTGCATACTAAATTTTTTTCACGGTCCATTGATTTTTGACGGAGTTACGGCCCTTGAGTGAATTTTCTTGTCCACTCAATTTCTTGGAAACTAATGGACGGATTTCAAAAAAAAGCTTTACAGTTATGCTTAGTAGCTCTCAAATATGTGCATATCAAATTTTGGTGATGATTCATTGATTTTTGACTGAGTTATGGCCCTTTGCTGAAAATTGCCATTTAACGCAAAATCAATGTGTGTTGATCGGTTTCTCAATTTTTTGTCCACTCTATTTCTCATAAACTATTGGACCAATTTTGTTCAAACATCACTTGTGAACTCATTACTAAGTTGAGATGTGCATACTAAATTTTTTTCACGGTCCATAGATTTTTGACGGAGTTACGGCCCTTGAGTGAATTTTCTTGTCCGCTCAATTTCTCGGAAACTAATGGACGAATTTCAAAAAGACTTCACAGTTATGCTTAGTAGCTCTCAAATATGTGCATATTAAATTCTTGTGATGTTTCATTGATTTTTGACTGAGTTATGGCCTTTTGCTGAAAATTGCCATTTTACGCGAAATCAACGTGTGTTTATCAGTTTTTCAATTTTTTGTCCACTCTATTTCTCATAAACTTCTGAATCAATTTTGTTCAAACTTCACATGTGAACTCATTACCACGTTGAGATGTGCATATTATATTTTGGTCATGGTCCTTTGATTTTTGACGGAGTTACGGTCCTTGAGTGAATTTTCTTGTCCGCTCAATTTCTCGAAAACTAATGGATGGATTTAAAAAAAAACTTTACAGTTATGCTTAATAGCTCTCAAATATGTGCATATAAAATTTTGGTGATGATTCATTGATTTTTGAATGAGTTATAGCCTTTTGCTGAAAATTGCCATTTTACGCAAAATTAATGTGTGTTGATTGTTTTTTCAATTTTTTGTCCACTCTATTTCTCATAAACTGCTGGACCAATTTTATTCAAACTTCACATGTGAACTCATTACTAAGTGTAGATGTGCATATTTTATTTTGGTTATGGTCGATTGATTTTTGACCGAATTATGGCCCTTGAGTGAATTTTCTTGTCCGTTCAATTTCTAGAAAAGTGATAGATGGATTTCAAAGATATTTTACAGTAATGCTTAGTAGCTCTCAAGTATGTGCATACCAAATATTTGTAATGGTTCATTGATTTTTGACTGAGTTATGGCCCTTTGTTGAAAATTGGCATTTTTCGCAACATTAACATGTGTTGATCAGTTTGTTGATTTTTTGTCTGCTCTATTTCTCCTTAACTACTGGACGAATTTTGTTCAAAGTTCACATGTGAGCTTATTACAAAGTGAAGATTTGCATCTTCTATTTTGGTCATGGTCTATTGATTTTTCACAGTTATGGCCTTTGAGTGAATTTTCTTGTCCGCTTCAACTCTTGGTAAATAATGAATAGATTTTATTAATTATAACTTTACAAGTATGCTTACTAGCTCTCAAATATGTGCATATCAAATATTGGTTTCGGTTCATTGTTGTTGTTTTTTTTTACTGAATTATGGCCCTTTGTTAAAATTAGTAATTTTTGCAACATTAACATATGTTGGTCAGTCTGTTTTTATAGTGTTTGCTCTTTTTCTCAATTGATCAGATCACAGTTCATAGGAAATATACATCTCTAAAATGAAAATGCACAACACTGTGCTGTTGGGGGATATGATCACTTTCAGTCATATTCTAGTTTTATTCATTCTTTATCAAACCCTGTGTGGTGGATACTCATTGGAATTGTCTCATCAAGACAATTCCAATGAGCATCAACATCATAGGGTTTGGATTAATAAATTTAGAATGCTTTGAACTGAAGAACCTGAAGAAATATGACAGTGATGGAAACTTCCTTAGATCATTGATCAAAGTCAAACAGGTAGGTATTAACCCTTTCCCAAACAAGACCTGGTTTTGACATCATTTATAGAAAAGGCTTGGGAAAACATTGAAACAAAAGAAGAAACTGCTGATAACCAGCAGTTTCTCCTTTTATCACAATATTTTCTGGGCTACATTGTACAGAAAAGCTCTGTATTAATCCATTCAAACAGGGAAGTATTATAATGATGTAATCAGAACTCCAGATAAGAGGGTGTGAAGGCCTTTCAAAATGCAATATTTCACTTATTGTGCATCAAATGCTATGTTGTGTACCTACAACATAAGGTTTGGATTTGAAATAAAAAAGAATAGAATGTGTTCACTCCCTCTTATCTGTTGTTGATAATATTAATCCATTTCCAAGCAATTATGCCTTTTGATGCCTCTCAAGATAAAGGCTTTAGAAAACATAATGGAAAATAAAGCAAATTCTTCATTTCCCAAAATGTTTTATACCAAAAAAATACCCATAAATGTAAAATTTCATTTACCTGATATTGTTATAGATCTGCAAGGTCTTTCAATTTTGACCAGCCTAAATTATTGCCATTTGAGAATCGGTTACAATCATGTTGTAATGTTATAACAGGGTCTGATGCTACATGTAGCCGGATCATAAGGCAGGGCTACAGAAAAGAGATGGGTAAAGTCCTACTGAATTTGGTATTTCAAATGCCAGCCTTATCTCGACTTGGATATACTCAAATGAATTTTCGCAATGAGAGGATTCTAACAAATGCCCCAAAACATAGGGTTTGATGATCAATATTCTAAATATTTCTGAAAAAACAAGAAATGCTAAGAAGACAATCTCAGTCCATCTTTGTGTCGTTGAATGACAATGGCGGATCCAGGATTTCTTTGAAGGGGGTTTGTATATTAACAGTGGGGTTTGTTTTCCTAGAATTACACAATTTTGACTGAAAATCTGCATGAAAATGAAATGATTAGGCTACAGAGGGGAGTGGGTGTCTAACCCCCCAAAACCCCTTCGGATCTGCCACTTAATGACGGATATCATGTTTAAAAATAATTTATTCTCTATTTAATTCTAATAGGAGAACAAAATGAAGCTAGCTGAGTACATCAAGAACCACTACAACATTGAAGTTAATGCCGCTTCCATGTTTGACATTCATGTGAAGAGAATTCACGAGTACAAGCGACAACTTCTCAAATAGAAATAGGTCTTGGAAAATATTGAAGCAAAAGAAGAAAATGCTGGTGACCAGCATTTTCTCCTGTTGCCTCAATATTTTCTGAGCTATATCATGTATTGAAAGCACTTGCATTAACTTCCATTTGTCTTAGGTAGCAGCTTTTGAATGGGACCACCCTAAAATTTTGCCATTTTGGAAAGGCTTGAAAAAATAGCAACCTTATAATAGGTTAATATGCTAAATGAGTTTTTGTCTATTTCGACAGGAGAACAAAATGAAGCTAGCTGAGTACATCAAGAACCACTACAACATTGAAGTTAATGCCGCTTCCATGTTTGACATTCATGTGAAGAGAATTCACGAGTACAAGCGACAACTTCTCAACTGCATGCACATGATCTGGCTCTACAACAAGATAAAGGCCGATCCCAACATACCAGTGGTAGCTAGAACAATTATGGTTGGAGGCAAGGTGGGTTGGCTTTTGTAATTATGCCCCCTTTCGAAGAAAATGGGGGTATATTGTTTTGCAAGTGTCGGTCGGTCGGAAGGTCGGTCGGTCGGTCGGTCCGTATGTCGGTCGGTCTGTCCGTAGACCAAACCTTGTCCGGAGCATAACTCGAAAAGTATTAAAGGTAGAGTCATGAAACTTCATAGGTGGATAGATCTCATTATGGAGAGGTGCAGTGCACAAGAACTGTAACTCTGCCGATCAAATTTTTTGAGTTATTGCCCTTTGTTGATTTTATAACTTGATTCTTGTCCGGAGCATAACTCAAAAAGTATGTAAGGTACAATCATGAAACTTTACAGGTGGATAGATCTCATTATGGAGAGGTGCAGTGCACAAGAACCATAACCCTGCCAATCAAATTCTTGGAGTTATTGCCCTTTGTTGATTTTTACACTTAATTCTTAACCTTGCCTATATCTCGTGTCCTTTTACACATACAGCCTTGATATCTCACACATAGATGCCTCCTATCAACATCGTTCACATTTAACCATGACCTTGGACCTTGTGACCTTGACCTTGGAGTTTGACCTACTTTAAAAAAAATTAAACCTGGCATATATCTCATGACCTTTTACAAATACAGCCTTGATATTTCACACATGGACACATCTTACCAAGACCTTTCACAATTGACCATGACCTTGGACTTTGTGACCTTGACCTTGGAGTTTGACCTACTTTTAAAAAAAACTTAAACCTGGCCGATATATCATGTCCATTTACACATACAGCCTTGATATTTGACACATGGAAACCTCCGACTTAGGCCTATCACATACGAATATGACCTTGGACTATGTGGCCTTGACCTTGGAGTTTGACCTACTTTTAAAAAAATAAACTGGGCCTATATCTTATGTGCTATTACACATACAGCCTTTGTATTTCACACATGGACACATCTTACCAAGACCTTTCACATTTGACCATGACCTTGGACCTTGTGACCTTGACCTTGGACTTTGACCTACTTTAAAAAGAACTTTAACCTAGCCGATATATCATGTCATTTTACACATACAGCCTTGATATTTGACACATGGACACCTACGACCAAGACCTTTCACATTTGACCATGACCTTGGACCTTGTGACCTTGACCTTGGTGTTTGACCTACTTTTCTAATACATTAACCTGGCCTATATTTTATGTCATTTTACATATACAGCCTTGATATTTCACACATGGTCACTTCCAACCAAGATATTTCACTTTGACCATGACCTTGGACCTTGACCTTGGAGTTTGACCTACTTTAGAAATATCTAACCTAGCCTTTATCTTATGTCCTATTACACCTACAGCCTTGATATTTCACACATAGACACCCCCTACCAAGACCTTTCACATTTGACCATGACCTTGAATATTGCAACCTTGACCTTGGAGTTTGACCTACTTTTAAAAAGACTGAAACCAGGCATATATATCATGTCCTTTTACACCAACAGCCTTGATATTTCACACATGGACACCTCCAACCAAGACCTTTCACATTTGACCATGACATTGACTTTGGCATTTGGCCTACTTTTAAAAACTTTAACCTGGCCTATGTTTCATTTTACTTTTACATATACAGCTTTAATATTTCACACATAGACACCTCCTACCAAGACCTTTCATATTTGACCATGACCTTGGACCTTGTTAACTTGACCTTGGACTTTGACCTACATCAAATCTAGGCCCTTGAGGGGGCATATATGTTTTACAAACATCTCTTGTTTAATCAATGTCAATGTTAATATCCGCAGGTAGCACAGGCTAAGATCAGACTGCACTTATGTGGATGCTGTGCTTGTATAGGTAGAAAATTTTCACCTAAACCTGACAAATATGAATAAAATAATTGTGATGATAAATTATCAATACTAGTCAGCAATCGTTCAATGTAAAGCAGAGTCAATAGTTTCCACAAGCATTGTTACTTGTCAATATGCAATGGACTTTCTTAAATGTATTTTTCATTTAAGTGTGTAATTACTCAGGTCAGGTACAAGTGAAAATTATCAAACTATGCATGTGTGAGAATTGCCAGAAATACATAATAAGGTATGGGTAAGCTCATGGCTGCAATATACTGAAAATTGAAAACGGCTTGCGATCCCATTCAATTACTATACATTATTTGAACAAATTGTTTTAGGGATATTTTATAATTTGAGTTAACATCACTTGTTTGCAGGCTGCTCCAGGCTATCACATGGCCAAACTGATCATCAAGCTGATCAACTCCATCGCCAATGTTGTCAACAATGACCCAATTGTCGGAAACAGACTGAAGATTGTGTACTTGGAGAACTACAGAGTGTCTCTGGCTGAGAAAATCATCCCCGCCGCAGATCTCAGTGAACAAATCTCAACAGCGGGTACTGAGGTATGAGAGTTTACTTTATTAATCCTTTCCCAAACAAGACCGTGTTTTGACGTCCCTAATAGAAAAGGCTTGGGAAAACATTGAAACAAAAGAAGAAACTGCTGATAACCAGCAGTTTCTCCTTTTGTCTCAATATTTTCTGTGCAATTTACACACAATTCCCATCTTTAATAACATTCATTTTGTCTGAAACTCCTTTGAATTTGGACCACCCTAAAATTTTGTTAGGGAAAGGGTTAACCCATTCCCAAATGACAAAAATTTAGGGTGGTCAAGATTCAATGACATTGCAGACGACAAATCCAAGTGAATGAAATTCAAAATTTGTTGATTATTTTGGGTAGAAAACGTTGTGGGAAATGAAGAAGCAATTTCTTCATTTTCCACAATATTTTCCAAAGCCATTATCTTGTAGGGAGTCAAAGAGAGTCTGTGTGTAGTAATTTGTTAACCCATCCCAAACAAGACCTGATTTTAAAATCCCTAACAGAGAAGGCTTTGGGAAACATTGAGTCAAAAGAAGAAAATGCTGATATTCCTCAATATTTTCTGTGAAATTTTGGTACACAAATCCTTTCCTTGACAACATTGATGTTGTTGTTTGCAGGAGCTCTTTATTCGGACTACCCTAAATCTCAGCTGTTTGAGAAAGGGTCTGTTGTCTAAGCAAAGTGATCAGCATAAAACTTACCTCATAACTTGAAATACTGCTTTTATATGTTTTATGTGGAATTACAATGTCTAAGTAACTACTCAACTGCTGTTTCATAAAAATTCACATGTAGCTGCAGTTAAAAGCTTTTTAGAGCTTATGTTATCTGCTTTACTATCAGGGGTCTTGCTACCAATTTTTGTTTGGGGCCAGGGGCCAGTGAAATTGGGAAAAGTAGTGACGTTTTTACCTTAATTGGGAAAAACTAAAACAAGTTTTTATACCCCCCACAACAAAGTTATGGGGGGGGGGGGTTATACTGGAATCAGGTTGTCCGTCTGTCCGTCCGTCCGTCCGTGGACATGATCTTGTGTCCTCTTCTCCTCCCACAGTTTTTGACCAATTTTTCTGAAATTTTATCAGGATGTTCCCTATCATATGAAGTTGTGCACCTGCAATTTTCATCTTGATCCAGTCATTAGTTTCAGAGTTATGCCACTTTGAAGTTTTTTTTTTTTGGGGGGGGGGGGGGGGTGGACATAATCTTGTGTCCTCTTCTCCTCCCACAGTTTTTGACCAATTTTTCTGAAATTTTATCAGGATGTTTCCTATTATATGAAGTTGTGCACCTGCAATTTTCATCTTGATCCAGTCATTAGTTTCAGAGTTATGCCACTTTGAAGTTTTTAATGAGGGGGGGGGGCATAATCTTGTGTCCTCTTCTCCTCCCACAGTTTTTGACCAATTTTTCTGAAATTTTATCAGGATGTTCCCTATCATATGAAGTTATGCACCTGCAATTTTCATCTTGGTCCAGTCATTACTTTCACAGTTATGCCACTTTGAAGTTTTTAATGAGGGGGGGGGGGGGGGTTTGGGTTTCTGTGTTCTAACTTGAGAACCCTTTGACCTAGGATCATGAAACTTTACTCAGTTGTTGCCCATGGCCAATGGAGGTGCCCTATTGTTTTGGGGTCACCAAGGTCAAAGGTCAAGGTCACAGTTGGACTTTGTTTAAAATCCGTTTCCATGCTCTAAGTCAAGAACATTTTGACCTATAGCTTTTTTTCAGTGACAAAGCCCTAGTGGGGGGTATTCGTCCGCTTTGCGACAGTTCTAGTTATTCATACTGTCACTCAGTTTCAGCAGCAAATTAGACTGTAGTGGTGAAAAATGTATTTATATGTACTCTTATTTAAGAATCTACTCTAAAACTGTCTTCAAAATGTTTGTAAATGAAGATGGTGTCTTAATGAGGTCCTCATTGGGAATTTTCACCAGAGAATTGGGAAAGAAAGATACTTTTTGCCATTGGGAATGGGGCCGAATAACGGCCCCGAATTTTGGCAAACGAGGCCCCTGACTATGTACATACATTATAACCTAAGAATAAGTACCAGTTGCTGACTGAAGGCAGAAGCTTTGAACAAAATCAAAATGTATTTGAGTATCGTTAACATTTATACCTATGGTTTTTTAGTCACTAACTTTTAGTCATGTTTTTGTCGGTTTGTTCATTTATCTGTTTTTAAATTGACTTCCTCAATGATCTTGATTGATATTTTTCTGGATCAATGATGACTCTTTGTGTTTCAAGTAAAGATTCACTGATGATTCGTTTAAAGAATTAAATTTTCAATTCATTACATTTAATAGGCGTCAGGAACTGGTAACATGAAGTTCATGTTGAACGGAGCCCTGACTATCGGCACACTTGACGGAGCCAATGTTGAAATGAGAGAGGAAGCTGGCCCAGAAAACATCTTTATTTTTGGTATGACGGTGGAAGAGGTTGAGGCTCTCAAAAAGAGAGGGTGGGTATGATTGTTTAGTCCTCAGTAACAGTTTAAGTGAATAATCCTGCTAACAAGGTTAGAGTACTAGCATGAGACACCTAGAATGTGCTCTTGAGGTCCCTTGAAGACAAATATTTTAAAGGAAAAGTTGGTTTTAGCCAAATATTTACTTTTTGGTCAAGTAACATTGACAAATTTAAAAGAGGCTTCAATAAATTAATCACAAAATGTTGATTGATACAGACAATTAAATTGTTTTTGCCTGTCAAAGGAACAAGTTATTTACTTGGTCTATTGTCCCTTTAGTTAACTTTGTCACATTCTAGATAAGATCAACAGTCAATATTTCTCAGCCGATGCGCCTTATTACTTCCTAATCTTAACCCATTCCCACACATTGACACTTTTTATGCTCCACAAGATTCACAGAAAGACACAGGTAGAATGTTAAGATTTCATTTACTTGAAATTTTTGTTTATAATTCAGACATTTATTACAGATACAACCCAAGTGATTACTACAACAACAACCCCACTATTCGTCACATCCTAGATCAGATCAACAGTGGATATTTCTCGCCAGATGAACCACATCTTTTCGCTGATATCTACAACTCACTCGTCTACACTGATAGGTTAGTATAAATTTTCTCAGACGGTTGATTAAACCCTCACCCACGAAGAAGAGGGGGATTTATTTTGGTTTCACCATGTCTTGTCTGTCTGTTCATCCATCCATCCTTTGTGAGAAGTGACAAGGGGATAGTGTGTGTGTTGGCGGGGGGGGGGGGGGGGGGGGGGGGGGGAATATACATATCCATACTGTCAAATTTTGTTTGTCTTTTGGGGTAGAAAACATTGTGGAAAATGAAGAAATTGCTTGTCACAAGCAATTTCTTCATTTTCCACAATGTTTTCCAAAGCATTTTACTTCATGGGCATCAAAAAACATTTTAGATCAGATTAATAGCGGCCATTTCTCACCAGATGAACCACATCTGTTTGCTGACATCTACAACTCTCAGGGCCCCGTTTTACTAACGAACTTACGATCATATTTTTGTATAAACTGTGTAGCAAAGCATCTGATTGCACGAAAAATCGGATTAGGCCAATCAGGTTTGTTGTTACAAGTAATTACGCAAAAAATAATCGTACGTTCGTTAGTAACTGATAGGTAAATACTTTTGTGCCAGATAAACCCTTGTATTATAGGTTTACAATTTAATGAGAATCTTTACCGTGGTATCGGTTTATCAAAACAACTAAAAATGTTCTCGTTTAACCTTTGAACATATTATAACACTGAATATGTGCTTAAAGAATCTTGTAGACAAAGTGATAAAACAGCTGAAATTGATAATAATAATGGATAATTCTCACCACATTCTTTACATATAAGATATAAGAAGTGAATAATTCTAAAAATTGTTAGATTTCAATAACATATTGAATATATTTTGTGCATTCCCTACAGACATGAAGTTAGTTAATAGTGCAAGACTTTTGTATTCCATCTTTTTACAAGTTTTGTTCCAACCCTATAGGTGACGATATGCCAACGCTTCTGTTTTGTAGGTTTATGCTGTTGGCTGACTTTGACTCCTACATTGCCTGTCAAGAGAAAGTCAATGAAGTGTTCAAGGTATGTTTTGAGAGCTTCAATTCTTTTTCTGATTAACGCTTTCTCAAACAAGCTGAGCCATGATAGCTCAGTCGTTAACCTTGAAGTCTTTCAATTAACCCTTTCCTAAACGACCAAATTTCAGGGTAGTCCCATTTGAGATCTTCTACGAAGACAAGATGAATGCTGCCAAAGAAGGATTTGTGTACAAAATAGCCTTGAAAATATTGAGGCAAAAGGAGAAAGGGCTGATGATCAGCACTTTCTTCTTTTGATACAATATTTTCCCAAGCCTTTTCTATTAGGAAAGTCAAAACCAGGTCTTATTTCGG
The DNA here is from genome assembly GCA_963680895.1 of Fragum sueziense. Taxonomy (NCBI): domain Eukaryota; kingdom Metazoa; phylum Mollusca; class Bivalvia; order Cardiida; family Cardiidae; genus Fragum; species Fragum sueziense. The sequence continues at coordinate 28,411,966 of OY804593.1, forward strand.
AAAGGGTTAAGGGGTCATGAGTTCGAACCCTGGCTCGGCCAATAGCCATTTTGAAAGAAAATGCTGATAATCAGAAAATTTTTCCATAGATATTTTCTATGCTATAACATGCACATTTTCTACTTTTAAAATCATATATTGTGTCAACTCTACAGAAAGTCTTGGTCTTCTATATTTTGCCTTTTGGACAAGGGTTAATTGGTATGAGAAACTGAAATAATTAATGGTGTCCGTGGTCGAGAGGTATAGCATCGGCCTTGCAACCAAGAGGTTCCAAGATCAATCCTCGGTATGGGAGGAGTACTTGGGCTTTTCATCAGCCAACACATTTAGTGTAATTACTGGTGTAGTAGACAGGAAGCAGAATCAAAGAGGATTAATCTAAGTTGTAAGAAGTAGTTTCCCAATCAATGTAAACTAAATACATTTAACCCTTTCCCGAACAACAAATTTTTAGGGTGGTCCAATTCAAAAGCTGCTGAAGACAGCAAAATGAATGTTGATTATGATTAAATGTATGTATGATATAGCATGGAAAACATTGAGACAAAAGGAGAAACTGCTGGTTATCAGCAGTTTCTTCTTTTGCCTCAGTGTTTTCCCACGCCTATTCAATTAGGGACGTCAAAACCAGGTCTTGTTTGGGAAAGGGTTAAACTAAACTAGATAATTAATTCAATATCTAAATGTAATTACAGAATCCTCTACTATGGTCAAAGATGTGTCTCCACAATATTGCGTCCTCAGGGAAGTTTTCCAGTGACAGAACCATCGCACAGTATGCCAAAGAGATCTGGGGCGCGGAAACTTTGGACTACAAGCTTCCCGCACCCAGCGAAAACCCACTGGCTTACGATGATGAGGGGGGAAAGAAATAAATGATAGATACTTTAACAAATTGATACTAGGTGTTTAGATATTTATGAAAAATGAACTTTTTTGTACTTGTATGGTGTTTATGTGATTGTATGATACATTGGAGAAAAGAATATCTGAAGTTTGATAGGCAGGAGTGACCAATGTTTACATCTATTAATGGGCCAGGATCTGGAAAAACGTCCTTTATGGCATTTGAGAAATAACTGGATCCAGAACAGCCTGTGCATACGCACAGTCTGATCAGGATCCATCTTGTTCTCCAATAGCTTCTTTGTGACCTGTAGCAACCATAGAAGAGCAGCATCGGTGTATGCCAGTCTTCGCTTAGGTACAGGCTGTTCTTGAAACGTGACTGTCTCAAATGCTATAAGGGACGTTTTTCCAGATCCAGGCTTATTTATTAATACTATATAAGTAGTGGTCACTCTATGTCAAACTATAATGGCATTGAAATAAGCTGGGGTCTAGCTAAAAGTAGCCTAAAAGCTTTTAAGATGATCATTGATCCAGATCAGCCTGCTGCTGAATACTTTTCCATCAGTGTCTACAAAACTCTGGTAGTTATTATTGGTTATGTGGAAACCATCAGAGATTGGCTTGGATCTGGGACCTTTTCATGCTGAATTTATACAAGTTGGTAGAATAGAGTAAGGTCAGACTGCATGTAAGTGCAGGCTGATCTTGCTCTATTCTGCCAGCCAAAGCAACCAGATTATTCTGGAACTAGCATGACAAGGATTAATCAAAGTGTGCTTTAGCTTATCTAGAACCATAAGGGAACTTTTTTCCAGATCACAGCTAATTTTATGTTTTTGTAAATCCATATCTTGAAATCAAATGAATACTCGGGCTTAATATTTCATGAGATCAGGTTTGTGGATCTATAGCCGAGGCCTGCTAGCTCAGTAGGTAATCAATTGTCCAATCTGTTTACTCATAGGGAAATATTGGATAATATTAGTATTTTTGGCACAGGGACATATCAAATACGAGTTGTTACATATTTTGTGAGATTTAAGTTAGTCCACCACTTATGAGATTCATGCAATGTCTGAATTATTTGTGCGACATTGTTCCACCTCCAAATGTCTGCCAAATAATTCTGACAGTGTGTCTTATTAGGGATGGACTACCGTAATAGAATTTTTTTGTTGCATTCAGTTTGTTAAATGTATTTGTCAATGGATGAAATTGCTGATGAAAGCCATTGAAATCAGTAAAGCCCTAGAACTTTGAATTCCTTTCCGTTGAGATTGCGTTTGTTACATGACATTAGGTATAGGTCACAATAAATGACCTGGCAGAGCACTTCTATCTTATAGCTAGAAATACTCTGCCATATCATTTATCATGCGCTATATTAGATTAGATTTGTGAAATATTATGTATATTTTTAGTCAAAGCTTTAAATGTAGTAGAAGAGTTCTAGTGAATAATTATTGTATTGCTGACGACCACAAAAAAATTAAGCAAACACTTAATGTGCCATGTTCTCGTAGAATTTCACAGACTTTAACCGAGTTTAAAGTCACTCTCACTCGTAATATAAGATAGCCGTAGGCATGACAAAATGAAATTAAAGATAAAAGTAGGTAGTATAGAATAAAATCAGACTGGACCCATATGCAGGCTGGTCTTGTTCTATACCGGCTGGCAAAACAAGAAGAATATTCCATTATTGTTTTTTTTCAAGGTTTTAGTTTATCTATATAGCCTGAATAAGTTTTTTGAATACTCTTTCGTGCTGCTATAAAAGCCAGCTTCCACAGTGTGATAAAGTATATCTTTACCAAATGACAAAATTTTGGACTTGTCCAAATTCAAAGATGCTGCAGATGACAATATGTATTGAATAAAATTTGGCATTTTTTGATCTGTCTGGGTAGAAAAAATTGTGGGAAATGAAGAAATTGCTTGTTACAAGCAATTTCTTCATTTTCCACAATGTTTTTCAAAGCCATTATCTTGTAGGGAGTCAAAAAGAGATATTGTGTGGTAATGGGTTAAGAACTCTTATTCTTAACTCTAATTTATATGACAACTGGCTATGTCTGTTTTGTTACATTACTTGTTATTTTTCCTTTGTTCACATAGCTTACGTATCAACTTACCTCAACTTGAAATTATTTCACTTGTTTTCTATTATTTCTTAGCATTATGATGAAATATTTTGTTAGTATTTCAAAACGAGCATATTTATTTTCATAATTGTTGTGTTGAGGTATACCACACCTAATGAAGATTTACGTGACGTCTGAATTATTCATGCGACGTCATTTAACATTCGTTACGCATCCAAACATATTCGGGCGACGTCGAAAACATACGGCGGTGGAACGTTCCACCGCCGAATGTTTTCGACGTCGCCCGAATAATTCCGATGTCGCGTCAATCTCATTAGGGTTGAACTACCTTAAATGACGTCAATTGGTGCATCCCCCATGTGAAGATCTTCTATATAGTTTAGCAATTTAGATTCTTTTTATATTGTTTTTTCTTTTCAACGAAGCGTCTATAAGTGCTATGTTATGCAATTCTAGGGCTTTCCACGAACCATTACAAGTGCAGTTACAATGTATATGCACTAATGATGGTTTTTGGGCAAGTCCATTAAATTCCTGGCAATATCATTTCAAGTGCATATGTTTAATCCTTTGTTTACCAAATAAGAAATATTGGAATTGTTCCAAATTCCAAGCTGCTTCTTGTTGTAGATAAAGCTAAGAAATTTTATATAGTTTAGCTCAGAAAATATTCAGACAAAAGCAGAAAATGTTGGTTATCAGCTATATCTTCTTCTGTCACACTGTTTTCCTTTTCTATTTTGGATGTCAAAGCCAGGCCTTGTTTTGGAAAGGTTTGATATATGCATTTGGAAAAATATTGTTTTGCCTGGGTTTATCAATATAAATGTGCCTGTAATATGTTTGTTGTTTGAGGTGTATATTTGTGTCTGGGTAAATTATATACATGTATTTATGTCAATGTATGGTGCAATTAACAAATGGTGTTAGATCTGTCGTGTTTAAGTCTTTACCAAACAATCCTGGGTTTGAGCAACCTTTGGAGAGAATTTTCAAGTGACAACCAATTAATGTTAAAAATGTTTCATTTTCTTGGTAGAAATTTTGCAAATATTTGGAAAATTTGCATCTCCATGATGTTCAAACAAAATCTTGAAGGCATTTACATAGGTCTATGGTTTACAAAGACCTGTAGCATGTGAATGGTAAAGGATGTTTTGAGAGATTTTAAATGCGTACCTTTGGAATACATGATTTTTATTTTGTTGTAATTATTAACCCTTTCCCAAACAGCAAAATTTTTGGGTGATCCACTTCAAAATTGCCACAAATGACAAAACTGAAGTTATTATAGACATAATTTGTGTAAAATATGGCATAGAAAATATTGAGACAAAAGGAGAAACTGCTGGTTATCAGCAGTTTCTTCTTTTGTTTCAATGTTTTCCCAAGCATTTTCTATTAGGGACGTCAAAACCAGGTCTTGTTTGGGAAAGGGTTAAAAGACTCTATTTTGTACGATAGTCACTTCATATAGCCAATGAAGCATTATCCTTTGCCATAATCAGAACGTTGTTGGTGTTATTGTTAGTATATATCATGGGTTGCATTCCAAAAACGCTATAATTGCGGCTTAAATAAGCTGTAGTTATTACGTTTTTGAATGAAAACTGGTAATTAGTGAATTAGTCATAAAAGCCTATTACTTAGCATGATCTTTTGTGTATACATGTCAAAAGCTTGTTGTTTCTAGGCTCACTACAAAAATGTTTGTACTATTCCATAAGAATGTATTTGTTCTGAGCTCTACTATTTCGTAAGAATGTATTGTATCTTCTTATCTGAAACTTTGCAAGGCAAACATACTATCAGAGTAAAGTAGTGCTTGCTAATAAATGTAATCCACTTTGGCATAGATCATATTCAGAAAATAACAAAAATACCTCATACACAATGATTAATGTGATCTTTTGTATGTTTGTTAACTTATTTCTTCAATGAATGTTAAACTACTCTAAAGCCATTCATCCATTTATTTGTTGGTTTGCTCCCTTTGTCTTGCTTGTAAAGGAAAGAATCAGAGAGATTTGCAACAGCTGTAATTCTTTGATCACTCACATGTGATAGTCAAAAGATTGCAAAGCTTTGGGATTTGAATAAAACGTCACCGCATGTCAATTAATAAAATTAAGATACATTTTTATAATATTCTAATTGTATAGAAATCCATTAATTAAGGACACAAAGGATGAATAAGCGTAACCAAATTTTACCCAGCATAATGACTTTATTTCGAACCATATCAGTATTTGATAGCCAAAGTATTCTGAAAATGTTACAAAAGATGTTATCATAGTTATGATTTGCTACCATCTGCAATTTGGAACTCGACTACTGTAGAATGCATCTACAAGTGTCAATTTGTTAAACAACTTTCCATTAACCCTTTCCCAAATGGCAATAATTTGGACTGTTGCAATTCAAAAGCAGCTACAGACTACGAAATGGGAATGGAAAAGGAAAAGATTTGTATGTAATATAGTACAGAAAATATCGAGACAAAAGGAGAAAATTCTTTCGTATCAAACTTATCCCAAGCCTTTTCTATTAGGGACATCAAAACCAGGTCATGTTTGGGAAAGGGTTAAATTGTGGTTCCATGACTAGAGACATTTATTTCTATGAGTTGGTAAGGTCAGGATTGCTTGTTAATGATGCTAATGAAAAAGTGCTAATTTTGTGAGGAGATTGGCATTGTGAGATATAGTCCAGTCATGATATGGCACATGTTTACAAAATTTACGGTATGTAAATAACACACTATCATACTCCAAACTACTGTAATTTTGCATGTGATTTTTCGAATCTTGCAGGTTTCTCACACAACCATCACATGCAAAATTGTATTGAGATTATGCATGCTTTTTCCTTTGTTTACATAGGTACACTTTGTAAACATATGCCATAATATCGTAACTTAATTACACAATTTGTCACTTTTTGACAAAAACCTCGTATCTACAGCTTTAAACAAGCTGCAGATACAAGGTTTTTGTTGAAAAGCAGTGAGATATTGGTTTTTGGTTTGTATCACAAGATGATGTTAACATTATGGGCACTACATGTACACTTTTTTTGTTATTTTTTTCGCAATTTTCTGTTTACATGTAGAAACCTCCCATGGGGACTGTTTATATAATATTAGTTATTTGATAATTAAAACTTTATAATAAAAACTCAATTTTGGAAATATTTTGTTCTATTTTAAAGAATCCATAATTTGAAATCCTCAATCTCGCCATTTTTGGTTGTTTTTATGTTAACCCATTCTTAAACAAAACCTGGTTTTGATGTCTCTAAATGGAAAAGGCATGGGAAATCATTGAGGCAAAAGAAGTAAATGCTGATAATCAGCATTTTCTTCTTTTTCCTCAATGTATTCTTTGCTATATAATTCATGAATATTATTCTTTAAATCGTAAAAAAATCCTGTCAAAAGCAGAATTTTGCAGGTAATAACATTGAAAACTGAGAAAGAAGAAGAAAATATGGGTCATCAGCACTTCCTTTCTGGGTTCAAAATGACCAATATTGTTGCTTTTCGGACTAAAATATGCGGGAGTAAATTCAACCCATTCCCACACATTGACTCTTTTTGATACCCTAAAAGATAAAGATTTTGGAAAACATTGAAGAAATTGATTTCGACATTTACCTCAATTTTTCCTTCCTGTAAGACCAAAGGAAAAAATCTAAATTCCATTTACTTGGAATTGCCGTCTGCAACATCTTTGAATTTGGACAAGTCTAAAATTTTGCCGTCAGGTAATTTGCTAAGACTGCATGCAATTGTATCGTTAGTCACATAAAGGGATTTACATGCCCCATTCTTTATAGGTGAAAAATGAAAAAGTTAAGAAATTTAACAACAGCGTTTCTTTCATTATTTTAATTCAATATTTCCTATGTTTTGAGATATTTTAATCACAAGTACTAGTCATCGTTCTGTTACACTTTGTGTTCAATTGATTCTTGAAATTTAAACTAATCCAGTGATTAAAATGGAGGTATAATGTAATTTCAGTACTAATCTGTCGATTCTATCTCATGGAGTTCATAAATCTTTTATAATGACCATTCCCTGATTATTTTCCTAAACTTCGAATATTAGTGTAGCGTCCAGAAAATGGTATCTGATCAGCCTCATTTATAATGTCCATTCCCTGATTATTTTCCTCGTAGATTCTGGGGAATTTCGAATATTAGTGTAGAGTCTACAAATTGGTATCTCATCAGCCTCGTATCGTTCTTTCAATTTCTGAAATGATATACAATGTAATTTTAACCCTTTCACAAACGATAAAATTTTGAGATGGTCCAATTTGCAGACGACATAATGAATGTGAATAAAGGTGAAATTTATGTAAATTTTAACACAGAAAATATTGAGGCAAAATGCTGACTATCAGCATTTTCTTATTTTGCCTCAATGTTTTCCAAAGCCATTCCTATAGTGGACGTCAAATTTAGGTCTTGTTCGGGAAAGGGTTAAACCACGTCTTGACTATATAGTTTCAATTTATGACAAAAAATTCGAAACAACGACAAAAAAGCAACAGAATAATTTGAGTTTTTATGTATTTTCAAATAGAGATCGATTTTGTCATATAAACATTGCGGTAGATTCGGACAAAACAATGATAACAAGCATTCTGAAGTATTGCAAAACAATACCAAGTCCCCTACCGGCTTTATATATGCGTTTAGAAAAAGAAGCCCCAAAAATTTCTAAGTCCAGCATCAGTATCTTCCTCAGAAATCAATGGACCGGAACGAAACTCATACTGGTTCTGTATGTCATCAATGTGTGTTCGCATACCGAAAATCAGCTCAATACCTGCAAGCATTCAGAAAAAACGTCAGGAAAACTATAATTTCCCAGTAATTTTCTAAGTCCAGCATCCGTATCTTCCTAAAAAATCATTGGACCGGAACGAAACTCAAACTTGTTCTGTAACTCATCAATGCGGGTCTACATACCGAAAAACAGCTCAATAGCTGCCAGCAGTTAGAAAAAAAGTCTGGAAAACTGTTATTTCCCAGAAAAATTTCTAAGTCCAGCATCCGTATCTTCTACAAAAATCATTGGACCGGAACGAAACTCAAACTCGTTCTGTAACCCATCAATGCGGGTCTACATACCAAAAATCAGCTCAATAGCTGCCAGCAGTTAGAAAAAAAGTCTGGAAAACTGTTATTTCCCAGAAAAATTTCTAAGTCCAGCATCCGTATCTTCTACAAAAATCATTGGACCGGAACGAAACTCAAACTCGTTCTGTAACCCATCAATGCGGGTCTACATACCAAAAATCAGCTCAATACCTGCCAGCATTTAGAAAAAAAGTCTGGAAAACTGTTATTTCCCAGAAATTTTCTAAGTCCAGCATCCGTATCTTCCTCAAAAATCACTGGACCGGAACGAAACTCAAACTTGTTCTGTAACCCATCAATGCGGATCTACATACCAAAAATCAGCTCAATAGCTCCCCCCGTTTAGAAAAAAAGTCTGGAAAACTAATTCACCGGACTGACGGACAGACGGACGGACTGACTGACGGACAGAGTGCAAACCTAAAGTCCCCTTCGGCTTCGCCGGTAGGGGACTAAAAATATCTACATATTTGTAAACCCGAATGTAGGCCTACTCACAATAACTATCCCTATTAGTCTCTACAATCCAGAAAATACCCTTTACCAGACGGCAAAATTTTAGACCGGTCTAAATTCAAAGATGCTGCAGACGAAAATTTCAATTGAGTTAACTTTAAAATCTTTTGGGATAGAAAACATTGTGGGAAATGAAGAAATTGCTTGTCACAAGCAATTTCTTTATTTTTCCACAATGCTTTCCAAAGCCCATTTCTTTAAGTATGTCAAAAAGAGCCATTGTGTGGGAATGGGTTAAAAGTAAATTTTATCCGTTTACTGTATTGAATCTTCGTATTACAAATTGATATTTAGCTGGGGTGTTGAAGTCCTTACATCGTTTGAGATCGATTTGGATCAATACATGCCTACGCATTAATCCAAGTATTCTCTGATATCAAAGAGCGTATTAGCATCAGAGAATACTCGGATTACCTACGCATACAAGCGTTCTGATCAAGATACAGGGTTCCCACGCGTCAGGGAAAAGTCAGGGAAAATGGAATTTTGAAAGTCAAGGAAATGTCAGGGAATTTCACGAGTGTCGGGGAAATTTAAAAAAATGAGGCAAAAGTCTGAGAAATGTCAGGGAATTTTGAACACACTGTCAGGGATTTCTTCAATGGAGAAGTTTTCAAGACAAAGATATATTCTTAAAAAAGCATTGATTTCCAATTTTGATATCAAGTTAACATGAAGAAATGTGTGCCCATTGCCTTCAAAACTGTATTGTCATTTCTGTGAACGTTCGAGTTCTTTAGCGGCGGATTTTGTGCAGTGGTGACATGCTTGACTTGTAACAAAGGGGTCGCAGGTTCGAGCCCCCTGCCATTCTTGTATTTCGAATGAGACTAAACAGATGTCGTGTCTCCTCATGACTTAAGCTGTTGGGTGAGACGTAAAACTCAATTCAATTCAATCTAGTTTGTAAGAAACATTGGTAGAAACGTCGATAAAATGTCAGGGAAATTCAGTTTTTTGTCATGGAACAGTCAGGGAAATGTCAGGGAATTTTAGTATTGCTCAAGCGTGGGAACCCTGAAGAAACGTGCTGACCTTCTAAAAGCTCTTAACAATGTCATGTATAACTCAACGTTTATAACTGTAGACTTGTTTACAAACATTTTAGGCCTACTTCATGTTGTTAAAATGACCCAACACAAACACTTTCTCTTTCAAGAATAAACGAGCTAAGACATTAATTCGCTCGTATAGCTAACGATAAATGGTTTGGTAAATGGTAAAACTATGTTTTTGTTATTTAGTGTTTGTATACAAGTCTACAGATAAAACCGATAGACTATACATACCATCCTGGTCAAAAAGTAATTGAAACGCAAGTTGATATTAATCCATTCTGGTCACAAATGTAAATGGTTACCTTTTAGGCTTTAGCTTTCCATGAATTGTTGTGGTTTAGAAGTCTTTGTGTAATTTCGAGGACCAAGATGATATTTTGTAAACGGTGGTGGTGGTAGGCCTAACTACGTTGTTTTTGATGAACCGGGATCCAGTGCCGGGGACCGGCGAGGGAGCTCGTGACACGTCACGTGCCTCAGATACGTCATTATCAGGGGTGTCACCGTCATTTAGAAACATCAGCTGGAAAAATGGGAGATTATATCGTACATTTCCAACCCCAGTCAAAATTCAACAACAAAATGATAATATACGTACAGTATATAAGATTTGCCATTGGTTGAACCCGTTGGGGTTTCGCGATTAGGCATATATTTATTATCACCAAATGGAAATCCGAGATCGTTTTTTGTATACTTTAGAACGTTTAAACATTCCTCAACCGATTTTATTTTCTAGAATAGTTATGATATTTGCTATCACATGTATGTGATTTCAACATGGACATTGTCTGCGGCACTTTAGATTTATCAAGTCTATTGAAAGGCATTTGCAGCTCTAGACTATCTTTAATTTTACCGGATACATTGCATTTCTAATGAAAGTTTTCGCTGAATAATCTTTTGTTTGAAGTATTCACTACACGCTTATTTGTAAAATATCGTCGCTTTTCATCAAAACACCTCGTAACTGCAGCTTAAAACAAGCTGAAGTTACGAGGTTTTTGTTGAAAAGCATCGATACATTTGACGTACCTCTTCCAGTTCAAATCTCTTCATCCATTTATCTCTACTCGTCTTCGTCCTCATGTGTCTACTCCACTTTAGGTCTCTGATACTGCCATGTCTTTCTTGTTCCGTCAATTGTCTCAGTTTAGGTGGGAAGTTATAGACGTCCTGTTTCAGTCTCTCTATCTCTTTGATTTGTGGTTTCTGTCCATTATTCGTCATACTATTCGTCACGCCGTATTTCATGAGAGACTGATTCATTAAATTCTTTTTTAAATCCGCCGATGACAGGCACTGTCTCCATGACATTGTATTAGACTGCGAGTCGGACTTTAATTCTAAATCTTCGCCTCTCGCACTGAAGCACTCTTCGTCACCATCCGTGTTGTGTGTCAATTCTGTGTCGTCATATTTTAGTTCACTGTCCACATCTGTCGCCATGAAGTACTCTTCGTCTTGTATGCTGTGTCGAAGTCCAGTATAGCAATATTCGGGTAATGTATCTCCATCATGTACCACAGTTACGTCGGTATTGGCCGTTGTATCACCCTCATCCCATCCAGACAGACTTTCATCGTCGCTTATCTTCAATATATCCACCTTATCGCCGTTTTTCACCATTGTGTCACCCTCTTCAAAACCAAGTATACTGTATGTATCACGTACTTTCAATATTTCTACATCGTAATGTACCATTGGGGCACCCTCGTCACTTTCAGGTAGACTGTCGTCACCATGTACCTTCAATATATCAATCTTGTCGTCGTTATGGGTTGTTTTGACATCTTCATCACATGTGGGTAGACTGTCGGTATCGGTGTGCACTCTCAAAATGTCTACAGACATGTTGCCATCCATTCTGTACTCTCTATCGTCAAGTCCAGTATTGTTATCATCTTTGTGCTCTTCGTTGTAATTGTTGTTTAACATTTCTTCCTCTGAATGTCCATGTGTCTCATTGAGTTTACAACTTTCATCTGGTAAAGAGTCTTCTCTCAAATCTTTGTACTCTTCGTCGCTTACATATGGTAGTACACCAGCTTCGTTGCATTCAGAATTGCTGGTTCCAGCATCTACAGCTTCGTCGCAAAAAGATCTGCCTGGTTCTTGTACCTGGTTATCTAACTTTGCATCACAAAAAATCTCAAGTGATGCAGCTACTTCATTAGATGACACACTTTCGTTTTCTAAACACGAACCAATTTCTCTATCTGGCCGGTTGTCTAGGTCTTCTTCTTCTTCTTCTCCCTCAACACATTCTGGTGGTACATTTACCGTCATTTGAATTTCGCCTTCGTCATCATTTTGCGCACTACTCGGGTTCACAATATCCGCAGTAGTTTCTCTACATCTAGTCGTCACTTCAGTGTCTTCTTCAGGACCTTGCACGATACCATCAATTACGATCTCTGTATCAATTGTAATCTTGCTTTCATCAGTCTGATCAGTTGTGGCTTCCTCTTCTTCGCCACTTTCAGTGGCATCTGTATTTTCCTTCTTGTCAGCTGAATCTTCTAGTTCAATGTTGGACTGACAAGTCCCTTTACCCTCATCTTGTGGTTGTCCTGTGGCACAAGTCGGTACGTCTGCTATACTCGAGTCTGTGAATAAACTGGTTTGTTCATTGACTTCATCCTGCACTTCGTCATTGTACCCTTTAACGGTGTCAGTAGTGTAACTCGATTCTTCACAAAAGGAATCTTCAGTGTGTTCTTCTTTGACATTGACCTCACCGGCACCATCTTCTTTCTTCTTATCCTGTACCTCGAGAGGCTCTTTGATTTCAGTATCGGGCTTTTCTACATGTTCTACAATAAATTTCATACGTATGTCATGGTGTGTGCTTCCCGTGCTCTTGCTTACTAGTCTTTTTTCTAACACATGATCTCTTGAAAGAATTATCCTAAATGCCAAACGTCATTCGTCTTGCCATTGGATGCGAATTATTTTGTCAATTAGAGCCGGGGGGGGGGCTCGGATTGGTGTTGCGGTAGTACTAGTGGTATTAATATCACGAATCCATGGTTAGGTGTTCCAGCCGTAGTATATATAGCAATATGACCAAATACGGTTAAAAGTGGCGTTCAGTCCCCATCAATCCAATTTGACTCAAAGGCCATTCGTATGCTGGTCCGAATTAAAACTTAACCAAATACCAAACAGCAAAATTGTGGACAGAAATCAGCAATTTCTGCCTTGTGGGCCCTATATGTAGATGTCAAAAAGTTAAACAGTGGGATGGGATGGTTTCAAACGCATTTCTTGTTAAGGATGTCAGATTTTTCGATTGCGGGGAATGGTTTCAACTATTTTGATTCATTTTTCATTCGAGAAACACACAAATTTATTCTTCGTGGTTTATTGTTGGTCCAGACGACAAATTCGATATCGATACACGTATGATTTGTGAACAATATAGGCTATCACTGAAAATATCGAGGCAAAAGGAGAAAATGCAGATTATAGGCATTTTTTCTTTTGTCCCAATCTTTTCTCTTTATTTTGCTCATAGGGAAATAGAAAATGCTGAGATAAGATTATAGAAAGTATTCAGTAAAAAAAAGGGAAATCATACTAGGAACGTCAACACTTTATGTCTTGTTTGGGAAATAGATAGGGCCTATATTAATTTATCATTAGACTATTTCAAACGACATGGTAAAATGAAATACAAAAATATTATACAAACCTTGAGAGACTACGAGTCTCGTATTCCCTTTCTTTTTCTTCTTCCTTTTCTGCCTATCCTCTCTTTCTTCCCTCCTCAGAACATCCCGAACAAGATCGTCGATCCGCCTCCTTTTTCCTGGTCTTTCTGTCTTCCGTAATAAAGTTTTTACGTTGGTGCCGCCACGTTTGTTGTCGCGGTTTTCGCCGTAGCAACAAATCAAATTACCCATTTGCAAATTCTCTATCTATCTCGATATACTGTCATACGCCCTCGCGGAAATTACGCAAGTAATTGTAGTTTAAAAAACAACATTTTCAACAAATTTGACGTAAGCATCGACTAACGACTATTGTGCGTCTATTACAACGTTAACGCTAAGCCGTCACTATGGAAACGACGTAAATTGACGTATCACGTGATACGCAACTTTGAGGAACGTTTTTAAACGTTTCTTATCCTAGTTTTTTTTCTTAACTTGCCTCTCGATTTTTTTATCCAAATTTCGCCATAGTTTAGCATAATATTCTTTTATATTGTATGTTTAGCAAAAAGATTTTTTTTGGTAGACGAGAACTGTGTGACGTATAGCAAACGTCAACTTGTGTACCACGTGACTCGAATTCAAATCCGTCCACAACCAGCTGAAATTGAAAAATTTTAGGTTAAACAAGTGCATATCGTATTGCGATGCAATACATGAGTCCCCAACCGGATAACAAAAAGTCCTTTCTTATAATAATATATCTCCAGTCCTACTTACTAGATCTATAACTGTATACAAAGTTTGAAGTTGTTAGCACTTTAGGTTATGGGCAATATGTCCCGAACAAAAATATAAGGGTAAAAACAACCATAGGCAATTACTCAAAAAATGGGCGTGGCAGAGTAACGATTCTTGTACATGACACTTCATCTTCGCAAGCCAAGGGTTCTACCTCCACTTTGTTCCTTACGAACTTAAGGAACAAAGTGGAGATGGAACCCCTGGCTTGTGAAGATGATGAGACTTCTACTCAATACGATCTATAAGTGAAGCAAGTTTGAAGTTGCTAGCACTGATGGCTTAGAAGATATGTTCCGGACAAGAATGTAAGGATAAAAACAACAAAGGGCAATAACTCCAAAAATGGGCGTTGCAGAGTAATGGTTCTTGAACATGACACCTCTCCACAACGAGATCTATCAGTGTAAAAAGTTTGAATCTGCTAGCACTTATGATTTATAAGATATTATGTTCCGGACAAAAATGTAAGGGGTAAAAACAACAAAGGGCAATAACTCAAAAAGTGGGTGTGTCAGAGTAACGGTTCTTGAACATGACACTTCTCCTTAATGAGATCTATCGGTGTACTAAGTTTGAAGTTGCTGGCAGTTTCTCTGATGTTGGTTTCTATAGCGGGTTACTTTTGGTATGGTCCGGTGCTGGTCCGACGCAAAACCCTCCTCCTCTTGCATCTGAGCTTGGGACCGGAAATGGCGGATTTCAAATACCAATTAACCCTTTCCCAAACAAGACATGGTTTTGGCATCCCTAATAGAAAAGGCTTGGGAAAACATTGAGGCAAAAGAAGAAACTGATGATAACCAGCAATTTCTCCTTTTTTCTCAATATTTTATGTGCCATATTTTACACCATTTATATCTTTAATAACATCCATTTGGTCATTTGTGGCAGTTTTAGAAGTAGATCACCCTAAAGTTTTGCCGTTTGGGAAAGAGTTAAAGGGACATTTCATCCCCATTTTAATTTTCTAAAGTATGTCTTGATGCTCAGATTGGTTATTCTAATGGGCATAAATGTAATCAGTTTTTGAAGTTGTTGCTGATAAGCGAAAAACATGCCTTTAAAGATGAGGCAGAAACGACAAATTCTATATACACTGTGCATCTTAACTGTTGTGTAATTTTAACACAAAAATATATATTTCTCGTAAACGGTGCAATATGTTTTGGCTTGAAATTCAGAATGTTCATAAGAAAATAAGTATGCTCTTTAAAATAAAAAATAAAAGTGAAATTTATTAGAAACAATTCTGAATTGTCACTTTAATGGCACAATTTTAGAAAATATTCACTAACTTTGTTAATTGAGTTTATTGGGGTTTTACGCCGTTTTCAACTACCAGGGTCATATCGCGGCGGCTGGAGCACCTACCCATGGATTCCTGTTGTTTCTCAAACCAGTACTACCACAACACCCTTACCGAGCCTCCAGCTTCTCGCCCACTTAGGTTAACGATTTCAAACCCATTGGTGGGTGACATTTTTGTCAGAAAGGGTATCAGCCGCGGCCGGGTATCGAACCCGGGACCTCTCGTATGAGGGTCAGATGCGCTACCAACTGCGCTAAGGCCGCGGCCTAACTTTATTAATACTGGACCGATTTGCATCTGAGGTTTGGACCGGAAATGGCAAAGTTCAAATACCAATTAATGGCATAATTTTAGAAGCATAGTCATTTCGGGACATTTCTGTTTCATAAGCACATGTTGGCTTATTCCCCTTTTGGTGGGGGTGGGGGATGGGGGTGGGGTGTTGTTGTTGTTGTTGTTCCGTTTCGGAGAGGGTTAGACCTTTTTTAACGACAAAATTATGCTGTTTCAACTTGAAGACTGATTCAAAATACAGACCCTAAAATAAACGTAGATATAGAAATGATTTCTGTACAATTAATGACAAAAATATATTGAGACAAAAGGAGAAAATTCTGGTGATCAAGTTTTTTGTATTAGATAGGTATGTCAAAACTAGATGATGTTTGAAAAAAGGGTTGAATAATCCATTTTTCTCACATTGGCCATTATTTTGTAGGCTACACAATGTATACATGCACACCAGATTTTCGCGAGTGAATCTTGGGGAAGATCTGCATTTGCCAATTTAACCCTTTCCCAAACAAGACCTGGTTATCAACAGTTTCTTCTCTTGCATCAATGTTTTCCCAAGCCCGTTCTTAAAGGGACGTCAAAACCAGGCCCCGGTTTCTCGAAAAAACTTAAGTATGTTCTCATGCTCATATCTGAACACCGTGCTCAAATCGCGCGAAATCCACGTGAACTTCAATCGAATACCCATCAACGTTGGAGAGTATCCCTTTGAAGTTGAGCATGTTCTCATGAGTTTTTTTTTTTTTTCGAGAAACCGGGGCCTGGTCTTGTTTGGGAAAGGGTGAACTAGCTGGCGGCTCCGATCGCATCAGTTCTGACCCGGCAGGCCGTCTTCCCTTTCAATCTAAAGCAAAAAAGTATTGGGATGAAAGGAGAATAAAGTTGGTTATCATCATTATCATTTTCTTTTTGTGCTTCTGAAGCCTTTTTCATAATGGACGTCGATTTCGTTTATTTATGATGGATTTTGAAACACATAAAATTCTAGCGATTTTTGTCTTGTCTTCCTCTGAAAAACATCACGTGTTTGGAAAAGGGCTAGATCTACGTCGTATAAATCATGCGTGGTAAAGATTAATCTAGTTGACCACCCGTGTACGATTATACCCACGAGATTATCGTGAATTTCGCTCACGCAGCCATTATTAAAACTTGCGAATATGTGTTGACGTCCTCCATATTGCACTCGTCGATGGATGGAATAACTAATAAGGTGATTTTTTCTCTTAAATTTTCATTTTGCAGTTTTTAGCTCCACTGGCCTTCAGGCCAGCGGGCTATTGTCATGGCGCTGTGTCCGTCGTGCGTGCGTCCGTCCGTGCGTCCGTCCGTCCGTCCGGTCGTCAACTTTTTCTTTAAAAATCTTCTCCTCAGAAACGCGCACCTGCCAGTAATACCCGAAAGGGGAGTTAGGCAGTATATATAGATAGATAGATAACTAATGGATGGATTTCAATAAAACTTCACAGGAATGATCCTTAGGTGGTCCTCTATCAGATTCCTTCAATTAATTCTAATTGGCCCAGAAAGTCTGGAGTTATCTGCCCTTGAATTTAAAAATGGCAGTTTTGACTTTGTTTTCACTCTAGCCACTACAAATATTGATCAATCAAGACAAAACTTGGTCAGAATGTTGGTGCTGATAAGATCTTGCCTGAGTGCAATTTTCAGCTTGATCTGAGTATTACTTCTTGAGTTATGTGCCCTTGAAATTGGCAAAATTACCATTTTTAACATTATTTTTCCTCAAACAACTATAAATATCCACCAATCAACACGAAACTTTCACATTATCTTACTGGCCATAAGATCTTGCATTGGTGTAATTTTCAGCTTCATAGGAAACTTAAATAATTATTTAACTGCCCTTGAATTTGACCAAATTGCTGTCATCAACTTTGATTTTACATTCTTTAAAACCACAAATATTGAAAAATCAGGTCAAAACTTGAACAAGATGTAGGTGAAGTTAAAATCTTGCTTTAGTGTGATTCTTAGCTAGATAGAAATATAAAATCCTCAGTTATATGCCTTTCAATTTGACAAAATTGCTAGTTGTGACTTTGTTTACACTCTAACAGCCAAACCCGCTCTAACAAAGACAAAGCTTGGTAATCAATAGATCTTATATGAATGTATTTTCAGCTTTCTAGTTACTTTGTAATTGCTTTAAGAGCAACAAGTATTGACAAATCTAATCAAAACTTGGACTTGATATTACAAGAAATTCAAGTTTGATTAATTGCATTAATTTCAGAATAGGGTATTTCCCCAAATCTATTTTTAGCTCAAAATCTATTTTTAGAAATATGAAATATTTTGGAGTAATAAATGGTCTGTTAATTCAGATCTGTTTGGAAGAAGGAAAATTTTAATTGCTTGTGTCATCCTAAGCTGGAATGTTCCCCCATTTCTTTTTACCCTTTCTCAAATGGCAAACATATAGTTTTACTTTCTTTGCTTGAAGAACCACACATTTTGAACAATCTATTGTGTAACTTTCTTTTTGCTCTATGAAACACAAACATTGAACAATCTAATCAAAACTTGGATTAAATATTTCATGAAATTCAGGCCTGTGGAGCGACTCAAGACCTTCAGGTCTTCTAGTTAATATTGTAAAGAATATATTAAGCGAATTAATGCTGATTTAAACAAAATTAATGCAGATTATAAATCCATTTATTTTCTAATCGTCTGCATTATTGGTGGCGTCTCACTCTGTCACAATTTTACAGATTCCAGTCTTTAACACTGAATATTGTTGACTTTTAGGCATCATTAATCACGAATTAATTTGAAGTCCCTTGATTTTTGGCTCATTGTTCCAGGAAAGGGGTTAAGATCTAGATCTAAGTTAATATTTGAAGCCGGGCTTTTCATTTCTAGCAGACATTTCCCGCAAAAATCTGGATTTGTCATATCTCGAGGAAGGTTGAGAAAACATTGATGCAAAAGCATGAAAGAAGAAAATGCTGATACACAGCATATTCTCCTTTTGTCTTAATGTTTTCTGTTTGTTTTTATTTTAATAGAAGTCATTCAATCCTATGTGGAAGCTTTTTAATTTGAACAGATTATTTTTTGCCTTTTGTTAGACAGGTTTAATTTATAATAAATACGTATATATGTATTCCATGCACACTAACGTCATTAGCTTTGCAGAGATCACGTGCCAGGGTTCTGGTAGTGGTAAAGAACTAAAAGCAGTTTGGAAATAAACCCGCGCATCAAGGTTGGTTATACTTCTATTTTTCCCTTTTTAATTGGATGCTATTAATTCATTGCCAAACAACAAAATTGTAAGCTTGCCCAAATTGAAAGCAATTGCAGAGGACATTTTCAATGCAATTAAAATTTTGAAATCATAACTTTTTTGGGGGTGGAAACATTGTGGGAAATGAAGAAATTGCTTGTGACAAGCAATTTCTTCATTTTCCACAATGTTTTCCCAAGCATTGTTAGGAGGCGTCGCTGTGTGTCATTCATATTGGATAAAGTGACATTCTTGTAGAACTCAATTTTTGGAAAACAATGTGGAAAATGAAGAAAGTGTTTTGACAATCTTTTGTCATTTCCAACAATGTTTTCTCCCAGAAATACTCTACCCCCTGTAGAATTCCATTCCATTTGCTCTGTAATGATATTCTTTTTCTGAATTTGGAAATTTTGCTTTTCGATAATGGCTGCTAAGCGAAATCACAGAATTTGTGAATGATAGCATTTATTTCATAACCCTTTAACCCTTTCCCAAACGACAAAATTTTAGGGTGATCCAATTTGAAAGCTGATGCAGATGACAAAATTGATGTAAATAAAGACATAATTTGTGTAAAATATGGCACACAAAATATTGAGACAAAAGGAGAAACTGCTGGTAATCAGCAGTTTCTTCTTTTGTTTCAATGTTTTCCAAAGCCAATTCTATTAGGGACGTCAAAACCAGGTCTTGTTTGGAAAAGGGTTAATTTGTAGAAATGTTTTTTAAAAGATGGTAATTTTGTTTCAGGAAAGATAAAAATACTACATATCAGGAACGGAAACTTTGAGAGTAAAGGAAAAAATGCTCATTATCAGCAATATTTGCTTTTCTTCCAGAACTGGTTAGAAAGACATGTCTATAATTTTGCTGTTTGAGAAAAGCTTTATTACTTAGTAGTTCCTATACATAGGTCAGATAAATACAAGTAGTTAAATAGGTGTATACTTAGGAATAGTGCAAGTATGAAATAAGGGGCCCCCATACTTGCACCATTTAGAAATTAGTACTGTTTTAGTAGATTAAACCATGGGTAAAAATAACCGGTGTTTTACTCATGTTAGATATTAAGCTGTAGTTAGTCTCAAAGCATTTCTCAAACGAGTCCTGGTTTTTGATTGCATATTCACTTGCAATGCTTTGCAAATATTCAGATAACTACTATTTTTTCCTTTCCTCTCAAAGTTTCCTCTGCTACAAAACTGATTATAAAACTGTTTTTATATTTTTTCTGCATTTGGATCAATTTTGTGTTATGCATTACATATTAATTGGAAGTTACATATTTGTCGTTTATTTAGAATTCATAATGATTTTAGACATACTGGTAAGACATCGTCGCTTTTCAACAAAAACCTCATAACTGCAGATTGTTTTAAGCTGCAGTTACGGGGTTTTCGTTGAAAAGCAGCGACATTCATGATACTGATAGGAAATTGTTTACTTTTATGCCCCTGTTTGAAAAGATTGAGGGCATATTGCTTTACTTGTGTCTGTCAATCGGTCTATCTGTCCGAAAAATTGATATTGGCCATTTCTGGGGCATTTGTGTTTTGCAGACAAATCTTGTTTTCAAATTAATTCATCTGCATTGGAACGATTACTTCGATTTTTTCTTAGATTGCCTCAATATTTTCTGTGTGATCTTATTCACAAGTACAATCTTAATTAACTTCAATTTTGTAATCTGAAAATTTTAGTTTTTAGTTTCACAATTTGAAAAAGGGTAAATGGAAAAATCTTAGGAAAATGCTGAGCTGTATTTTTTTATCTGAAGGTTTATATATTTGAATATTGTTCACATCTTATTCTTTATACAAATCTGTTTTAGGGTTTAAAGCTACCAATGGATCTACCATGTAAATGTGCCAGCAAAAGGGAGTATTTAGGACCACCTGTATGTAGAAATTGGTTTATTCTTACCTGTTTATTCATTTATGTTTCTCACCATTGCTTTCCCAAAAATAGACAAGGTTTAGACAAGTTTTTCAGACAAGCTTTGGAAATATTGAGACAAAGAGAAATAACTGAAACAGCGTTTTCTCCTTTTGTCTCAATATTTTCTTTGCAATAATTTGCACTAATTCTATTCTCATCATTATCCATTTCAGCATCTACCTCTTTCAAATGTGACCTTTTTAATTTTCATATTGTTTTACTCTTGTCTGACTGTCTGTCCATCCGTCTGTCTGTCTGAAAATTAAACATTGGCCTTTTTTGTCAAAAGTATGCCATTTTGGGGGCATTGGTGTTTCACAAAAACAAGTTTTTATTTGGGAAAGGTTTAATTAACAGCTTTGGAAAACATTGAGTCAAAAGGAGAAACACTGATCAGCAGCATTTCATTGCTTTTCAACAAAAAACTCGTAACTGCAGCTTAAAACAAGCTGCAGTTAAAAGGTTTTTGTTGAAAAGCGTCAGTTTTCACCTTTAGTCTTAATGTTTACAAATTTGAATATTGTCCACAAATCTTATTTCTTATCCAAATCTATTTTAGGGTTTATTTGAATATTGTCCACAAATCTTATTTCTTATCCAAATCTATTTTAGGGTTTGTAGTTACCGATGGATCTACCATGTGAATGTGCCAGCAAAAGCGAGTATTTAGGACCAACTGTAAGTAGAAATTGATTCATTCTTACCCATTGATCCATTTTACCTAAACATGGATTCTTGCTGTTTCTCATACCAGTACTACCACAACATCCTAACCAAGCCTCCAACTGCTCCATCTCATAGGTTAACTATATCAAACCATTGATAGGTGACATTTTTGTCAGAAAGAATATTTGCCACGGCCAGGGATAGAACCAAGGACCACTCGAGTGATAGGCAGATGCGCTACCAACTGCGCTATGGCTGTGGCACATCATTTGGGAAAGGGTTAATTTTCTCATTTTTCAAAACCATTTTGAATGTTTGCTTGATAAAAAAGTTTTTTCCGCAGCATAGTTTCAACGATTTTCATTGGCTGCGGCAACCCTTCAGATGATGTCAACACTCCATGTTCCACTGCTTGGTGAATTACAGGTAATCTCGTTAATATTCATCCCTGATTGGATAATAGTCTTGCCTTTGTTGTTTCTCATACCAGTACTACCACAACACCCTAACCGAGATTCCAGCTGCTTGTCCATGTACGTTAATGTTACCAAACCATTGGTGGGGGACACTTTAGTCAGAAAGGACATTTGCCCCGGCCTTGGATCGAACCCGGGACCTCTTGAGTGAGAGGCAGATGCGCTACCAACTGTGCTATGGCCGCGGCCATGGTTGATCTTTGACATAAGACTTACCTGACAATTAGTAGATAGATACCCACATTAGTACATAGGTTCAGATAAGAGGCTTTTCAAAATGCAGTATTTCATTTATCATCCATCAAATCCTATGTTGTGGGTACTCATTGGAATTGTCTCATCGAGACAATTCAAATGAGTACCCACAACATAGGTTATGGATTTGAAATAACATCTGTAGCTCTGATTGGTATATGTTATAAAACATAGTGTAGTGTAGAGTAGATTACAGTTATTATAGGTAGAGGCCATGTATTGTGTATGTCATGTTGATATTGCTTTTCAGGTTTTCCTTAGCTTTCCGTCTCAGCATCCAGATAGGACCAGACCCAACACAAGAACATTAACCATTGGTTTTTACTAACCTTAATGTACTTAAACCTATTTACTTGTATATTTGTACCTGTTTGCTGAAACCAACATGATGGTCCGTCCCGTTCTCTAACATATTTATCTTCTCCTACTGTCTTTGTCCACAGATGTAGAACAAGTCTTAGTACTTGATATTCAAGCCTTCCATTTCTCCATTATCATTGCAGAAGTTAGTTTATTTAGTGAGCAGCCAGACTTAAAACATGCTAGTAATATATTTGTATTCTCTTACTGTCTTTGTCCGCAGATGTATAGCAATTCCTAGTACTTGATATTCAAATGTTCCACTTTCTCTTTTATTATTGCAGAATAGCCATAGTATATTGAGAAAGCAGATTGACTTAAAACATGCTAGTAATATATTTGTCTTCTCTTACTGTCTTTGTCCGCAGATGTAGACCAAGTTCCTGTTACTTGATATTCAAATGTTCCACTTTCTCTATGATCATTGCAGAATAGCCATAGTATATTGAGTTAGCAGCTTTACTTAAAACATGCTAGTAATATATTTGTCTTCTTTTACTGTCTTTGTCCGCAGATGTAGAGCAATTCCTGGTACTTGATATTCAAATGTTCCACTTTCTCTATTATCATTGCAGAATAGCCATAGTATATTGAGTTAAATTTACTTAAAACATGCTAGTTATATATTTGTAATCTCTTACTGTCTTTGTCCGCAGATGTAGACCAATTCCTGTTACTTGATATTCAAATGTTCCACTTTCTTTATTATCATTGCAGAATAGCCATAGTATATTGAGTTAGCAGCTTTACATTAAACATGCTAGTAATATATTTGTCTTCTCTTACTGTCTTTTTCCACAGATGTAGAGCAATTCCTGGTACTTGATATTCAAATGTTCTTCTTTCTCTATTATCATTGCAGAATAGCCATAGTATATTGAGTTAGCAGCTTTACTTAAAACATGCTAGTAATATATTTGTCTTCTCTTACTGTCTTTGTCCACAGATGTAGAGCAATTCCTGTTACTTGATATTCAAATGTTCCACTTTCTCTTTTATTATTGCAGAAAAGCCTCAGTATATTGAGTTTGCAGCCTTACTTAAAACTTGCTAGTAATATATGTCTTCTTTCACTGTCTTTGTCCGCAGATGTAGAGCAATTCCTGGTACTTGATATTCAAATGTTCCACTTTCTCTATTATCATTGCAGAATAGCCACAGTATATTGAGTTAGCAGCCTAAGTTAAGCATGCTAGTAATATATATGTCTTCTCTTACTGTCTTTTTCCACAGATGTAGAGCAATTCCTGTTACTTGATATTCAAATGTTCCACTTTCTCTATTATTATTGCAGAATAGCCATAGTATATTGAGTTTGCAGCTTTACTTAAAACATGCTAGTAATATATTTGTCTTTTCTTACAGTCTTTTTCCACAGATGTAGAGCAATTCCTGGTACTTGATATTCAAATGTTCCAATTTCTCTTTTATTATTGCAGATAAGCCTCAGTATATTGAGTTTGCAGCCTTACTTAAAACTTGCTAGTAATATATGTCTTCTCTTACTGTCTTTGTCCGCAGATGTAGAGCAATTCTTGTTACTTGTTATTCAAATGTTCCACTTTCTCTATTATCATTGCAGAATAGCCACAGTATATTGAGTTAGCAGCCTTAGTTAAACATGCTAGTAATATATATGTCTTCTCTTACTGTCTTTTTCCACAGATATAGAGCAATTCCTTTAACTTGATATTCAAATGTTCCACTTTCTCTATTATCATTGCAGAATAGCCATAGTATATTCAGTTAGCAGCCTTACTTTAAACATGCTAGTAATACTTTTGTCTTCTCTTACTGTCTTTGTCCACAGATGTAGAGCAATTCCTGTTTCTTGATATTCAAATGTTCCACTTTCTCTATTATCATTGCAGAATAGCAATAGTATATTGAGTTTGCAGCTTTACTTAAAACATGCTAGTAATATATTTGTCTTTTCTTACAGTCTTTTTCCACAGATATAGAGCAATTCCTGGTACTTGTTATTCAAATGTTCCACTTTTTCTATTATCATTGCAGAATAGCCACAGTATATTGAGTTAGCAGCCTTACTTTAAACATGCTAGTAATATATTTGTCTTCTCTTACAGTCTTTGTCCACAGATGTAGAGCAATTCCTGGTACTTGATATTCAAATGTTCCACTTTCTCTATTATCATTGCAGAATAGCCTCAGTATATTGAGTTAGCAGCTTTACTTTAAAACATGCTAGTAATATATTTGTCTTCTCTTACTGTCTTTGTCCACAGATGTAGAGCAATTCCTGGTACTTGATATTCAAATGTTCCACTTTCTCTATTATTATTGCAGAATAGCTATAGTATATTGAGTTTGCAGCTTTACTTAAAACATGCTAGTAATATATTTGTCTTTTCTTACAGTCTTTTTCCACAGATGTAGAGCAATTCCTGGTACTTGATATTCAAATGTTCCACTTTCTCTTTTATTATTGCAGAAAAGCCTCAGTATATTGAGTTTGCAGCCTTACTTAAAACTTGCTAGTAATATATGTCTTCTCTTACTGTCTTTGTCCGCAGATGTAGAGCAATTCTTGTTACTTGTTATTCAAATGTTCCACTTTCTCTATTATCATTGCAGAATATCCAAAGTATGTTGAGTTAGCAGCCTTAGTTAAACATGCTAGTAATATATATGTCTTCTGTTACTGTCTTTTTCCACAGATATAGAGCAATTCCTTTAACTTGATATTCAAATGTTCCACTTTCTCTATTATCATTGCAGAATAGCCATAGTATATTCAGTTAGCAGCCTTACTTTAAACATGCTAGTAATACTTTTGTCTTCTCTTACTGTCTTTGTCCACAGATGTAGAGCAATTCCTGTTTCTTGATATTCAAATGTTCCACTTTCTCTATTATCATTGCAGAATAGCAATAGTATATTGAGTTTGCAGCTTTACTTAAAACATGCTAGTAATATATTTGTCTTTTCTTACAGTCTTTTTCCACAGATATAGAGCAATTCCTGGTACTTGTTATTCAAATGTTCCACTTTTTCTATTATCATTGCAGAATAGCCACAGTATATTGAGTTAGCAGCCTTACTTTAAACATGCTAGTAATATATTTGTCTTCTCTTACAGTCTTTGTCCACAGATGTAGAGCAATTCCTGGTACTTGATATTCAAATGTTCCACTTTCTCTATTATCATTGCAGAATAGCCTCAGTATATTGAGTTAGCAGCTTTACTTTAAAACATGCTAGTAATATATTTGTCTTCTCTTACTGTCTTTGTCCACAGATGTAGAGCAATTCCTGGTACTTGATATTCAAATGTTCCACTTTCTCTATTATTATTGCAGAATAGCTATAGTATATTGAGTTTGCAGCTTTACTTAAAACATGCTAGTAATATATTTGTCTTTTCTTACAGTCTTTTTCCACAGATGTAGAGCAATTCCTGGTACTTGATATTCAAATGTTCCACTTTCTCTTTTATTATTGCAGAAAAGCCTCAGTATATTGAGTTTGCAGCCTTACTTAAAACTTGCTAGTAATATATGTCTTCTCTTACTGTCTTTGTCCGCAGATGTAGAGCAATTCTTGTTACTTGTTATTCAAATGTTCCACTTTCTCTATTATCATTGCAGAATATCCAAAGTATATTGAGTTAGCAGCCTTAGTTAAACATGCTAGTAATATATATGTCTTCTCTTACTGTCTTTTTCCACAGATATAGAGCAATTCCTTTAACTTGATATTCAAATGTTCCACTTTCTCTATTATCATTGCAGAATAGCCATAGTATATTCAGTTAGCAGCCTTACTTTAAACATGCTAGTAATACTTTTGTCTTCTCTTACTGTCTTTGTCCACAGATGTAGAGCAATTCATGTTTCTTGATATTCAAATGTTCCACTTTCTCTATTATCATTGCAGAATAGCAATAGTATATTGAGTTTGCAGCTTTACTTAAAACATGCTAGTAATATATTTGTCTTTTCTTACAGTCTTTTTCCACAGATATAGAGCAATTCCTGGTACTTGTTATTCAAATGTTCCACTTTCTCTATTATCATTGCAGAATAGCCACAGTATATTGAGTTAGCAGCTTTACTTAAAACATGCTAGTAATATATTTGTAATCTCTTACTGTCTTTGTCCACAGATGTAGAGCAGTTCCTGTTACTTGATATTCAAATACACCACTTTCTCTATTATCATTGCAGAATAGCCATAGTATATTGAGTTAGCAGCCTTACTTAAAACATGCTAGTAATATATTTGTCTTCTCTTATTGTCTTTTTCCACAGATGTAGAGCAATTTCTGTTACTTGATATTCAAATGTTTCACTCTCACTATTATTAATGCAGAATAGCCATAGTATATTGAGTGAGCAGCCTGACTTTAAACATGCTAGTAAAATATTTGTATTCTTTTACTGTCTTAGTATTATTGAAAAGTATAAGTATTTCTGATTGCAGACTACATAGATAAGTACTAGAGACTGTTGTCAATAGCAATTAATTTTGTTCTAAAAATAGACTTGGTTTACCAACATGTATACCAACTGCCAGTGTTGTTGTAAAATCTCGTAACTATGGCTTGATTCAAGCTGTGGTTACGAGATTTTATTACAATACTAATGGAAATACTATTGTTATCCGAAATTATGTCACGGTAAACTGGAAAAAATCATTATTAATATTTAGGAGTAACAATATCTGGAAATCTTTTTTTGGAAAATCACATTGACCATATAACATCAAATGCAAATAAACATCCGCAGAAACAAAAAATCTGAATTTGCAGCATTCAAAAAGTTTCGATTCTTTTCAGATAGTAAGCAGTCCCAGAATAATCAAAAGGATGTTTTTAAGGTCTTTTATACTTAATAGTCACAATACTTTTAAAATTCTGCACTAACAGTTTTTATTCCAGCACAGATGCGCGCCAGCAAGTATTACTCAAAAGGGGAGTTTAAGTACTTTATATTGATGCTTTTCAATGAAAACCTTGTAACTGTAGCTTGTTTTAAGCTGCATTTACAAGGATTTTGTTGAAAAGTGACTATATAGATAGATTGATTCAATAGGGAATGATTTTATCAAGTAAACCGTGACATAATTTCGGACAAACAATAGTAATTTAGTTGATGTAATTCTAAAACCTCGTAACATTAAGATTGTGTATAGTACCCCCCGGCTGTTGAGGGGGGATAGAAATATCTCGGCTACCAGTCCTGCAGTTGGTGGTAGAACCCCATACAATGGACATATTGTGTTAGTATTTAGTTAAGATTCTGTTTAAGCCTGATGTTGTTAAACTTAATTGCATAGTATGTTATTGTATTGGTATAGAATAAGGTTTTGAATATGCTACTAACCAAAATAGTTGACTTTGATTTGATTGTTTTTTGTTATTTTTCTATATCATGTATAGTTGATTCAATAGATTTCACATTTTGTATGCTTTAAGGGAATACATTAACAACTTAATGTTTGATCATGATATTTTGTTTACTTAAATATTCTATTGTCCAATATCATTTGTATAGTTTATTTTCTAGATATTTAACTTTGCATGTTTTGAAAACTGTTTTTCACTTGTGTCTATAATTTTCTGATAAGTTAGTTTAGTTTATTTTGCAATGTTATGACTGCTGTTATATTTGTAGATATATTTCTTGTTATTTTGCGCCGGTAAAACTGTGTATTATTATACTTGTTTGTAGTTAGACTTGTTGTTTGGCCAGGGCCATTAATATTGTGTGCCCCCGGCTGTTGAGGGGGGATAGAAATATCTCGGCTGTCAGTCCTGCAGTTGGTGGTAGAACCCCACACAATGGACATTGTGTATTAAGTTAAGATTTTGTTTAAGCCTGATGTTGTTAAATGTATTTGAATAGTATTTTCTGGTAATTGTTTAGAATAGGGGTTTTGAATAGGTATGTTACTAACCATATGTTATGAATTAGTTTAATTTATTATGCAATGTTATGAATGCTGTTATAATGTATATTGTTAGACTAAAATGTTATTGTTTGGCCTGGGCCAAACATGTGTGTTGATTCTATTGCTTTTTGTTATTTTCCTATATCATATGTTTAGATTACACATTATGCATGCATGTTTTACGGTATGTGAATATATTAACTAAATTGTTTGATCAATATTACATTTTCTAATATCCTACTCTTGACCAATGTGTGTTTTTGTAGTTTTTTCGCTATGATATTCAACTTTTCATGTTTTGAAACCTATTTTGCATTAGTGTTATACATTTTCTGATAAATTTATAAATTTGTCTTATTAAGTGTACAATGTCATGACATTATATAGTTTGTTCATTCAATATTGAAACTTGCATGTATTTATAACTGTAATTTAAGCATTTGTCTACATGATTTAAGTATATTTAAGCCTTTAATTAGTATGTAAATGTTCATCAGCTAGATGCTTCTATTAACTTTAGCTTTAGCTTTTCTGGTTTCTACTAATATTTTTCCTGTAATATCATTTATTTACATTAATTTATCATAAAATTTACATACTTTGTTGTAACAACTGTAACTTTAAAAGCATTTAAACATAAATTGTTTCATTCTATTTCAATTAAGTATATCATTGCTTTTCAACAAAATCCTTGTAAATGCAGCTTGGTTAAGCTACAGTTATGAGGGTTTTATTGAAGAGCAGCGATTCTCTGTTAGTTAATATCATACATATCGTCGATGGGAAGTCAAAACCTCGTAACTACAGCTTGAAAAAGCTGGAGTTACGAGGTTTTGATTCCCCACCAACGATATAATTGTTCAATATTTAAAGAGTTTTTTCAATATTCAACAAAATCTGTCTAACATTTTTTTCTATTCTCCCCCCCCCCCCCCCTCTTTTTTTTCTTTTGTTTTTTTCTAAGGTCAGTGGATTGAGGATTCTGAGTAGGAGCGACCCCATCTGTATCTTGAAGGACCTAGCAACACAATGTCCGCACACCAACATTTTACAGATAGTGATAGATACGCTAGTTAAGTCTTCAAAGGGTGCCTGCAATATGTTGAAACAAGAAGCTGTCAAGGAGAATTAAGGTAAAGTTAGTTGTTTCAGTTCTCTTTTAGGTAGTGTGTCCTGCCTAAAAAGAAACTAAAACAACTGACTTTAAAAGTCTTCTATTTCAATTGTGTATATTGTCTCTTTTTAACAAAATCCATGTCACTGCAGCTTGGAACTTTAAGCTACAGTTACAAGGGTTTTATCGAAAAGCTGCAATATTTTGTTATTCAAATCAAGTTGGTTCACTATGTAAAGAATTTTTCAAGATTCAACAAAATCTGTCTTTAATGGTTTTTTTTCTTTTTGTTTTTTTCTAAGGTCAGTGGATTGAGATTCTGAGTAGGAGTGACCCCTAGCAACACAATGTCCGCATCAACACTTTTCAGATATGATTCCTGTTTGCTGAAATCAACACCATGGTCAGAATTTCTTTGTATGATAAATAAACATAAACTTGATATAGTTTTAGGTACGGAATCCTGGTCAGCATGCAGATTCTGAATTCTTCGCTAAATTTTTAGGATATAGGCCTACAACTTTTAGATTAGACAGGTTAACCAAAGGCAGAAAAGTATTCATCCCAGAAAGAGAGCACAAATAACGAAACACAGATTGTGAAATTACTTTGAATCAGTTGTAGGTACAGAACCATGGTGAAACGGTCAGCATGCAGGTTGTGAATTCTTTCCAAAATCTTTAGAATATTGTCGCTTTTCAACAAAAACCTGGTAACTGCAGCTTAAAACAAGCTGTAGTTACCAGGTTTTTGTTGAAAAGCAGCGATATACAGGTCAGCAAAAGACGGAGGAGTATTCATCCTGGTTAGAGAGACTTTCCTTGGAACAGAGCAGAGACGACTAGAGACTGATTGTGCAGCCTGCTACACAAAAGTGGTCATATAGCCGGTATGTTAACTATGCTGCTACTTGTGACGAAAAGCCCTGATTTATAATAGTATAAAGATAGAATGTAATATTTTAACCAATATGATCCAAGATTATCTATCAACCTTTCATTTTAATTATTAAGTTATATTGTACTATAGTACTCTCAGATTAATTTGGGACATTGGCATATGTAATGACGCCACTTCGGCAATGTTTCTATAATACTGATTTCAATGACGAAAAAAAAGTTGTGCTGAGTTAACCCATTACCAGACGACAAAATTTTGGACTCTTCTTTTGAAAGATGTTGCAGAGGACAATATCAAGTTTATGAAATTTTAAAATTATTTCCATTTTGGGTTAAAAAATATTGTGAAAAATAATAAAATCAAGTTGATGGATCTTTAAAATTATTTCCATTTTTGGTTAAAAAATATTGTGGAAAATGAAGAAATTGCTTGTCACGAGCATTTTCTTCATTTTCCACAATGTTTTCCCATGCCTATTCTTGTAAGGGAGTCAAAAGGCATCACTGTGCAGTAATGGGTTAATATTGGTGCACTATAACTAAGCATCTATAATGGCAGGGAGAGAAGAACAGGCTACTAACGACGGATGTTAACAAGGAGACGAGGATGGATGGGCTGCTAACGATAGATGATTACAGGAAGAGGAAATCGGGCTACTAGCGACTGATGACAGACAGAGAACGGTCCACTAACGATTGATGACAAGAGGAGAGCGGCCTACTAACGACGGATGTTAACAAGGAGACGAGGATGGATGGGCTACTAACGATAGATGACGACAGGAAGAGGAGAGTGGGCTACTAGCGACTGATGACAGGCAGAGAACGGTCCACTTATGACTGATGACAGAAAGAGGAGAGCGGCCTACTAGCGACTGATGACAGGCAGAGAACGCTCCACTAACGACTGATGATAGAAAATAGATGAGGATGGGATACTAACGACTGATGACAAAAAAGAAGAGAACAGACTACTAGCGACTGATGACTATGATGACCTAGCCCTGGTTTCTCGAAAAAACTTAAGTACGTTCTCATGCTCAAATCTGAGCACCATGATCAAATCGCACGAAATCCACATGAACTTCAATTGATTACCCTTCAACGTTGGAGAGTATTCCTTTGAAGTTGAGCATGTTCTCATGAGTATGTACTTAAGTTTTTTCCAGAAACCAGGGCCTGGTTTGATCCCTCGCCACTCCAGTTTATCAGACGAGAATTTAAACAAGCAGTTTTCTTTAAACTTTGCTGATGAGTTGGACATAAAACTATATAACCAATGAATCAATCAACTGGAAGTGTTAATAGCTCTGGACTTTGCCTTTTGAACTGCTTGAACATTTCTGAGAAAAAATGTGGCATAAGTTTGTTCAACAATTTCAACCCTTTCCCAAACAAGACCTTAATGCTTTGACACCCTTATATGAAATAGCTTAAGAAAATATTGAGGCAAAAAAAGGAAATGCTGATAGTCAGAATTTACTCATTTTGTCTCAATATTTTTTAGACTGTATTGTACACATTCTTTCCATATCAGAATTCATTTTGTTGTCTATAAACTGGCTTTTGGTGCATTGAATTGGCAAATGTCAGATTTTGAAAATATTGAAGAAAAGGAAGAAAATGCTGGTTACCACTATTTTGTCCTTTTCCTTTAATATTTTCATTCTTTCAAAAAAAGGTTTCATTGATTTTGTTAGCAACACAAACAGGACATTTTTTGTTTGGGAAATGGTTGAAATAAACTTTTACAAATGAGCCCGGATCTGGAAAAATGCCCCTTAAGGCTTCTGAGATTTTCATGTTTCAAGATCAATCTAAGCCAAAGTGCAGGCTGATCAGGACCCATGATGCACTCTAATAGCTGCTTCAGGTCATGGAAAAGCTATTAGAGAACAACATAGTTCCTGATCAGACTGTGTGCTCATAAGCCTTAAAGGGACCTTTTTCCAGATCCTTGCACAAATGTATTACATGTATTTACAAAATGATATATGTGGCCCGTCAAGCTAAAAGAGCCTTTATGGAAGTGTGAAAGTATCAACCTTAGTCAGTCTTTGCAAACTGCACAGACTGACTAGGATTGAAACTTTTCACGAGAATGTTATTTTCTGAAATGATCTAGAGTGTTTTGCCATCCCATATTTTTTATTTAAATGGTTATGATTGTTGCCTGCCAAGTCTTGACTAGTTTCTCAAAATTTGGTTTTATATACCTCTCAAGAGGTTCCTTTTAGCATGAAGGGACACATCGTTGGTTGGAGGTCAAAACCTCATAACTACAGTTTGACAAAGCTGGAGTTACAAGGTTTTGACTTCCCACCAACAACATACAATTAATGAACAAATGTTGTATTTATTCACAAATGTTACAATTTAACCCTGGCTTTCCAAAACAAGACATAGTTTTCGTGTCTCTAATAAAAAATGCTTGGAAAACATTGAAGAAAAAGAAGAAATTCTGATAACTAGAATTCTCTGCTTTTTTCTCAATATTTTCTTGGTTAAAATATTGGCTACACAAATCCTATCTTTATCGGCTTCCTTGGTGTGACCTGCAAAATTTTTCAAATTAGACCACTCTAAAAATTTGTTTGGTAAAGGGTTTAAAACAATGGAAATATGGCTGCTTTTCAACGAAAACTTTGTATCTGCAGCTTAAACAAGCTTTAGATACGAGGGTTTTGTTGCAAAGCGACTATAAATTTATTTGTGCTAAAAATAGACTGGGACTCACGGTTGTGCCTTATGAATCGTCGGTGTTGTGATAAAATCTTGTAACTAAAGCTTAATCAAGCTGTAGTTACGAAATTTTATAACAATACATACGAAATACTTATCTTTGTCCGAAATTTGTCAGGGTTAACGTAATAAAATCATACCCTATTGTCATTCTGTTGCCCTTGTCTTCAAAACCCGGTATTGTTTGGGAAAAAGTTCAAGAGGGAGGAAAATGTTTGAGAGGGAGGATGCTTTCATCCTCGGATACCCTTGGGTCTCCTTATTTGCCAAGTTGACCCCAGGGTATACGAGGATGGGATGCTTTTGGCTTTTTTCCAAACAACCTCGGGTTTTGAAGAATCTCAAATTAGAAATTGAACTGGTAATTAATTAGATAAATGAATTATCTATAAATAAGAGCGAATGAAGACTATCCAAAATGGAATGGAATATCTGTTATGTATGTTCATCAAACCCTATGTTGTGTGTACTCGTTGGAATCATCTCTTCGAGACCGTTCAAATGAGTATCCATAACAGGGCTTGGAATTGAAATAGCAAAGTTAGAAATTGTCTTCACCGCACTTGAAATTATCTGTTGCTCTGTTTCCCTACAAATAGTTCAATTGTTTTTTTTTTTTTTTGCCTTCTCTTCATATCAATGTAGAATCGAGAGGAATTAAAATAAGTTGAAAAAACTTGCTTCCCAATCGATGTAAAATAAATACGTTCAAAGGAAGAAAATGTACTATGATTAAGGTATCTTTGATGTATGTTAGCCTTTTATGCCCCCGATAGGGAGGCATCATAAATTTGACTTGTCTGTCCGTCCGTCTGTCCGTCCGTCTGTCCGTCCGTCCGTCGTTCCGTCCAAAAACTTTAACATTGGCCATAACTTCCTTATTACTTAACATATTCACTTCATACTTTACCACAACATTCCTTGGTACATTACCTTTCTGTAGGCACATACTTTGGTGACCTTGACCCCTGGATGACCTTGACCTTATGACGATCAAAGCGGTGTCGGGGGCATTGTCATCTTACAGTGACAGCTCTTGTTTTAAAATATGAGCATGTCAAACGAAATCAGTAATACAAACTAATAATTTGTTTATATATTCATGAGTCAGTATCAGGGGATAAGGTTTATTTGAGACCAACATGGATCTAGATCTGTCTGTTTATACACAGTCAGATCAAGATCCATTCTGTTCTTTTATAGCTTCTCCATTATCTTTTGCCCATTCCCTAACATTATTTCTTCTCCATGTTACGCAATTTAGTCTTCTTGCCACAAAATTGCTCATGACATGCAATTTCTTCACTTCCCACAATGCTTTCTATACAAAAATACCAAAAAATGATACATTTAATTCTCTTGAAATTGTTATCTGCAACATCTTTGAATTTGGACCAGTCAATTTGTTTTTGTTTGGTAATGAATTGATAACATTAAATCAAAGGATAAAACTCAAGAATGCCTAGAATGTATAACTTTCAAAGGTCACATTGAGCATGATCAGAATTCTTTGACGTGCTTGTTAGAAAATGCTGATAATCATCAAAAGATCAATGTGCATATCATTTTACCATCCATATTTGTTCATCCATTTACAAGTGTGTAATATGAAACCCTTCTTAGCTGATGCCCCTTTAGCCCTTTCCGAAACAGCAAAAATTAGACTGTTCATGATTGAATTGTGGTCATATATACAGTACAAAATTTTGCATGAAAAATATTTAGGCAAAAGGAGGAAGTGTAAGTCATGAGTATTCTTCTTTTTGCCTCAATGTTTTCAATGCCTTTTCAAATTTTTTGCTAAATATGTAGCTAAGAAAATATCGAGATTAAATGGAAAGATAGTGGTTATCAGCCATTTATTCTTTTTGTCTCAATGTTTTCTGTAGTCTTTCTTGTCAAAACCAGGGCTGTTATACCACACGGTGACTCTTTTTGACTCCCCACAAGAAACTGGCTATGGAAAACATTGTGGAAAATGAAGAAATTGCTTGTGACAAGCAATTTCTTCATTTACCACAATATTTTCCATACAAAATGATAGAGATGTGTACTTTTTCATTCATTTTAGTTGTCGTCTGCAACACCTTTGAATTTGGAATGGTCCAAAATTTTGCTGTTATTACGATAAAATGAAACTGTTCCCACGGGGTCATTTCACGTCTAATCTCTGGCCTTTGCGGGATTTAGGTATCCAATCGTTGGCTCAAAACATTTGATGGTTTAATCAATAGACCTTGGCTTTGAAGAGTAGGGCTGTTTTGGAAAGGAATAGCTCTCCATAAAAAAATAAAAAGTTGAAAGCGGTTTTCTCGCTCAAAGGGAAGAAACTTTGTATTCTTTGAATGCAAGTTAACTCCCTTTTAAGCATAATGACCCCCCCCCCCCCCCCACACACACACACAAGGAAGACTTCGGAAAACATTGTGGGAAATGAAGCAATTACTTGTGCCAAGCAATTACTTTGTTTTCCACAGTGTTTTCTACCCAAATAATGCTAAATTCCATTCACTTGATTTAGTCGTCTGCAAGATCTTCGAATTCAGACAGATCAAGTATGTTGCTGTCGGTTAACTCTTTCCCAAACAAGACCAGTCCTGGTTTTGACATCCCTTATAGAAATGCTTTGGGAAAACATTTAGACAAAAGAAGAAACTGCTGATAACCAGCAGTTTCTCCTTTGTCTCAATATTTTCCATGCTATATTGTACACAAATTCTATCTTAGACAAGGTCCATTTGTTGTCTGCAGCAGCTTTTGAAATGGAAATTTTGAAGATTTGCCGTTTGGGAAAGGGTTAATGAGTTTAAACATTCCCAAACAAAATCTAAGACCATCCAAATTGGTAAACTGCTGCTGATAATATAATGGGTGCAAATGACTGGAACTTTTTTTCATGACAGCACAGAAAATGTTGAATATAAAGGAGAAAATGCTGATGATCAGCATTTTATTGTTTTCATTCAATAATTTCTGTCCCTCTATCCTACATCCGAAGTCAACCTGGTTTTGACGAACGTTCCTAAGTTGAAGAAAAATTTGGAAACATTGAGGAAAGAGAAAAATACTGATAAGGAGGTATATTCTCCTTTTGTCCCAGTAGGCCTATTTCCTGTGTTATATTATACACAAATATTACCCTTTTTAGCGAGCGCGAACGTCCAGGGAGCTCATATCACTGCCCTGTGTTGGAGTTCGCGTCACGTCCCGTTGCGTCTTCAAATCTTTAACCTTCCCTGTGTTCAGTAAGACAAAACGTTAGCTAACGTTAGCCGTTTCATTTGGAATACTCTGTCAATTCTGGGAAATTTGTGTCAAAGAAGTTGCGACTGTTGCTAACGTTAGCTAACGTTTTGTCTACTGAACGCAGCCCTGGTTAATATCTTGGACATTATTGCAGATACGGCCTTGATACTTCACAAATGCATACTTCCTGCCAAGACCTTTCATTTGGGACCATGGCCTTTGACCTTGTGACCTTGACCAAGCGAGCAATGTCAAAACCATGTCTTGTTTGGAAAATAATTGAACAACTTAACCCTTTTCCAAATAATCGAAACTTACCTAGCAAATGTTTGGGAAAACATCTTGGCAAAAGAGTTTAAATATTGAGAAAAAAGGAGAAAAAGCTGGTCATAAATATAATTCCTTAATTAACCAATTACTGCTCAGTAAAGCCTTTTGACTCCCTCAGAAGACTTCAGAAAACATTGTTGGAAATGAAGAAATTGCTTGTCACAAGCAATTTCTTCATTTTCCACAATATTTTCTAACCCAAAATCGAAACATCTTTAAAATTTTATCAACTTTAAATTGTCGTCTGCAACACCTTTCAATTTGGACCAGCCTAAAATTTTGCTGATTGACAAATGCCTCCTCTATAAAAGGTGTTATGGTAGTCCACCTCTATTGAAACTCATGCGGCATCCAAATACTTCAGACGAAGTCAAACATTTGGCAGAGTAACTTCCCTTACATAGAGTAACTTCCCTTGCATAGAGTAACTTCCCTTTGATAGAGTTACTTCCCTTGTATCGAGTTACTTCCCTTGTATCAGTTACTTCCCTTGTATCTAGTTACTTCCCTTTGATAGTTACTTCCCTTTTATAGTTACCTCCCTTGTATAGTTACCTCCCTTTGATAGAGTTACTTCCCTTGCATAGAGTTACTTCCCTTGTATAGTTACCTCCATTTGAAAGAGTTACTTCCCTTGCATCAGTTACTTCCCTTTTATCGAGTTACTTCCCTTGT
This sequence comes from Fragum sueziense, assembly GCA_963680895.1. Classification (NCBI taxonomy): domain Eukaryota; kingdom Metazoa; phylum Mollusca; class Bivalvia; order Cardiida; family Cardiidae; genus Fragum; species Fragum sueziense. The sequence continues at coordinate 28,449,593 of OY804593.1, forward strand.
ATCGAGTTATTTCCCTTGCGGAGTGATGTCCCTTTGATGTGTCAGTGAGAGTGACCTCCCCTGAACATTCATGCGGAGTGATGTCCCTTTGATGGGTCAGCGAGAGTGACTTCCCCTGAACATTCTTGCAGAGTAATGTCCCTTTGGGTCAGCGAGAATGACTTCCCCTGAAAGTTCATGCGGAGTGATGTCCCTTTGATGGGTTCAGTGAGAGTGACTTCCCCTGAAAGGTCATGCGGAGTGATGTCCCTTTGATGTGTCAGCAAGAGTGACTTCCCCTCAAATTTCAAGCGGAGTGATGTCCCTTTGATGGTTCAGCGCGAGTGACTTCCCCTGAAAGTTCAAGCTGAGTGATGTCCCTTTGATGGGTCAGCGAGAGTGACCTCCCCTGAAAGTACATGAGGAGTGATGTCCCTTTGATGAGTCAGCGAGAGTGACCTCCCCTGAAAGTTCAAGCGGAGTGATGTCCCTTTTATGGGTCAGCGAGAGTGACCTCCCATGAAAGTTCATGCAGAGTGATGTCCCTTTGATGGGTCAGCAAGAGTGACCTCCCCTGAAAGTTCATGCGGAGTGATGTCCCTTTGATGGGTCAGCGAGAGTGACCTCCCCTGAAAAATCATGCGGAGTGATGTCCCTTTGATGAGTCAGCGAGAGTGACTTCGCCTGAAACTACATGAGGAGTGATGTCCCTTTGATGGGTCAGCGAGAGTGACCTCCCCTGAAAGTTCAAGCAGAGTGATGTCCCTTTGATGGGTCAGCGAGAGTGACCTCCCGTGAAAAATCATGCGGAGTGATGTCCCTTTGATGGGTCAGCGAGAGTGACCTCCCCTGAAAGTTCAAGCGGAGTGATGTCCCTTTGATGGGTCAGTGAGAGTGACCTCCCCTGAAACTTCAAGCGGAGTGATGTCCCTTTGATGGTAGAGACTAAATACTAGTAGGCTCAAGTCGAAATTATGGTACGAAATGGTTGTGGTACGAAATGACTACTAACCGTCACCGCAACCGGGTGACCGTCATTTTACTATTGAGACATTTCATTGTCATTAGTCGTTGCTCATGGCAACATTTTAGAAGAAAAAAATCAGATTCGTCGTCTTTCGCGGCGCCTAACAGAGAGTGTTGGGGGGTTTTCCCGTTGTTATATTAATGCGCGCGCATCTTCAACTTGAGCCTACTGGTATTTAGTCTCTACCCCCTTTGATGGGTCAGTGAGAGTGACCTCCCCTGAAAGTACATGCGGAGTGATGTCCCTTTGATGGGTCAGTGAGAGTGACCTCCCCTGAAAGTACATGCGGAGTGATGTCCCTTTGATGGGTCAGCAAGAGTGACCTCCCCTGAAAGTACATGCGGAGTGATGTCCCTTTGATGGGTCAGCGAGAGTGACCTCCCCTGAAACTACATGAGGAGTGATGTCCCTTTGATGGGTCAGCGAGAGTGACCTCCCCTGAAAGTTCAAGCGGAGTGATGTCCCTTTGATGGGTCAGCGTGAGTGACCTCCCCTGTAAGTACATGCGGAGTGATGTCCCTTTGATGGGTCAGCGAGAGTGACTTCCCCTGAAAGTTCTTGCGGAGTGATGTCCCTTGATGGGTCAGCCAGAGTGACCTCCCCTGAAAGTTCAAGCTGAGTGATGTCCCTTTGATGGGTCAGTGAGAGTGACCTCTCCTGTAAGTACATGCGGAGTGATGTCCCTTTGATGGGTCAGCGAGAGTGACCTCCCCTGTAAGTACATGCGGAGTGATGTCCCTTTGATGGGTCAGCGAGAGTGACTTCCCCTGAAAGTTCTTGCAGAGTGATTCCCTTGATGGGTCAGCGAGAGTGACCTCCCCTGAAAGTTCATGCGGAGTGATGTCCCTTTGATGGGTCAGCGAGAGTGACCTCCCCTGAAAGTACATGCGGAGTGATGTCCCTTTGATGGGTCAGCGAGAGTGACCTCCCCTGAAACTACATGAGGAGTGATGTCCCTTTGATGGGTCAGCGAGAGTGACCGTCCCTGAAAGTTCAAGCGGAGTGATGTCCCTTTGACGGGTCAGCGAGACTGACCTCCCCTGTAAGTACATGCGGAGTGATGTCCCTTTGATGGGTCAGTGAGAGTGACTTCCCCTGAAAGTCCTTGTGGAGTGATGTCCCTTGATGGGTCAGTGAGAGTGACCTCCCCTGAAAGTTCAAACGGAGTGAAGTCCCTTTGATGGGTCAGCGAGAGTGACCTCCCATGAAAGTTCATGCGGAGTGATGTCCCTTTGATGGGTCAGCGAGAGTGACCTCCCCTGAAAGTTCAAGCGGAGTGATGTCCCTTTGATGGGTGAGCGAGAGTGACTTCCCCTGAAAATACATCAGGAGTGATGTCCCTTTGATGGGTCAGTGAGAGTGAACTCCCCTGTAAGTACATGCGGAGTGATGTCCCTTTGATGGGTCAGCGAGAGTGACCTCCCCTGTAAGTACATGCGGAGTGATGTCCCTTTGATGGGTCAGCAAGAGTGACTTCCCCTGAAAGTTCTTGCAGAGTGATGTCCCTTGATGGGTCAGTGAGAGTGACCTCCCCTGAAAGTTCATGCGGAGTGATGTCCCTTTGATGGGTCAGCGAGAGTGACCTCCCCTGAAAGTACATGCGGAGTGATGTCCCTTTGATGGGTCAGCGAGAGTGACCTCCCCTGAAACTACATGAGGAGTGATGTCCCTTTGATGGGTCAGCGAGAGTGACCGTCCCTGAAAGTTCAAGCGGAGTGATGTCCCTTTGACGGGTCAGCGAGACTGACCTCCCCTGTAAGTACATGCGGAGTGATGTCCCTTTGACGGGTCAGTGAGAGTGACTTCCCCTGAAAGTCCTTGTGGAGTGATGTCCCTTGATGGGTCAGTGAGAGTGACCTCCCCTGAAAGTTCAAGCGGAGTGATGTCCCTTTGATGGGTCAGCGAGAGTGACCTCCCATGAAAGTTCATGCGAAGTGATGTCCCTTTGGTGGGTCAGCGAGAGTGACCTCCCCTGAAAGTTCAAGCGGAGTGATGTCCCTTTGATGGGTGAGCGAGAGTGACTTCCCCTGAAAATACATGAGGAGTGATGTCCCTTTGATGGGTCAGCAAGCGTGACCGTCCCTGAAAGTTCAAGCGGAGTGATGTCCCTTTGATGGGTCAGCGAGACTGACCTCCCCTGTAAGTACATGCGGAGTGATGTCCCTTTGATGGGTCAGTGAGAGTGACTTCCCCTGAAAGTCCTTGTGGAGTGATGTCCCTTGATGGGTCACTGAGAGTGACCTCCCCTGAAAGTTCAAGCGGAGTGATGTCCCTTTGATGGGTCAGCGAGAGTGACCTCCCCTGAAAGTACATGCTGAGTGATGTCCCTTTGATGGGTCAGCGTGAGTGACCTCCCCTGAAACTACATGAGGAGTGATGTCCCTTTGATGGGTCAGCGAGAGTGACCTCCCCTGAAAGTTCAAGCGGAGTGATGTCCCTTTGATGGGTCAGTGTGAGTGACCTCCCCTGTAAGTACATGCGGAGTGATGTCCCTTTGATGGGTCAGCGAGAGTGACTTCCCCTGAAAGTTCTTGCGGAGTGATGTCCCTTTGATGGGTCAGCGAGAGTGACTTCCCCTCAAATTTCAAGCGGAGTGATGTCCCTTTGATGGTTCAGCGCGAGTGACTTCCCCTGAAAGTTCAAGCTGAGTGATGTCCCTTTGATGGGTCAGCGAGAGTGACCTCCCCTGAAAGTACATGAGGAGTGATGTCCCTTTGATGAGTCAGCGAGAGTGACCTCCCCTGAAAGTTCAAACGGAGTGAAGTCCCTTTGATGGGTCAGCGAGAGTGACCTCCCATGAAAGTTCATGCGGAGTGATGTCCCTTTGATGGGTCAGCGAGAGTGACCTCCCCTGAAAGTTCAAGCGGAGTGATGTCCCTTTGATGGGTGAGCGAGAGTGACTTCCCCTGAAAATACATCAGGAGTGATGTCCCTTTGATGGGTCAGTGAGAGTGAACTCCCCTGTAAGTACATGCGGAGTGATGTCCCTTTGATGGGTCAGCGAGAGTGACCTCCCCTGTAAGTACATGCGGAGTGATGTCCCTTTGATGGGTCAGCAAGAGTGACTTCCCCTGAAAGTTCTTGCAGAGTGATGTCCCTTGATGGGTCAGTGAGAGTGACCTCCCCTGAAAGTTCATGCGGAGTGATGTCCCTTTGATGGGTCAGCGAGAGTGACCTCCCCAGAAAGTACATGCGGAGTGATGTCCCTTTGATGGGTCAGCGAGAGTGACCTCCCCTGAAACTACATGAGGAGTGATGTCCCTTTGATGGGTCAGCGAGAGTGACCGTCCCTGAAAGTTCAAGCGGAGTGATGTCCCTTTGACGGGTCAGCGAGACTGACCTCCCCTGTAAGTACATGCGGAGTGATGTCCCTTTGACGGGTCAGTGAGAGTGACTTCCCCTGAAAGTCCTTGTGGAGTGATGTCCCTTGATGGGTCAGTGAGAGTGACCTCCCCTGAAAGTTCAAGCGGAGTGATGTCCCTTTGATGGGTCAGCGAGAGTGACCTCCCATGAAAGTTCATGCGAAGTGATGTCCCTTTGGTGGGTCAGCGAGAGTGACCTCCCCTGAAAGTTCAAGCGGAGTGATGTCCCTTTGATGGGTGAGCGAGAGTGACTTCCCCTGAAAATACATGAGGAGTGATGTCCCTTTGATGGGTCAGCAAGAGTGACCGTCCCTGAAAGTTCAAGCGGAGTGATGTCCCTTTGATGGGTCAGCGAGACTGACCTCCCCTGTAAGTACATGCGGAGTGATGTCCCTTTGATGGGTCAGTGAGAGTGACTTCCCCTGAAAGTCCTTGTGGAGTGATGTCCCTTGATGGGTCACTGAGAGTGACCTCCCCTGAAAGTTCAAGCGGAGTGATGTCCCTTTGATGGGTCAGCGAGAGTGACCTCCCCTGAAAGTACATGCTGAGTGATGTCCCTTTGATGGGTCAGCGCGAGTGACCTCCCCTGAAACTACATGAGGAGTGATGTCCCTTTGATGGGTCAGCGAGAGTGACCTCCCCTGAAAGTTCAAGCGGAGTGATGTCCCTTTGATGGGTCAGTGTGAGTGACCTCCCCTGTAAGTACATGCGGAGTGATGTCCCTTTGATGGGTCAGCGAGAGTGACTTCCCCTGAAAGTTCTTGCGGAGTGATGTCCCTTTGATGGGTCAGCGAGAGTGACTTCCCCTGAAAGTTCTTGCGGAGTGATGTCCCTTGATGGGTCAGCGAGAGTGACCTCCCCTGAAAGTTCAAGCGGAGTGATGTCCCTTTGATGGGTCAGTGAGAGTGACCTCCCCTGTAAGTACATGCGGAGTGATGTCCCTTTGATGGGTCAGCGAGAGTGACTTCCCCTGTAAGTACATGCGGAGTGATGTCCCTTTGATGGGTCAGCAAGAGTGACTTCCCCTGAAAGTTCTTGCGGAGTGATGTCCCTTGATGGGTCAGCGAGAGTGACCTCCCCTGAAAGTTCATGCGGAGTGATGTCCCTTTGATGGGTCAGCGAGAGTGACCTCCCCTGAAAGTACATGCGGAGTGATGTCTCTTTGATGGGTCAGCGAGAGTGACCTCCCCTGAAACTACATGAGGAGTGATGTCCCTTTGATGGGTCAGCGAGAGTGACCTCCCCTGAAAGTACATGCGGAGTGATGTCCCTTTGATGGGTCAGCGAGAGTGACCTCCCCTGAAAGTTCAAGCGGAGTGATGTCCCTTTGATGGGTGAGCGAGAGTGACTTCCCCTGAAAGTTCTTGCGGAGTGATGTCCCTTGATGGGTCAGCGAGAGTGACCTCCCCTGAAAGTTCAAGCGGAGTGATGTCCCTTTGATGGGTCAGTCCCCTGTAAGTACATGCGGAGTGATGTCCCTTTGATGGGTCAGTGAGAGTGACTTCCCCTGAAAGTCCTTGTGGAGTGATGTCCCTTGATGGGTCACTGAGAGTGACCTCCCCTGAAAGTTCAAGCGGAGTGATGTCCCTTTGATGGGTCAGCGAGAGTGACCTCCCCTGAAAGTACATGCTGAGTGATGTCCCTTTGATGGGTCAGCGCGAGTGACCTCCCCTGAAACTACATGAGGAGTGATGTCCCTTTGATGGGTCAGCGAGAGTGACCTCCCCTGAAAGTTCAAGCGGAGTGATGTCCCTTTGATGGGTCAGTGTGAGTGACCTCCCCTGTAAGTACATGCGGAGTGATGTCCCTTTGATGGGTCAGCGAGAGTGACTTCCCCTGAAAGTTCTTGCGGAGTGATGTCCCTTTGATGGGTCAGCGAGAGTGACTTCCCCTGAAAGTTCTTGCGGAGTGATGTCCCTTGATGGGTCAGCGAGAGTGACCTCCCCTGAAAGTTCAAGCGGAGTGATGTCCCTTTGATGGGTCAGTGAGAGTGACCTCCCCTGTAAGTACATGCGGAGTGATGTCCCTTTGATGGGTCAGCGAGAGTGACTTCCCCTGTAAGTACATGCGGAGTGATGTCCCTTTGATGGGTCAGCAAGAGTGACTTCCCCTGAAAGTTCTTGCGGAGTGATGTCCCTTGATGGGTCAGCGAGAGTGACCTCCCCTGAAAGTTCATGCGGAGTGATGTCCCTTTGATGGGTCAGCGAGAGTGACCTCCCCTGAAAGTACATGCGGAGTGATGTCTCTTTGATGGGTCAGCGAGAGTGACCTCCCCTGAAACTACATGAGGAGTGATGTCCCTTTGATGGGTCAGCGAGAGTGACCTCCCCTGAAAGTACATGCGGAGTGATGTCCCTTTGATGGGTCAGCGAGAGTGACCTCCCCTGAAAGTTCAAGCGGAGTGATGTCCCTTTGATGGGTGAGCGAGAGTGACTTCCCCTGAAAGTACATGAGGAGTGATGTCCCTTTGATGGGTCAGCGAGAGTGACCTCCCCTGAAAGTTCATGCGGAGTGATGTCCCTTGATGGGTCAGCGAGAGTGACCGTCCCTGAAAGTTCAAGCGGAGTGATGTCCCTTTGATGGGTCAGCGAGACTGACCTCCCCTGTAAGTACATGCAGAGTGATGTCCCTTTGATGGGTCAGTGAGAGTGACTTCCCCTGAAAGTCCTTGTGGAGTGATGTCCCTTGATGGGTCAGTGAGAGTGACCTCCCCTGAAAGTTCAAGCGGAGTGATGTCCCTTTGATGGGTCAGCGAGAGTGACCTCCCATGAAAGTTCATGCGGAGTGATGTCCCTTTGATGGGTCAGCGAGAGTGACCTCCCCTGAAAGTTCAAGCGGAGTGATGTCCCTTTGATGGGTGAGCGAGAGTGACTTCCCCTGAAAGTACATGAGGAGTGATGTCCCTTTGATGGGTCAGCGAGAGTGACCTCCCCTGAAAGTTCATGCGGAGTGATGTCCCTTTGATGGGTCAGCGAGAGTGACCTTCCCTTTGAAAGAGTAACTTCCCTTGTATTGAGTTACTTCCCTTTGATATAGTTACTTCCCTTGTATAGAGTTACCTCCCTTTGATAGAGTTACTTCCCTTTGATAGTAACTTCCCTTGTATAGAGTAACTTCCCTTTGATAGAGTTACTTCCCTTGCATAGACTTACTTCCCTTGTATCGAGTTACTTCCCTTTGATAGTTACTTCCCATTGATTGAGTTACTTCCCTTTGATAGAGTTACTTCCCTTTGATAGTTACCTCCCTTTGAAAGAGTTACTTCCCTTCGATAGAGTTACTTCCCTTCGATAGAGTTACTTCCCTCTTCCCTTTGATAGTTACTTCCCTTTGATAGAGTTACTTCCCTTGTATAATTACCTCCCTTTGATAGAGTTACTTCCCTTGTATTGAGTTAATTCCCTTTGATAGAGTTACTTCACTTTGATAGAGTTATTTCCCTTTGACAGAGTTACTTCCCTTTGAAATTTACCTCCCTTTGATAGAGTTACTTCCCTTGCATAGAGTTACTTCCCTTTGATAGAGTTACTTCCTTTGTATAGGGTTACTTCCCTTTGATAGAGTTACTTCCCTTTGATAGAGTTACTTCCCTTGTATTGAGTTACTTCCCTTTGATAGAGTAACTCCCCTTGTATAGAGTAACTTCCCTTTGATAGAGTTACTTCCCTTGTATTAAAGTAAAAAAAAAGTAAAGAGTTACTTGTATTGAGTAACTTCCCTTTGATATAGTTACTTTCCTTGAATAGAGTTACCTCCCTTTGATAGAGTAACTTCCCTTTGATAGTTACTTCCCTTGTATAGAGTAACTTCCCTTTGATAGAGTTACTTCCCTTGTATCGAGTTACTTCCCTTTGATAGAGTTACTTCCCTTTGATAGAGTTACTTCCCTTGTATGGTTACCTCCCTTTGATCTATTTTCTTCCTTTGCATAGAGTTACTTACCTTTGATAGTTACTTCCCTTGTATAAAGTTACTTCCCTTTGATAGAGTTACTTCCCTTGTATAGTTACCTCCCTTTGATAGAGATACTTCCCTTGTATTGAGTTACTTCCCTTTGATAGAGTTATTTCCCTTGCATAGAGTTACTTCCCTTGTATCGAATTACTTCCCTTTGATAGTTACTTTCCTTGTATAGAGTTACTTCCCTTTTATGGATTTATTTCCCTTGTATTGAGTTACTTCCCTTTGATAGAGTTACTTCCCCTTGTATATAGTTACCTCCCTTTGATAGAGTTACTTCCCTTGTATAGAGTTACTTCCCTTGTATAGTTACCTCCCTTGTATAAAGTTACCTCCATTTGATAGAGTTACTTCCCTTGCATAGAGTTACTAACCTTAGATAGTTACTTCCCTTGTTAAGAGTTACTTCCCTTTAATAAGTACTGCTTTGTATAGTTACCTCCCTTGATCCAGTTACTTCCCTTTGATTGAGTTACTTCCCTTTGATAGATTTTCTTCCCTTGTATAGTTTCCTCCCTTGTATAGAGTTACTTCCCTTTGATAGAGTTACTTCCCTGGCATTGAGTTACTTACCTTTGATAGTAATTTCCTTTTATAGAGTTACTTCCCTTTTATAGAGTTACTTCCCCTGTATTGAGTTACTTCCCTTTGATAGTTACTTCCCTTGTATAGAATTACTTCCCTTTGATAGAGTTACCTACCTTTGATAGAGTTACTCCCCTTTGATAGAGTTACTTCCCTTGTATAAAGTTACCTCCCTTTGATGAAGTTACTTCTCTTGCATAGAATTACTTCCCTTTGATAGTTATTTCCCTTGCACAAGTTACTTCCCTTGCATAGAGTTACTTCCCTTCTATTGAATTACTTCCGTTTGAGAGTTACTTGCCATGAACAGAGTTATTTCCCTTGCACAGAGTTACTTCCCTTTGATAGAGTTACTTCCCTTGCATAGTTACTTTCCTTGCATAGAGTTACTTCCCTTTCCAATGAGTTACTTCCCTTGCATAGAGTTACTTTCCTTGCACAGTTATTTCTCTTGCATAGAGTTACTTCCCTTTCAATGATTTACTTCCCTTGTACAGAGTAACTTCCCTTGCATCGAGTAACTTCCCTTGCATAGGGTTACTTCCCTTGCACAGAGTTACTTCCCTTGCATCAAATTACTTCCCTTGCACAAAGTTAATTCCCTAGCACAGAGTAACTTCCCTTACAAAAACTTACTTCCCTTGCATCGAGTTACTTCCCTTGCAAAGAGATTAGCATTTTAAGCATGTCAAAAACCAGGGCCTCATATTACTAAACATTTTACGATCAAGTTTTTGTGTAAACTGTGTAACAAGACATCTGACTGCACGAGAAATCCGACTGAGCCAATCAGGGCTGTTGTTACAAGTAATTATGCAAAAATCGAACGTACCATCGTTAGTAATACGGGCCCCAGGTCTTGTTTGGGAGGGATTAAAATGGAATCTCACTGCAATCCAAAAAGTCAAACCATTCCTGCACATTGATTAACCCTTTCCCAAACAACAAAATTTCAGGATGATCCACTACAAAAGCTGCTGCAGATGACAATATTGGTGTTGTTAAAGATAGAATTTGTGTAGAAAATAGGTAAGAAAATGTTGAGACAAAAGGAGAAACTGCTGATTATCAGCAGTTTCTTCTTTTGTCTCAATGTTTTCCCAAGCCATTTCTATTAAGGACTTCAAAACCAGGTCTTGTTTGGGAAAGGGTTAAGTGGTGTTTAACGCCACTTTCAACTGCTATGGTCATTTCACAGCGACTGAAGATTCTAATTGTGGATTTCATTTATTTATCTCATCAGTACCACCGCTCCAAGCCTCCAGCTGCTTTCTTAAATATGATTCACATCTATTTGGTGAGAGACAAATTACTTTTCAAATGTTAGAATGAATTTTGGTACAGCCAGGTTTCGGTCGCAATGCACATGCCAGATTATCAGATTTTCTTTTTTTTTGCCTCAATGCCTTATCTATTTGAGTCATCAAAACCAGTGTTTGGGAGAGGGTTAATAAAATTTGAAATTCATAGTGGCTTGATAAAGAAAGAAGAAGATCTGTTTATCTTTTTTCTCTATGATTTCAATGAGAACAACAACAATTAATGAAGTCAGCATTTTGTACCTACATGGTAACGAAACATACATAAAAACAAACTGTGTCTGTCCACTTTTTATCCACAAAGACTTAAAACAAGCTGCAGTTACGAGGTTTTCAATGAAAAGCATCAATATGGAACTTGTTAGGTAAAGTGTTCCCTGGTCTTGTTTGGGAGAGGGTTTGTAAAATTTGGAATTAATATTAGTGGCTCGATAAAGAATTAACAAGAACCATTAATCTTTTTTCTCTATGATTTTTAATGAGAACAACAACAACAATTAATGAAGTCAGCATTTTGTACCTACATGGTAACGAAACATACACATAAGCAAACTGTGTCTGACAAACTTTTCATCTACATATTGTCAAACCAAATTAACGTGGGACAACTTAATTTTAGTGCGCAAAGTCCGTTAGTTTAGTGTCTTAAAAAACATTGCCGAAGTGGGGTCATTACATTATGCAGATGTCCCGGGTTAATCTTGCTGCACTATACTAAATGATTTTACAGAATTCATGGAGTAACAAATTTGAATTTTTTCAAAAACATAGCTTAAGGCCTGGTCAAAAACATTATTCTGTGTCCACATCACAACTGTAACACGTCCAAAATAGGGGACCTGTGCAGTATAAATTTGGACATGATTCGGATGACCTGGCCTTTAAGCCTTTGCAAACAGTGACACATGTAATCAGTGTTTCCACTCAGATTTTTATTTGGGGGTTTTGCACGCACTGCCATTTAAAAATGGGGGTATGGGACAGAAAATAGGGGTAAAAACGAAATATCGGTTTTTCGGGAATCTTCGATACTTTCCGTAAATATATCAAAATGCACAGAAAAATGATTTTTTGTTTTGTTTCTTTAAGTATAAATGACAGACAGGGCTCGCGTTGGCGATCGCCACTTCAAAAGCCTTAGGCGAGTTCCGCGACAATTTTTTAAAAAAGTGGGTCAAAAAATCAAATGTGGCTCAGACTTGACTCCATCTTTTACCGTAAATCAATCGCTGATTAACATGACTGTCAACACTTACTTTTTATTTAATTCAAAAGATAAATTGGCTGTCTAAATGGTCGAGTAAGCACACCAGTTTAATTATGTTCAACTTACTCAACTGTGACCTAATTACTTTGTTTCATCGCATATTCCCGCCCTAACTGGCACGCGCCACTTTTATAAACAAATCATAGTAAAACGTAACCTTATTTGGGTGCGGAATAATCACGTGATTGTATTGAAACTGGAATGACTACGTCATCAATAGACTGTGTTTGCGGCGACTTTGATCTAGCTCAAATCATCGCACAGATTTACTAAAGTTTCCTTGTTTAGTTTCACTTTCGGGATTGTTGGATCTCCTTGCATACACCTGAAGATCCTGATCCAAATTTTGTGCGTGAAATCACGTACGGGAGCGTAATTTTGTACGTTATTTCTTTCAGATATGCGTGTTTCACGCACAATTTGGCGTGAATGGAAACTCTGGTAATGTAATATGTAAGTTTATCCAACCAACAGTGGGAAACAAAAGGATGTTTGTTGTAGTCAGGGATCAAACCTGGCACTCACAAGTCAGAGTCTGATGTGCTATCAACTGTGCTATAGCACTAACCCTGGAAGAGTAACCTATTGAGTCTTTCCCAAACAACACCTGGTTTTGACGTCACTAATACAAAAGGGTTTGGAAAACATTGAGACAAAAGAAGAAAATGCTGATCATCAGCATTTTCTCCTTTTGCCTCAATGTTTTCTGTGCTATATAATATAGTACACAAATACTCTCCATTTTAACATCTTTTTGTCATCTAGAGAAGCTTTCCAATAGGATCAGCTCAATTTTTTTTTGTTTTGGAAATGGTTAATATACAGATCTAATGGATGATGTCATTTCCAGAACATTGTGTTGAAATGGGAAAATCATTACCATTTTTCCATGTTGTCATACCTTTTTAAAGTGCCATGCTTGATTATCTGAGACAGTATTCTATTAGAGGGCTAAAAGGTTGACAGAAACAGTTTGCAAAGTCAAACACATTTGATCACTAACAAATCACACATAACAATGAATAGGGACAGCACAAAGCAACAACTCTCTACCAAATGATATTCTTAACAATTATCAAGAAAGGCCAAGTAACAGAAAATGTAAAATATTCTAAAGCCAAGAAAATGATGAGTATGGCTATGTGCTATGCTTTTCACCCATTACATGATGGCAAAATTTTAGACGGGTCGTAATTCAAACATGTTGCAGACCACAAATTAAAGTGAATGAAATTTCGACAATTATTTTTTTTGTCTTTTGGGGTAGAAGGCATTGTGGGAAATAAAGAAATTGCTTGTCACAAGCAATTCCTTCATTTTCCACAATGTTTTCCAAAGACTTTATCTTGAAGGGCGTCAAAAGGTGTCAATGTGTGGGAATGGTTTTAAAAGCCATATTTTCTTCTTCAGATTGGTCTAATACTGAACATAGCGGAAGCATACTCTTCATAATAATGCTAATTCACAACTTATTATTTAGAGGAATTTTATTTTTGTTGTTGAAAGTTCAAGGATCGTAAAAAATCTTTATTTCATTAGGAAAAGAATCAATTTACATAAAGCCTTTCTTTCATTTGATAGAGTTAACATTATGAAATGATTACTGTAGATTATAGCTTAGACTGCACTAGATTGAATGTGTTGAAAAACAAAATATACAAATATTAAGGATTCCAGTTGCAGTTTGCATTTTTACTGATGACATTAACAGCAGACACTTGTTCAACTCTTTCCCAAACAACAAAATTTCAGGGAGGTTGAATTTGAAAGTGGTTGCAGACAACAAAATGGTTGTTAAAAAAGATAGGACTTGCCTATAATATTGCAAAGAAAATATTGAGGCAAAAGGAGAAAATGCTGATTATCAACATTTTCTTTTTTTGCCTCATTTTTTTCCCAAGCCTTAATAAATCTAATAGGAATGTCAAAACCAGATCTTGTTTGGGAAAGTGTTAACAAAACAAAGCTTATTATCAAAGGCAATTTCTGAGACAAATGCAACATAATGGATTGTAACCGAAAAGGCTAATCTTTTCCCAAACCATCCCTAGTTCATGATCTACATGAGCCTAACAGCTTTTGTATCAAATGTCTGCTACTAATGAAACTAATTGCGTAAAATAAATGATCAAAATGGTCATATGATAAAATGAGATTAATCTGTAAACAAAACAAGTCTTATTAAGAACATCTTCTGATATACTGTAGCTGGCAGGAAAACAAAACATTTTTATACAGCTGATCAACAGAAAATATTTAGACGTTCATAATTTGAAAGTTGTTGAAAATGACAAAATAAATGTTGTCTACCATAAAACTTGTGAAAATCATAGCCAAGAAATTATTGAGGCAAAAGGAGAAAATGCTGCTTATCGACATTAGAGTCAGACTCTTTTGCCTCTATAAGAATATGAGTTCCAAAATTGCAGAAATAACCAATTTACATGACATCTTAAGATCACACGGACCCAATGAATAAATTTTCCTTAATGGGTGAAAAAAGCGAAATAAAATGTAATGACAAGAGAACCAGCTCTAAATCATGCAATAGTATTGTGGCAAAATTCATGGGTGACTGCAAAACTATTGTAAGTACATGTGCAATACATATCAAGTTACAATAATCATGCTCCGGATTAAAAACTTATTAATAACTTAAGCATATGTGATGTGTTGGAATCAAAGTCCTTTCCCAAACAAGCCCTGGATTTGTACAATTTTTGGAAAAACATTTAGGCAAAAGAAGTAAATGCTCAAAACCAGCATTTTCTTTATTTTGCTTTCATGTTTGCTATACAATATCTTTTCGTATCTTTCAAAAAAATTTTTGTCGTCAGTAGCAACTTAACCTCTTTTTTGTTTGGGAAAAGTTAAACAAGTCAAAACTCTACTCGAACGATGATAATAAAAGATACTCATGTATCCACAGCACTTGTAGCTAGAGGCATTTTCTTACTTCTATGAATCTACTAAGTCTTCTAACAATAAAACTTAAACAAAACAATCTCTACTAACCTTTTACCAAATGGAAAAGATTTGAAAAATTTGTAAGCCACTTTACTTCAGCACGAAAATGATATTTACAATTAAGGTAGTCCACCCCCAATGAGATTCACACGATGTCGGAATAATTTTGGGCGTCATTGTTAACATTCAGCGGTGGAACATTCCACCGCCGAAAATTTATGACGTCACCTGAAGAGGTTCGGATACGTAATGAATGTTAACGATGTCTCACAAAAAATTCCGATGTTGCATGAATCTCATAATGGGTGGTCTACCTTAATGAAAATATAAATTGTGTACAATATAGCACAGAAAATATTGAGGCAAAAGGAGAAAATGCTGGTTATCAGCAATTTCTTCTTTTGCTTAAATGTTTTCAAAAGCCATGTTTATCAGGGACTTCAAAAACAGGTCTTATTTGGCAAAGGGTTATAAGTAGGTAATCAAAATTATATGTATCAAGCATATTTTCTTGCTCTTCTTTAATATTTTCTCTGCCTTTCTCTTACAGGGTCATTGCCAAGTGAAATTGCTTTAAAAAAAGTTAACCTTCAACAATGCAGCATGCTTATGTACAATTTCATTGAATAATAACAAACAGATCTTTCATAATTATCTGAAATCCGAAAACTGTCATCGTAACATTTAACACGGTGAATTTACAAATACAGGAGTCAATGACATGCACAATTATCCTTAACAATGAGAATTTACATAAAAACATGATCTGACATGCACAGCCTTAAAAACAAACATGTACTGTACAGATTAAAAAATCATGAGATCATTTTAACAAAGTAATACATTGTGGAAAAACAAGTTCCAATTTTTCTGCTTTTAGCACTATCAATCAGAGGAAAGACAGTGATTTAGAAATAATCCATGTACCATCACGGTCTATTGTTGTTTATCCAGGTTTCTGAGTTCTATTTTTTTTCTACCCATAAAGACAACATAATGTAACATTCCATCTACTTGAATTTTAACCTTAAGAAATGAGTAAAATCATTAATATCTAGTTTGAAGTTAAAACTAGAAATCTATAACTAAATATGATAAAAATATCCCACCCGCTACATTTATCCGAACAAGAGTTTTTGTTGAAAACAAAGGGCAAATACTCACAAAATAAGCAAAATAGAGTTATGCTCCTTGTACACTGCCCATCTCCTTAGTGAAATGAATTCTACTAATGAATTTCCCCAATCAAAGCTACTTTCCCTAATCATAGCTGCTTTACTTAGAGATATGCTCCAGACAAGTATTTTGTACACGGACAGACAGACAGATGGGCTGATTCCAGTATACCCCCTAAAACTTGTTTTGCGAGAGTATAAAAACTTCCAATTCTGTACACTCAAACTAGACAGCCCTGGCGGCCTGGAAGCGCTCCACAGGCCTGATTGTTTGTCTTGTTGAATGCAATTTCAAAGGTTCAGGCTGCACAAACTCAGTAAAACTCTGTGAAAATTATTGTATTGATTAATTAAAACCAATGGTTGAAAAAGTGAAAATAAAGCCGAAAATGGCAACTTTGTCAATTTCAAGGGCACGTAACTCATGACGTAAAGTTCAGATCAAGCTGAAAATTATATCAAGGCAAGATCTTATAGTTACCAACATCCTGTACAAGTTTTGTCTTGATTAGTCAATATTTGTAGTTTCAAGAGTGAAAACGAAGTCAAAAAAGAGCCGAAAACGGCAATTTTGTCAATTTCAAGGGCACATAACTCATGACATAAAATTCAGACCAAGCTGAAAACTCTACCAAGATAAGATCATATAGTCACCGACATTCTGTACAAGTTTTGTCTTGATTGGTCAATATTTGTAGTTGCTAGAGCGAAAACAAAGTCAAAATAAAGCCGAAAATGGCAATTTTGTCAATTTCAAGGGCACATAACTCATGATGTAAACTTCAGATCAAGATGAAAAATGAACCAAAGTACAATCTTATAGTAACCAAGATTCTGTACAAGTTTTGACTTGATTGGTCAATATTTGTAGTTGCTAGAGCGAAAACAAAGTCAAAATAAGCTGAAAATGGCAATTTTGTTAATTTCAAGGGTACATAACTCATGATGCAAGATTCAGATCTAGCTGAAAATTAAACCAAAGCAAGATCTTATAGTCACCATCATTCTGTCCAAGTTTTATGTTGATTGGTTAATATTTGTAGCTGCTGAAGTGAAACAAAGTCAAAACAAGAGGGCCGTTGGCCCTAGGTCGCTCACCTGAGATGGGGTTTTATAACAGATCAGGCCCCGGTTTCTCGAAAAAACTTAAGTATTTTCTCATGCTCAAATCTGAGCATCGTGCTCAAATCGCACGAAATCCATGTGAACTTCAATTGAATACCAATCAACGTTGATTTGTATTGAATAGAAGTTGAGCATGAACTCATGAGAATATACTTAAGTTTTTTCGAGAAACCGGGGCCAGATTTCTTACAGGTAATGCAATATAGGGTCAAAGATCATATGAACGCCGCTATGCAATTTCAAACCATAGAAAACCCAGAAAACTACCTTAGTGCAATATCATATGCAACTCAGATATGAAGTTTCATCCAATTCGGCTATGTGGTTATGGAGAAATTGCTTTGGACAGATGGAATTAAAACAAGAAGTCCCCTTTTTCTGTGACAAGGTTTCATATTGAAAAGCCAAGAAAAGTACCTCTTAGCAATATCATAAGCAATGCAAATATTTAGTTTTGTCAAATTTGGCTCTGCGGTTATTGACAAATTGCTTCTGACAGATTTCGTGTAATTTCTCTTTTTCTGTTGCCATGGCAACCAGAAGTGTTTTTTTTTATAAATTGCAATTCTGCTAGAAATTTTTTAAATGTGACCTCCTAAGGAATATTTCTGCCTAGTTTGGTGGAAATTGGCCTGTTAGTTTAGGAGGAGATATCATTCAACGATGTCATTGAGATTTGGAGGAAAATCTCCTTTTCTGTTGCCATGGCTACCAGAGCTTTTAAAGGATTTCAATTCTTTTAGCAAATTTTAAAAGGAACCTCCTAAGAAATATTTCTGCCAAGTTTGGTTGAAATTGGCCTGATAGTTTAGGAGAAGATTTCGTTCAAAGATAGTATTGTGATTCAGTCAAATTTCTCCTTTTCTGTTGCCATGGCAACCAGAGGTTTTTTCATGGATTTCAATTCTTTTAGCAATTCTGAAAGGGGGTCACCTAAGGAACATTCCTGCCAAGTTTGGTTGAAATTGGCCAAGTAGTTTTGGAGGAGATGTTGTTCAAAGATAGTATTGAGATTCAGCCAAATTTCCCATTTTCTGATGCCATGGCAACCAGAGGTTTTTTTATGGATTTCAATTCTTTTAGCAATTCTGAAAGGGGGTCACCTAAGGAACATTCCTGCCAAGTTTGGTTGAAATTGGCCTAGTAGTTTTGGAGGAGATGTCGTTCAAAGATAGTATTGAGATTCAGTCAAATTTCCCCTTTTCTGATGCCATGGCAACCAGAGTTTTTTATGGATTTCAATTCTTTTAGCAATTCTGAAAGGGGGTCACCTAAGGAACATTCCTGCCAAGTTTGGTTGAAATTGGCCAAGTAGTTTTGGAGGAGGTGTCGTTCAAAGATAGTATTAAGATTCATTCAAATTTCCCCTTTTCTGATGCCATGGCAACCAGAGTTTTTTATGGATTTCAATTCTTTTAGCAATTCTTAAAGGGGGTCACCAAGGGAACATTCCTGCCAAGTTTGGTTGAAATTGGCCTAGTAGTTTTGGAGGAGATGTCGTTCAAAGATAGTATTGAGATTCAGTCAAATTTCCCCTTTTCTGATGCCATGGCAACCAGAGTTTTTTATGGATTTCAATTCTTTTAGCAATTCTTAAAGGGGGTCACCTAAGGAACATTCCAGCCAAGTTTGGTTGAAATTGGCCGAGTAGTTTTGGAGGAGATGTCGTTCAAAGATAGTATTGAGATTCAGTCAAATTTCCCCTTTTCTGATGCCATGGCAACCAGAGTTTTTTATGGATTTCAATTCTTTTAGCAATTCTGAAAGGGGGTCACCTAAGGAACATTCCTGCCAAGTTTGGTTGAAATTGGCCAAGTAGTTTAGGAGGAGATGTCATTTAAAGAAATTGTTGACGGACGACGGACAACGCACGTACGCACGGACGCCGGACAAAAGGTGATCACAATAGCTCACTTGAGCACCTTGTGCTCAGGTGAGCTAATAAAGCCGAAAATGGCAATTTTGTCAATTTCAAGGGCACATAACTCATGATGTAAAATTCAGATCAGGCTGAAAATTATACCCAGGCAAGATCTTATAGTCACCATCATTCTGTCTAAGTTTTGTCTTGATTGGTCAATAATTGTAGTTGCTAGAGTGAAAATAGAGTCAAAATGGCCATTTTTGACAAGGGCAGATAACTCTAGACTTTCTACTTCAATCCAAATTCTTTGAAGGAACCTGAGAGAGGGTCACCCAAGGATCATTTCTGTGAAGTTTGGTTGAAATCCATCTGGTAGTTTTTGAGAAGAAGATTTTTAAAGGAAAAGTTTACGGACGGACGGACCCACGACGGACACAGCGCCATGACAATAGCCCGCTGGCCTGTCAGCCAGTGGAGCTAAAAATCATGATTTAACAGTTTTAAGGAATAGTATGGTGCGTTGTGTCCATTTTTTAGGTTCTGCTTGATGTAAGTGAAAGAGGTTTCCATCATACGTTTTCATGACCTTAAGACATTGCTCTAATCATTTAACTTTGATGGACAGCTGTAAAATTAAAAATAATAGGAAAAATGGTGACTTAAATTTACAAAATTTCGAACCCCTAATTTTACAAATGGGCATAACTTTTGTAATAATCATCATACCTTTATAAAATTGTACATGTATATTTAAAGGAATAGTACACACCGATTGTCATAATTATTTTTCGGCAATTTTCATATTTAGAGGTTGCTCTATAAGCAAAGCTCAAAAAGCTCTAATTCGAGTTAGAGCTCGAGATATTGCATTTGAAATAATTGAATTGTCACAGAATATTAGCCAAAGGCCGGACAATATAGAAAAACAAAAAAATCGTGAATTGTGTATTGTACTAAGACTGCAATAGAGAGAAAAAGATTGGTGGGTGGGGAAATCGTGGTGTTTTATTCTATCAGATGAAAAAAATCCACGTAGAGCTCAAGATATTGCATTAATAATAATCTAGGTCCCACAAAATGTAAGACAAAGGCTAGACCTTGATGAAAACTAAATCCCATTTAAAAATGCGCATGACCAAATCACAGAGGAAGAAAGTGGTGGGTGGGGTAACTATTTTTTTTGTTTATATAACGTTTGGCCATTATACTTATTCAATAAACTGAACTTTATGATTCAGTACATTAAATGGGTCAATGTCAAAACATGCACAAACAATTCAGTAAAGTTTTGTTTTGATTGGTTTATATTTGTAGCAATTATAGTGAAAGGAAAGTAAAAAAGGGCAATTTCACATTCTAGACCTATATTAACTTAAGATGTGTGATTCCGATCAATAAAAAACGCACATATGCAAGATCAGATAGTCCCCAACACTTTGTCAAAATTTTGTTGAAAGCGGCAATTTTGAAAAATTCAATGGCACATTACTCCAGACGTGACATTGCTATTCAAATGAAAATTTCACTGATACAAGCTTTATAGTCATCAACATAATGTATAAGTTTTCTTTTTATTAGTCAATATGCGTGGATGTTACACTGAAAAAATACTGAAATGCAATTTTGTAAAATTTCAAGAGCAAATTATTCTAAATGTTTGATTTTGATCAAGCTAACAATTGCCCTTACGCAAGCTTCCCATTTCTTATAAGTTTCGTCTAAATTGGTAAATATTTGTAGCTCGAAAAGGCAATTTTGTCAAATTCAATGGCACATAACGCTAGCTGTGATGTTCCAATTCAGCTAAAGAATCACATGTTTGAAAGATCTTAAAGATAAGTTTTATAATTGACCAATATGTGTGGCTAAAATAAAGCCGTATATGCAATTTTGTCTAAACCAAGGCACATAACTCTGAATAATTGATTCCAATCAAGCTAAAAATCGCTCTTAAGCAAGATCCCACGGTCACCAATATTTCTTCCAAATTTCGTCTTAATTAGTCAATAGTTTTGGCTATTATAGTAACAACAAGACCGAAAAACGAATTTAGTCAAATTCAAGGGTTTATAACTCAGGATGTTACGTTTCGATCAAGCTAATAATCGCACTGATGCAAGATCTTATAGTACCCAAATGTCTGTCCAAAAATTCTCTCAATTCGTCCATACATTTTGTGGATATAAGAGGCAACAGAAAGTTTAGACCTGTTACTTTGATAAATTCAATGGCACATAACTCCGACTGTTTGCGTCCGATCAAGCTAAATAGAATCACATATATAAAGTCTTAGAGTCAACAACATTTTGTTTAAGTTTTGTCAGAATTGATCAATATGTGTGGTAGTTATAGAGAAAAAATAGTTAAAAAGGAAATTTTGTCCAATTCCAGGGCCCATAACTTTGTATGTAAGACTCCGACCAAGCAAATATTCCTCTTATGCAAGGTCTTATAGTCACAAATGTTTTGTCCAAGTTTTGTTTCAATTGGTCAATATTTGTGGCTGAAAGAGGGAAAATAAAGTCAAAAATGAAAATTTTGTCGCACATAACTCTAGACGCGAAATTGCAATTGAACAAAAAGATTATCTGCCGCAAGGTCCTACAGTCACCAACATTTTGTAAAAGGTTTTGCTATAATTGGTCATCATTTGTTGCTATTATGGCGAAGAAAGAGTGAAAAACGGTAGTTTTTGTCAAGTTCAAGGGCACATAACTCTGGATGTGATATACAGATCAAGCTGAAAGATACATCCATGCAAGGTCTTGTCATGACCAATGTTTAATCAAGGTTTTGTCAATACGTTTCAAAATTTGTAGATGATATAGTGAACAAAAAGACAAAACACTTATTTTTTACATTCAAGGGCAGATAACTCGGGAGTTTCTACTTCAATCAATCAACAAATATGTAATATGGGGAGATCAGATACGGACAACATATCATAAAAGTTTCCATTGATGTGATAATTAGGTGAACACGAAATTATATGGGGAAACTAAAGAAGAACGCGTTAAATAAAAACATAACTTTTTTGACGTTATATATACTCAGCAAAACTGCTAACGCATCACTCAGATCTTTGTTAATATTTCTAACGAATCTACGGAATACCTTCAAAATTTGCACATGCTGACTACCACAATTTGATAAGATATCTATGAAATTTCATAGTTAATGTTACAGTATCTTGTAAAATATTGAACTTTTAATAAGGACACCCTTAATTCTAAAATTCATAAAGTCTGAAATTTGATTAAAATGGAAAATTCACACATAAGTTTCAAACCTTTTGTATTGGCTGAAAGAGTTTCTGTTAATACAAGTTACCCTTCAAAAAACAAACCGACGGCTTTAACATTTTTATGGGCACGTAATGTATTCCCACAGAGGCATTGTTACATCACTAGTGCCGTTGGTGTCATTGATGGCGTCGACGGCGACGTAGGTTACGTAGACAAAAACGTATCGGTCTATATCTTATGAACTGTATAAGATGCAGTCTTGATATTTCACACATAGACAGGCCCCAACAAGGCCTTTCACCTGACACTATAAAATTTGACCTTGTGACCTTGACCTTGAAAAATTGACATTTTCTTTCAAAAAGGTGCGTCTATGCGAGCTACGTTGTCCCGGATCAGCCCTAGATATGTTAGATAGAAAATTGATTTTTTCAGACTTTAATTTCGCAATAAACCAGCTTTCAAAACAATTCAAACAAAAATGATTGAAAAAGATCACAAGTTACAGGAGCCGAAAAACTGTTTTGGCCCCCTTTGGTATGACGCGGTCGCATAAGAAAGAAAACTTTGAAATAGTCTTATGAATGAGTGCAGAAACTTGTGGGATAAACATTTGCCAAATTATAAATCTAAATCCTTGACAATAAAGAAGTTATGCAATTTTAAAAAGTGATGCGTTAGCTCTTTCGCTGAGTATATAAAGTTCATTTTATGGCCCACGGCTGTCCATCAAACTTTTTTGGTGATGTCTACTTATCCTTTTTACGAATCCATTTGATTTAAACCTCTTTCACTTACATCAAACAGAATTACACAACGCACCGTACTAGAAAAGAAGTTTAGGAAAGCATGCAAAAGTAAGGTTTCCAATGAAGAAATGAAAAGGACAAATAAGCCTTTCCAATTCCCTAGCCATAAATCAATGTATATTTTGTTAAAATAGATCTCAGAGTGTGTGTGTGTATCACAAATAGAATTAAAACATTACAAAGCACTTCTAGTTAACAGAGGTAGCGCTGTGTATACAGTCTGATATGCTTGTTTGAATACCAACTTCAGAGCTACAGGCAAAGAGCAAACATGTTAGAGAGGGAAAAACTTGTTAAAATGTCCTCTTTTAAAGGGGGAATGGCACTTAAAATCATGCAAATTTTCCGAGAACTTCGTACAAAATAAATATGTATTATGAAAATATGGCCTTTAAATTGTATCTATGCCAATTCTTAGCTTTCTATCTTGTGTATTGACTAGGATGTCGACGGATTTAAAACCCCATATGTTCCATTATTGTAAATATTATCCCCGGGACAACAAATCATGGGGTTTTAAATCCGTTGACATCTAAGCCAATACACAAGATAGAAAGCTAAGATTTGGCATATATGCAATTTAAAGACCATATTTTAATAATATATATTTATTTTTTTGTACGAAGTTCTCAGAAAATTTTTAAGATGTTAAGTGTTATTCTGCCTTTAAGGTAGTCCACTCATGAGATTCGTGGGACTCTGGATTATTTTGGAGAACCTAAACTTTAGGCGGTGGAGCATCCACTGCTGAATGTTTATGATGTCGCCCAAATAGGTTTGTATGTGTAACAAAAGTTAATGTCAAACGAAAAATTCCAATGTCCCATGATCCTCATTAGGGGAGGACTACTTTAATTCAAACCCTATGTTGCAGGTACCGAACTCATTGGAATTATCTCCAGAAGATAATTCCAATGAGTACTCACACTAAAGGTTTTGATCAACAATAAATGTTGTTTTGCATTTCAAAAGCTATTACCCCCCCTCTTATCTGTATCTCTGCATGCATGTACATGGAACAGACTAAGTTTCCGATCAAGCAAATATGTCAAATAAAAGCCAGCAATATTGGCCACGACCAGGTAGTGCAATGTACGCATTAGGTCAATCTTTTGCATTTTTTTTTTTCAATTTACTGAAAATCTGTGTAAGTCTTTCCAAATCAAGCCCTGGTTTTGACATTCCTAATAGGAACATCTTGAGAAAAACCTTAGTCAAAATAAGAAAATGTTGAAAACAAGCTCTTTCTCCGTTTTTCTCAAAATTTTCTGCGCAACATTGTACAAACCTTATCTTTTTCAATATTCAATAATTGTTTGTTCACTGAACTCAAACTTTTAGAATCATCAGTGGCATTGAGAAAGCTTATAGAGGATTTAAGAAGCTACTGATAAAATCACAAAATCACATTTTAACCCTTTCCCAAACAAGACCCTGTTTTGACGACCCTATAGAAAAGACTTGGGAAAACATTGAGACAAAAGAAGAAACTGCTGATAATCAGCAATTTCTCCTTTTGCCTCAATATTTTCTGTGCAATATTTTACGCAAATCTTGTTGTTACCAAAATCTATTTTGTAGTTTAAAAAAGGCTTTCAATTTGAACCACCCTAAAATTTTGACATTTGGGAAAGGGGTAAATCAATCTATTTTGTTCATCCATTATAGACAATCGTCATTATTTCATTGCCATTTCATAACAAATCAAAATTTTGATTTACAATCATTAAGCAGTCTTAATACACAATCCTTATCAAACAAACAATATCAGATATTAGAATGAGTTTTTTGTAAAAACATTATTTACAAAGCAGAATCTCAAAACTCATTATATACAAGAACAATATTGGAGCTGGGATCCGGAAAAGGGGCCCTTTATATTTGATACCAACTTAGCTCTAGATCAGCCTGTGCATTCACAAAGTCGAATCCAGATCCATATTATACTCTTTTATTTTTTTTTATCTTTAAGTCATTCGAGTCCTGATCAAACTGTCCTCAGCCAAGGCTACAGTTAAGAGGGTGTATTGATCTCTCAAAGTGTAAAATATCATTCAATGTTCATCAAACCCCATGTTGTGGGTACTCATTTGAATCGTCTCCTTGAGACGATTCAAATGAGTACCCAAAACATAGGGCTCGAATTTAAAATAAAAGATTCAGAATGCCTTCATCCTCACTTATCTATTGCTCTGCTTAGCTGCAAGTTCATCTGGTTCCGGACCCCAGCACAGTTTGTAAACTATTCTATTCTAAATATCATACATCAAAAGCATATTGAATCTTGCAAGAGAAACAGATATCTGGGTATAAATTGTGGCAGTTAAACAGGCTAACCATAATACCGTATAGCACTTTATTTCTGCGGGGACTTTATTTCTGCGGTCCTCATGGGCACCGCAGAAATAAAATCCGCAGAATTTTAACCCTGAAAGTTCAGATTGTTTTCAATTTTAGTCAGTACAAGGACAAGTTAAACAGTAACCCTCTGATGCAAAGCGCAATTTCATAAAAATGAAGGTTTTTTTTTTCATACAAAAAATGATGTAACTATAGCTTTAATTAAGGTGTAGATAGTACATTTTTGTTTATCCATAAATGAATGATTCAACAAGTTTGACTGATTGGTAACAGTTTGACGCATCTTTCTTTTCACACCTATCTGTATGGCATTGTTTCCCATAACGCCTTTATAATGTACATACTGGTAAATGAGTGGGCTTATCCCTTTACCCTAACAGAGTAAATAGAAATCATCTTTCAAACTATGTCCGACACTAACTAAAACTGATTTGATAGCGCAGAAATAAAATCTTTGATTTTGCAAAATGAGAGACCGCAGAAATATGTTCCGCAGAAGTTTAACCCGCCTGATTTCTGGAAAAAACGCAGAATTTGGACACCGCAGAAATAAAGTGCTATACGGTATCATTCACATGTGTCACCAAAAGGTCCTTGTTCGTAAAATGTGAATTAATTCTAGGACAATTTATTCAGAAACTGATAAAGTAATCCAAAAACAAATGGCCAGGTGCATAACTTTAGATGATAGAGAAACTTTGTTGTAAATTTGAACTCAATCCGTTTGAAACAACAAGAGTCAAACTGAATTTGCTAACAGAGATAGACATTTTTTCTGCCATAGTGATATCATAAGAAATCCTCAATGTATATCATAAATATCAGTTGCCATAGCAAAGAATGTAAATGCCACTGTACTCTGATATCTGTAGCCCTAATGCAAAGATATGAATAGAAATAAGTTATGGAATACTGTTTCCTGCACCAAATAAAATGACTAATTCTTGGTGTATCAACTCTGTGCTAGTATTCGGGCACTGCATATCGAGTGGGCTAATTGTAATAGTCAACATCAGTTTTATATTTAGACCAGTCCTAAATTTTCATCATCTTGTAATGGTTGAAAATTGAAATGTTCTACATTCTTTAATTCAAACATTTTCAATGAAGGATTTTTTTTTTCAAATTCCCAGAATGAGATTCTCACGACTTTAGAATCGTTTGGGCAACTGAATGTTCCATCGCCGGATGTTTAAGACATATCCTGAAAAGGTTCGGATACTATCGAATTTTAGAGTCGCACAGTTATTTCCGACGTCATGTGAATCTCATAAGGGGTTGATTACCTTAATGCAACCAACAAAATGCTTTCACTCGGTTTAAGTTGACAAAAATAAGAGGCTTTGCTTTTAGACCTTAACAACAACATCTCTAACAAAATCAATAATTCTAAAATGATATACAACCTGTTTAACCTTTCCCAAACAATAGAACTTGTTACTGTAAATTTTAAGAGTTGCAGATAACAAGAGAAATAGATCATTATCTGCAATTACCTTGTACCTCTTTTCACTTGATGTTTTCAAACCCTCTCTTTATCAGAGATGTAAAAACCAGGTATCAATAAGGAAAAGGTTAAAAGGCTTATCATATCTAACAAATACCAAGTGAACAACTGCCCTATTTCATTTACTGTAATACTTTTAAGGCTGCCTTACATTTCAACTGGTAAATCAATCACAGCTTGCAAAGTCGACAAAGTTGCCTGATGTTCTCTTTTCAAACTTCAAAATGAAATCAATTGAATTCTAAGCTACTGTTGATCTTTATCAGCTATTGAATTGAATTTCAGGAGGGGAAATATTATGAAACGTCTTTCATCTATGATCTACATAGCTCAAAATCAACAAAGTCGCATAAAAATCACGATTAAAATAGCACTTACACTGCTAATGGCACATACAATAGCAAGCATGCAAACTTTTGCACCATTAAAAATACGTTGGGAACCACCAAGGATGGAATTAATCAAATATCACAGAATGGGTGAATGTAAAAATTTGGTTCCTTAATTACTTAAAATAATCAATTCAATTAATTATCATACATAACGAATTATACATCCAATTCAATAAGATTACAATTCAAAGTAAATAAGATGTGTTGCGAAACACTAATGTCCCAAAAATGGCTCTTTTTCTAAAATTATGTTTATGGTTTATATGGGTTAAAAGATGACTTTGAGGAAGGTCATATTGCATGGAACAGATAGATATAATCAAAAGAGAATTACATACCAGATTTGAGCTTTGTATGTCGAATACTGTTTGAGAAAAGGCCAATGTTAAGTTTTCGGACAGACAGACAATGGTAAAAGAATATGCCCCAATCTTTCAATATGGGGCATAAAAATACCTCCAATTATAGAACATTCTCCCTATAGAAACAGAATTATATTGTCATGCTACACAAACTTCGATTCTGACTTGTCAAACACTCACCGGTTTAAAAGTAATGCTTGCAGATCAAATTGAAAATTTTCTTTTGATTTTTCTTTTCATAGCATATTCTCCATGCTAGCAATTTTAACCTTTCTTTTTTAAGAAAGAAACAATAAAGATTTACAAGTGCTAATTTCTAAACATCACCTTCAAAAATATTACTAAC
Source organism: Fragum sueziense (assembly GCA_963680895.1). Classification (NCBI taxonomy): domain Eukaryota; kingdom Metazoa; phylum Mollusca; class Bivalvia; order Cardiida; family Cardiidae; genus Fragum; species Fragum sueziense. Next base: position 28,477,245 of record OY804593.1, read on the forward strand.
AAAGACAAATTAACCCTTTACCAAATAAAACCTAGCCTTGACACTCCTATTATTTTTTTTCTCAAAAATTGAGGCAAAAGAAGAAAAATTTAAATGTTGACAATCATTAATTTAAATGTTGACAATCATTATTTTCTCCTTTTGCCTAAATATTTTCTGAATGGTATATTGCACAAGTCTTATCTTTTAAAAATCTTCATTTTGTGGTCTGCAGCAGATTTTGAAAAAGACGTCTTCAACATTCCAGCGTTTGGACAAGAGTTAAAACATTTCAAGATTTAAAACACTTCTCTTCGGGACCTCTTTCTAGTATGGGAGTAGTCCATTTCTCCTCTCTTTGTGTTCTTAAAGAAGGTCTGTGACTGCGCAGTTAACTGCAGGGATATTGCACTAGGATTCAACTTCAACGATGTTAACAACTTCCTCATTCCTTTCATTTTCTGACTACACAGTGAGAGTTCGACCGTCTCCGGTGTAAAGATCGTGAAACTGTCATCAAGTTTATCATCATCGACTTCTCTCTTAGATGTTATGGAATCAACTTCTGTGTTGTTCGGATCTACGAGTTCCGGCATGTCAGGTTGAGGTTCTGGTGTTTCAGAAATCAATCCCTCTGACGTCGGAGCACTGTCAGGCTGTTTTCTGAAGATCATCATGTCCGCCGGGCTCTCAGCCTTTAACATAGAATCAACAGTCATTCCAACAAATTGTGTCCCATCTGACTTAGAACTTAGAAACTCGTTAACATCGACATTAACATTTGATGATGATATGACAGGGGTGGTCCGCGTCACCGTGGATGTAAACGGCTCACCACCTGTCAGTAGATAGTCTGGATTTAGGATAGATTCGCTACACGCTTGAGCCAGTGCAGCGATGTTTGGATTCGGGGGTGTTTCTCTCTGACTGTCCGAGTCACCCACTTTAGAGACTATTTCCTCAATTGCACTTTTTATTTGTTCCTCCTGTGTGTTCCCATTCACCTGTGTTGTAGATTCAGGCCCCAGTTTTTGTTTCTTGTGTTTATTTCCTACTTCCTCCTCAGCTTCACCATAATGATCACCATTCCTTGTTTTACCACTTGGTCTACGACCCCTTTTCCTTCCCTTTACAGGAGTTTTCTCCTCCTTTACAATCCCATTTCCGTTCAGATCACGATTTTCATCATTCACCTCTTCATCACTACTTTCGTCACTCGACGATGACGACGATTCATCAGGTTCGCCTTCTGCGTGAATAAACATACACTTCCTTACTCTCGAGTCAAACTTTCCAAGTGAGAACAGAAACTGTTTAGCCCATACTGTGTGTAGTACAGGCGTTGTGCTGTCTTGCTCCCATTCACAAATACCGTCGTAAAACCGTAGAAAATTCCCGTAGGCTTCTGTGTCGTACAAGAGAGATGTTCTCCGTAATCGTGATGCATTGTCGCTGGATACATATCTCATCAGTTGTGGAATACAGTCATTTGCTATCTCAATAAACTCTTTGTAGATTTCTTCATCTTCCCTATTGTAGTTATAACTGTAAAACAAAAACAAAATATTTTATCCTTTCTTAAACAAGAAGAATATAGGCTGTCCAAATATAAATGATGTTGTACAAAACAAAACGGTTTGCAACCATGATAAGATTTGTATACAATATTATATAGCACAGAAAATATTGAGGCAAAAGGAGAAAATGCTGGTTATCAGCATTTTCTCCTTTTGTCTCAATGTTTTCCCAAGCCTTCTCTATCAAGGATGTTGAAACTTGGTGAAGCATTGTCACTGGATAGACATTTTATCAGTTGAGGAATACAGTCATTTGCTATCTCTATAAATTCTTTGTAGATTTCTTCATCTTCCCTATTGTAGTTATAACTGTAAAACAAGAACAAACGATCTTAAATACAGGTAAGATTTGCATAAAAATATTCTGCATTTTGGTTGGTTTTCCATTCATTCTAATTGCTCTAGTATGTTTCACGATGATGAAAGAACAAGACGTGTTTGTGAAATGGCCAATGTTAAATTTTTCAAATAGACAGGAGTCACAAGTCAAACAAAATGCACCCAATCTTTTTATACAGGGGGGGGGGGGGGGGCATAAAAATGAAGACACAAAACTTTAATTTGACCGAGATATTCCACCTCAACCTTCAAACTTAAGATCACTAAAAAGGTCTTGCTAAAAGAATACACAATAAATCCCTTTCTCTTACTGTTCAGAAGTAATGGCATATGTTAATGTTGACAAAAAGACAGAAAAAGAGGACAAAACCTCTACGCCCCTTAACTACAATTTCATGAACATAAATGAAATCATTAGTTATAAGAAAGTGGCCAAGGCAAGAATAACTAACCTTTTGATAACAGCCGATGCTTGAGCCCAGGACTCAATAGCCAGTTTATATTGGGCTGTTCTAAACATGTGTCCCCCTAGATACGTATAGGAGCAAATGTGCATGTTGTTATGATGCATCTTGGCTGATTCAACCACCTCTTTAAACAGCATTTTCTCCTTTTATCTCAATTTAAATACTCTTTTGCTCTGATGAATAACTAACCTTTTGATAACAGCCGATGCTTGAGCCCAGGACTCAATAGCCAGTTTATATTGGGCTGTTCTGAACATGTGTCCCCCTAGATACGTGTAGGGGTAAATGTGCATGTTGTTATAGTGCGTCTTGGCTGATTCAACCCCCTCTTTAAACAGCTGGATAGGTGGAGGTCGCCCTGGTGTCTCACAGATCTCCTCCAGGTCACCGAGATTTCCCAGTGCCATGGGATATCTGAAGATTGAAGAAAAGAAATTTGACAATTTCATTTTTTGACCAACTGCTTTAAAAGTGATCCTTTTTATCTTTTTGTACAGAAAATGTTTGACAGACATTCCATACATCCCGGAACGTCCGGGACAGTCCCAGAAATCGATATGCCGTCCCGGCGTCCCGTACATAAAGCAAATGTCCCGGAAAAGTGTATATAAGTGTAGAGAATTTCAAGTAAAGGGTTAAGTTTCAAAAGTTAGGCTAATCGAGTGTAAAGTTGACAGCAGCTGTTAATAACATACACGCTGACCCTTAATTGATAGACAAAAATCGATAATCGGACTTTTAATTACCCAGATAACAGTGTGGTCGAAAGATTATGACACCTTGTGTAACGATTTAATTGGCGTGGCTGAGAAGACAGTCAGTGACAGTTTGTTGTATATTGTTAATAATTGTAATATCTGATTCTATACGAATTGCATTAAAATACGTATTTGGTTACGCGTGAATTTATGAAGGTGAATTGACACGTCAAAACTGGTAACGATCTCGGAAAATAACAAGTAAAGTTCAGGATCATTGGGATGCATAGCGATTGCGATCCCTTCCGATCTTATGTACTTCGAGAAAATTTCAAAAGTCATGTAAGCATACTAAGCATCATTTTGAATAAAAGAGGCTTTGACTGAATATTAAATAACTCATGCATACGAAAATGAAACTGATAACAAGTAGATCTACCTTCTGTGGAAGCGAAATAGTAAATTCCATTATCTATTTTGATATTCAAACTATGAAGCCGTCGCGATATGACCCTGGCATTTGAAAACGGCGTAAAACCCCAATAAACTCAAACTATGAGGTTCCCTTCCACAATCTCTTAACTGCAGACATAATACGTTATTGTTACGTCACTTTAAAGTTATGGATGAACGAACGCATGATTCCTAATTTGTTGACAGGATATCGAACCAATAGCGTCTCAGAAAAATGTTTGCTCCGCCCCTTAGCTGCACCCGAAAGTGATTGACGTGTTTAAAGCTTGCGCGCGGGCCTTTTCAAGTTCACCAAGGTCACCGCCATAAAGGTCGCCAATAGATGTCGCGGTGTCTTTCAAACAAACATCAAACGCCCCGCGTGTAGCAACTATATTTGGAAACATGCTTTTCTCACCGCTTCTTCATGCAATAACCGCGTAAATACCGCATTTTCGTACCAAAGTTTATTCTTTTTGAAATCAAACGTCCGAACATTATTCCGATCGCTAACTCTATCCCAAACAAAAGATTGGATTTTGTTATACACGGATTTAAAAATCAACAAGGTATTTTTTCATTCTGTAATAGAAAATAGCAGCCAAAAGCGTGCGTTTTAGATCTATATGAATTACGGGAATTTATCTAGATCTATGCGATGACCACCCCTTCGCAATATTGAATATTTGAATGATCAAGGGCAGACATTTCGCATTTTGTAGACTCCAACCATTTTATGATCGCATTATGTTTAGTGATGACAAATAACTGATTGCACCATTTTCTACATTGAATCAATCGCAGTCGGGAATCTACTAAAATAAAACTAAAATGTGCGCCGTGAAGGAAGAAAGTGCGGGGGGGGGGGCTCGGGGGAGCTACGACGACGCCATGGGGGGGGGGGGGTGAGGAGTCCCGGAAAAACATCGCAAATCCCGGAAATTGTTCATCCAATGTCCCGGATTCCACTGGAAAAATTATGGCATGTCTGTGTTTGAATAGTGTGAGAAATAAAAACAGTTGTTAACTACAAAGCATAATAACCCGTACCTTTATATATGTAATTGTAACAGATCATATTCAATGTTTTTATCTTACTGAAACGCAAAGCTCTATCGATTTGTAAGCACTACTGTTTATATGTAGATATAAATTTTAATAGATCTAGTTAAAGCACAAAGAAAAGAAAAAATAATTATCTATAGATCACTTGACTGTTTTCATACTGTTTTTCTGAAAATTCTTCCAATCGATTTTGCATTATTACTTACTTTTCAAGATGGCCCATATCATACAACATCCACAGAAGCTCCTGCAAAAATTTAATTCAATAGTTCAAACGAAGTGTAATTCAAATGACTTTCAACTATTCATTGCTTTGGAAAAATATTTCAATTTTTCAGCATTCTACAGGAAAAGTTACAATATATACGTAAGACAGTTACATGTAAAATCTTTACCTAAAATTTCTTGTCACAGAAGCATGTGCAAAGTTTCCGAGCAATAGCATCAGCAGAAAAAAAAGATATGACACATGCAAATGAAACCTTAACCAAAACATGACACTGAATCTCCGGTGAGCGGAATAGCTCGCCTGTTCTACTAATAGTCAAGATAAAATCTGCAAGACAAGGGCAAAGTTACTTAGCCATCATGATGTGTTCGGTCTGTCTAAGATCTGTTTGAGAAACATTCTGTTTACCTGTTGTAAAGATGCCATTTCTACACTGTCTATAGTGACTGTTATAGATGGGTTGATGGCGGAGACTATGGCAGCCACCTCCATCTGTTTTGTACAGATTACTGGGTACCCACAACATAGGGTTTGTTGAACAATAAATAAAATATAATCTATAGTTCTGGTTTACCTGTTGTAAAGAAGCCATTTCTACACTGTCTATAGTGACTGTTATAGATGGGTTGATAGCTGAGACTATGGCAGCCACTTCCATCTGTTTTGTACAGATCACAGGGTACCCATTCAGGTATAGCCATCGTTTGTTGTACACGGTCTCTGTGATTGGCTGGCCTCTCTTGTCCTCATTCCCTTTACCTAAAATCATGACAGTGTCAAAAACATAATATGTTTCTTCAAAGGATGCCATCATTCATCAAACTATTTTAAACTGTTTGAACATTTTCAACAGTGCATTTTTCGATATAAGCTATAATAATAGTTCAGAGTGACTGATCCACATAAAATAATCTAAAGTAAAAAAAATTGTCATGCATGTAACTTTGTTTATCTTTAAACCGTTTCCAAAACTATAGTGCACTTTGGAAAGCTTAAAAAGAAAAGGAGAAAATGCTGATCATCATTTAATACTTTTCCCTCAATGCTTTCCATGCTGTGATCTGTCAAATATCCTTATTTTCATACCGAATATTTTTACTTTGTCCTCTGCAAGACCTTTTCATCTGGACCTCCCTAAAAACTGCCTCTTTGGAGAGGGTAAACAGGGATAAAGACTGACAATTTTAACTTAAGAGGCCCAGAATAGCAAAATTTGATTCTTAACATTAAGGGTATGGGCATTTTCTCTAAATATTCAGGGGCCTAGCCAAAATTCTAGGGGCCATGGGCGACTGGGCTCCTGCTAATCTTTATCTCTGGGTAAAGAAGACAAGAGTAACAAGACTGACAAAGGCAAAAGATGCTGCTGTCAAGGTATTAGCAGCTTTGAAATGGATTTAAAAGAAGAGTCTAGTTAAGTGCCCTAGTATGTATAATTCTAAAAGACACTCACCAATTATGACAATTTAAACAAGGAAAATTGTTTTTGATGGTCCGAATGTAGACTGACCATTGCTTAAGAAACATTGAAACAAAAGGAGGGAATGCTGATTGCACTTCATACAAAAACAAATGTAATGGAACTGATATCAGAGAAACAGACAAGAGGTTGTGAAGGCATTCTCAATTTGTTATTTCAAATCCAAACCACATGTTGTGAGCCGGTCCTCATTTGAATTGTCTTGATGATATGATTTGATCAACATTTATCAAAATATTTCATTTTGAAAAGCCCCCACGCTCTCTTATCTGTAGCTTTGTTATATCATTTTACCATGCCAAGTGACTTCTGCAGACAATGATTGATCTTCACCAAAAATCACCCAGGCATGATCCTCTGATAACGCCAGATGTACATCTTCATAGCCCAACACTTGAAATGCTGCTACCACAGCATATGCAACACCAAAACAGTCCAATTTGTTTCCTGCAAATTGAAGATAAAATAACTTTAACATACAAGTAAACCAGAATTATGCAGACTTCCCAACATTTCAGAAAAAGTGCCAGCAGTTTGACAAGGTGTGAAAATCTCTCCCATCCAAAAAAATATCTGACTAAAAAGAAAAAAATGTTGGCCTAGCTTTTAATAACCAGACAGAAAAGTTTAGCGCCTTTTAAATTGAAAGATATTGCTGAAAATCATGTGAAATTTCACAGATTTGGTTTTAAACATTTTCTTCATTTTCCACAATGTTTGTGAAATTCTTTATCTTTCACATTCATGACGAAGACCGTCGGCCATCAGACATGTCTGATGAAAATTTCCCCGGTCTGATGACTTTTTGGCTACTGTCAGTCCCACTGTCTGACACAAATTTTGATCTGTAAGATAGTGGATTATAGTTCGGTCTGACAAAATTTTATTCAGTCTGACAGATTAAGCAGCACTGTCAGACCGAATGTCTGACAAAGATTTCTGGTTCTTTGCCATGTCTGCTTTCAGGTCTTGACTGGTGTCAATGTGTAGAAATGAGTTAATTATGCAAATTGATCATTCAGCTAATCATTAGACAAAAGTGCAAATGAACTGGCCAGTTTGCACTCGGTGCCCTAAACTGACCAAAATATGACTCATTGTTTACCTGTCAAAAAACTGTAAAGGGACTGCAGGTGAGCTTTATCTTTGTAAAAAGCCCTTGTCAGTCCACCCCAAATAACGTCAGACACTCTTTTGACCAACTCCCTTGTGGCGAACTTATCGGGATACTTGGACAAATCTACTGAGCTCTTCACGATCGTTTCAAATTTTGTGTACAGATCACTTATGGTTTCCCATTCCACGATAGGGAAAATCGGCTGCAATGTTTGCTCCGCGTCTCGGCCTGTAGCGTGCGATCGGTTGACTGTCAACGCATTTTCTATAGTCCCCAAGATTATTGAAAGGAGGCTCAAGTTGACGTGTTCATTTTTATTCAACTGCCTTCTGAATAAGTCTATAACATCGCGAATACTTTGTAGTGGAAAATGTTGTTTTTCGCACTCAAATCCCGCCATCTTGAATGAATTCCCGAAATTTGCATATAGTCTCTAGACAAAATATTCTAAAATATAATTTTATTGAAACTGGATTCTTTTTCAATTTTATTACACAAATTAAGATTTAATAATTATTTTATCTGTGAGAGGTTTGACACGATTTCATTTTTCCTTTATAACAATATGTTAATATAATATGAGGTTAGAGATTATTTCAATAATGGCCGAAAACGGAGACATTGCCGTTCAACAAACTCAAGAAAATGCATCTCCTGCTGCAACAGAGGGAGATCAGAATCAGCAGGTGATAAAAATTTTTCACATAAAAACCATGTGATAAATCCAGGTCACAAAATGGTGTCTAAAGTGTGTTGTTTTAAAACTACATCCATCGCTATTGACCGACATACACATGTGATTTCTCAATCCAATGATGAGGCACTTTGATCACTTGCAAACGTCACTCATTAAAATTGAGTCAGACTCGTAGAAATTAGTCATGGTGCCAAATTCATCATTTTCCAATCAATGTATGGCTTTAACTGCGCATTAAAACTCTACATTTATAACATAGTCTGCTTAGAATAATCACGCTTGATTGTGAAGCAGTATGAAGTAGAAGTAGAAAATAAACTGAAAAATCCAAAATATTTCTCCTTTTCCCTAGAAATGCATCTTTTTCATCTTATCCTTTCCCAAACAGCAGATGTGTAGGCTTTACCATTAACAAAACTGATGCAGAGGACAACATGAATCTTAATAATGAAAAAAAAAAGACCTAAAAACAAAAAACAGCGAAAGATAGTTTGCAAAAAAGAAGAAAAAAAATTGAGGCAAAATGAGAAAATCCTGTTCATCAGCATTTTCTGCTTTTTCTCAAAGGCTTAAGCATTGGTGGACAGGGAGTTGGGGTACCGTAGTCTGGTTCCCGCCCCTGAAATCTACTACAGATTTAGGTATGGCAATAGCTAATCTCCACGTTCATGAAAATGATCGTGAACGCGCGGCTCTGATTGGTTGAGGCGTTTCATCGGTTGTGTATACTAACCAATCAAGGGACACGGTTTGCCAGTTATTACCAGACTCTTTACAACGTAGTGTATCAGAGGCGGGAACCAGACTAGGTGTTGGGTGTGTTAACAATTTTATTCTCAATTAACATCGATCATGTCATTTGCTACAGCTTTCAAATTGGAAGAGTCCAAGATCTTTGCCATTTGGGAGACTCAGAGGGTTAAGGGCCCTTTTTCCAGATCCCAGCTCATATATTGTTGCTTTTCAACAAAAACCTCATATCTGCAGCTTAAAACAAGCTGCAGTTACAAGTTTTAAGATGTAGTTACGAGGTTTTTGTAATCAATATGTAATTGTTATAAATTGTTTGACACTTGTAAGCTGCAGTTACAAGGTTTTGTTGAAAATTTTTTTAAAAATATGTTATTTGTTTGACAGGGGGACCAGCAACAGCAACAGAGACCTGGATTCTTCTCCATAGTGAAGGGGCTTGTTATACGAATGTTGATTATCTACGCCATCAGTAGCTTCTTCTCACGCAAGAACAAAACACCGGGCCCGGCAGATGAATCAGGAGGGGCTTCCACAAGTGGATCATATATCTACACAACTAACCTGTATGAGAAGGGAACTTATATGGTAATTTTCTTGATCCTTTGGGTTTCCCATATGACAATTTGTAACCCTTTCCCCAAACAAGACCTGGTTTTGGCGTCCCTTAGAGAAAAGGCTTGGGAAAATATTGAGACAAAAGAAGAAAATTCTGATAATCAGCATATTCTCCTTTTGCCTCAATATTTTCTCTGCGGTATCCGTATTGTACACAAATCTTTATCAACATCCATTTATTAATTATCCTAGATGCAGTGGTTGTTTTATTGGACCACCCTAAAAGATTGACGTTTGAGAAGGGTTTTTTAACACCCATCCCCCCCATTTATATCAAACTTGAAATTTTAAAACAGTGTAGTCAATTAGTAATTTGCAAATTTATGTCTTTAATGAGTTGGCAAGACATTTGTGGATATTTTATTAGGTTTCTTTTATAGTAGCTGCAGCCTTGGCGCAGTTAAAACTAAGAAGGGCATCAGATTCTCAATCGTGAGGCCATTAGTTTGATGCCCAGTCATGGCAAATATCCTTCCAGACAAAATTGCCTCCCACCAATGATTTGGTATGGTTAACCTATGTGGGCTTGCAGCTGGAGGTTGTACTGGTATGAGAAATGACAGGAATCCATGGTTAGGTACTCCAGCCATCGCAATATGACAGACCATATAAGTTTAAAACAGCATTAAAGCCAAATCAATAAAATCTTTTTTAGTAAAGAAATATGCACAATTTGATTTATATTCCCAGTAGACAGTTTTGTATAATTTAATGGTAAGGAAAATGTGTTGTATTTTCACAGGACATGTACATATACCTCTCAGAAGATGAACATTTACACAATTTTGACGAGGACTCATTATTCTGGTCCAAGAAAGGTTTAGTGTATGGAGATTGGGAGTCAGGACCAAATGGAGATGGAACGTTCATGCAGGCGTCTAGCTTTCCAGCTTCAGAGGTATTGGCATCTGCTATTCTATACTAGGGATAAAGACTAGCAGGGTCCCAGTCGCCCATGGCCCCTAGATTTTTGGCTGGGCCCCTGAGTATTTAGAGAAAATGCCCATATCCTTACTGTTAAGTATGGAATTTTGCTTTTCTTGGCCCCTAAGTTAAGATTATCCAAATGAGCGACCAAGTGACGGTGTAACATTTAAGTTTTTACTGTACCCCTTTTCACTGCCGATATTAATACATCATGCGACATACAGGATAAATGATTGTTCATTTTTGTTCTCCACTGAAATGTGATGTCCTTGTGCCTTTATTTACGGTTTTAACCATTATCACTTTTTTGGAATCTCAAATTTGATTGGTGCAAAGAAAAGTCATAGAAGATGATCCCTAAGTGATACAGCTGCCTGTCAAATGTTTCTGAAAAGTAAACATAGGATTTTAATCAGATTGGTTTTATTGTAAAGCTTGTGTACTCTCAACCCAATTTTACAGAGACTGATGAACAATGGTTCCATATACATCCATGTGTATCTAGTCAAGGAGGGTAACTCACCAGATCCTAGTGTCAAGGGAAAATATAGTAAACGGACAACAGTGTATAAATCAATGAGTAAGTGGTTTAATTGTTTTAAAGAAGGCAGTCCACCCCCAATTAAGATTTTCATGATGAATTTTTATGTGAATTTTGTAAACATTAGGTGATAAAAGTGCCGATTATTATGCCCTTGTATTGAGAGATGGGGGCACAATGTTTTATTTGTGTCTGTATGTCTGTCTGTCTATCTGGCCATTTCTGCAAAACTATTTGACATGCAAAGCTCAAATATGGCATATAGATATATATGTATTCATACATCATTTGCATAAACATAGATACATTTGAGCTTTACATGTAAAGGTTTAATGACAGACTCTTGCTTCAAATTATTCTAGATCTATATGCTACGCTGTTATGTGATATATTCTGGTGAAAAGTTGACATATACAAGTTTTCAAAACATGATAGCATCTTTTGGTACCGTTTGCTATATACAAGGTGTATAAAGCAAGTCTGATACCTCGATCTGATTAAAATCAGATTTTTATGCCCCCGTATCGAGAGATCGGGGGCATATTGTTTTACTCGTGTCCGTCCGTCTGTCCGTCTGTCTGTCCGTGTTTACGAGAGGGTAAATAAGTGGCTATAAATATGTACAACGGATAATTATGTGGCTATTTACTTTACTGTGGCAAGTCACATAAAAGAATTTTTTGGACACATTTTTTAGCTCACCTGAGCACAAAGTGCTCAAGGTGAGCTATTGTGATCACTTTTTGTCCGTCGTCCGTCTGTCTGTCTGTCTGTCCGTCCGTCCGTCCGTCCGTCCACAATTTCGTGTTTACACTCTAGCATCTGCAAATATAAGCCAATCTTGACCAAACTTGGTCAAAACATGTATGGCCATAAGATCTCGGATGAGTTCGATTATGGGTCAGATCGAACCAGAAAGTCAGGAGTTATCTGCCCTTGAATGCCAAAAATACCTAGTTTTGACATTGTTTACACTCTAGCATCTACAATTATTGATCAATCTAAGACAAATCTTGGACATAATGTTGCAGACTATAAGATCTCAGATGAGTTTGATTTTCAGTCTGATCTGACCAGAAAGACGAGAGTTATGTGCCCTTGAATTTGACAAAATTGCCATTTTCGGCTGTTTTTGACCTTGTTTACTCTCTAGAATCTACAATTATTCATCAATCAAGACAAAACTTGGACACTATGTTTGGGACCATGAGATCTCGGATGACCTTGAATTTCAGCCTGATCTTACCACAAAGTCGAGAGTTATGTGCCCTTGAATTTGATAAAATTGCTGATTTTGACTGTTTTCAACCTTATTTACACTCTAGAATCTACAATTTTTTCCCAATGAAGACAAATTTTGGACACAATATTGGAGACCATAAGCTCTCAAATGAGTTTGATTTTCAGTCGGATCTGACCAGAAAAATGAGAGTTATGTGCCCTTTAATTTGATAAAATTGCCATTTTCGGCTGTTTTTGACATAGTTTACACTCTAGAATCTACAATTATTTATCAATTAAGACAAAACTTGGACACAATGTTTGAGACCATAAGATCTTGGATGAGTTTGATTTTCAGTCCCATCTGATTAAAAAGTCGAGAGTTATGTGCCCTTGAATTAGACAAAATTGCTGTTTTCGGCTGTTTCCGAACTTGTTTACACTCTAGTATCTACAATTATTGACCAATCAAGACAAATCTTGGACACAATGTTGGGTATCATAAGATCTCGGGTGAGTTTGAATTTCAGCCTGATCTTACCACAAAGTCGAGAGTTATGTGCCCATGAATTTGATAAAATTGCCGTTTTCGACTGTTTTCGACCTTGTTTATACTCTAGAATCTACAATTATTGATCAATTAAGACAAAACTTGGACACAATGTTGGGGATCATAAGTTCTGGGATGAGTTTGGTTTTCAGTCTGATCTGATAAAAAAAGTTGAGAGTTATGTGCCCTTGAATTTGACAAAATTGCTGTTTTCGGCTGTTTTCGATCTTGTTTATACTCCAGAATCTACAATTATTTATCAAACAAGACAAATCTTGGACACAATGTTGAGCACCATAAGATCTTGGATGAGCTCGATTTTCACAACGTTATTGACCATAAGTTCGTTTTCAGTCTTAAAGTCATAAATATTTATTGAATTGAACGAAAATGTTGCTCATATCATTTTGGTTCAGGTGAGCGATATAGGACCATCATGGTCCTCTTGTTGTTAATTATGCGCCTATTCCTCCAACTTTTTCCAAAAAGCCACAAAAGATTTGGACAAAAATTGTCCGTTCTACGGAATTCCGTCATGCCATATATTTGACTTATCTCCCTTAGATCTATCAGGAATGTAATTATAATACTCGGAATTTTTCGGCATTCTTCGTGAGATAAATCTGATCTGAGAAGTTGCGAATCCAACAAGGAAATCTTTATGCACATGCGCACATGCCATGCACATGCGCAGTGTACATTCATTCTAGCGTGGAAGGGAAACCCCATGGTAAAACGTAAACAATGTTTGCAGGATAAAACGAAAACGGTAAGTTGGGATTTTTTAACTAATGTACAGATGTTGCACAGACGGTTAAACCCTGTAGCTAGACTTTTATTTAGTAGACATTGATATTTCCCCATGCTGCCAACGATCTAACTTGTTATTCGTCCCAAACGAATTTAGAACCACAAACCAGAACAGTTTTTTTCCTTTTGGAAAAAAAGACGATTTTGCGATCCAGATTGGTTTTGCATTATAGTTTTATAATATGTCTATACAAAGAACGTAATTCGAAACAAAAATGCGCTTAGATAATAAGTGATTGATTGCTTTTCTGAATTTGTTTTTGCCAGAAATCGAAACCGAAAGTGACAAATAAAACTTTTGACAACTGGTTCTGAGGCTAAATTAAGCCGCTCTTTCACTGCAGATGCTCATATAACAGGTCCATTCGATAATTTACTAGTTTTGGAATATTTCTTTGAAATATGTTGCTAGATATACAAATTAAATTATAAAAAACTACGTTTTCGTAGATTCGTCCCCAGAATTAAATGTACCTTTCGTGACTGGGAATTGTAGGATCTCACATTTTGTTTTCCCGGATCCTTTTAGACATAAATGCTGTGTACCATAACTGCTTTTGTTTTCATAAATTTAGGTTGTTAGAAACACTTTCATTGACTTGCTTGATTATCAAATGATATAATTAACTTTTGTACATGGGCTTCCAACAACTATGTGTCTGTATGTCCTTTAAGATAATGTGGCTCATTGATAGCAACTTATGTCTTGTATACCTTTATGTAAGTGAAGGATTGAACATTTTTCGTTTGTTTTGTGTTAATAAGTCCATCATAAAGTTGCTTGCTTCTTCTATGTTTGGTGTATATACGAATGCAGTTACTGTTTTACATGGGCTTCCAATAGATATGTGTCTGTATGTCCGTTAATATTATGTGGCCACTTGATAGCAACTAGTATCTTGCATACCTTTATGATGGACCTATATACGCTTGTTATGTGTTTATAAGTCCATCATAGAGTTGCTTGCTTCTTCAAGGTTTGGTGTACATATGAATGCAGTCACTTTTTTAGTGTTTACATGGGCTTCCAATATCTATGTGTCTGTATGTCCATTAAGATTATGTGGCTACTTTATAGCAACTTGTATAGTGCTCCCACGATTTTCAGATTCCGGCCAAACAATAAAAAAGATATATCAATTTACAAGTTATAGGTTATACAGATCAAAATGAAGCCATATCAATGATAATCAGTGTTTTGATGTAATATTGGCGAGTCGATTTGCATGTGCGTCTCAACAATAACATGTTTTATAGGTTAAATGTTTGTTTATAAACATCACAAAAGCGTAAGACCTGTATCTTGTGTATACCTTTATTATTGACAAATGTCTGTTTGTTTTGTCTTTATAAGTCCATCGTAGAGTTGCTAGCTTCCTCTAGGTTGGGTGTTTATATGGAAAAATTCACTTGGTTACATAAGCTACCCACAACTATGTGTCTGTATGTGCGTTAAGATTATGTGGTTACTTGATAGAAGCGTGTATCTTTTATACTTTTATGATTGACCAATATCCGTTTGTTATGTGTTTATAAGTCCATCATAGAGTTGCTTGCTTCTTCTTGGTTTGGTGTATAATTATATGAAAGCAGTCATTTGTTTACATTGGCTTGCAATAACTATGTGCCTGTCCGTTAAGATAATGTGGCTACTTGATAGCAACTTGTATCTTTTATACCTGTATGATTGACCAATATCAGCTTGTTATGGGTTTATAGTTCCATCATAGAGTTGCTTGCTTCCTCTAGGTTTGGTGTATATATGAACACAGTCACCTGTTTACACGGGCTTCCAATAACTATGTGTCTCTATGTCCGTTAAGATAATGTGGCTACTAGATAGCAACTTGTATCTTACAAGTATATCTTTAACCCTATTGCACTCAGACCGGCCAAAACCGTACCTTTTATAATTTCCTCAGACCGGCCAAAACTGGCCGTTTTATAGGTGCTCCATTTATGTTGTTTTACTAGTTGATTTTCAATTAAATTGCAAATTATTCAACGCCAACAGAATAAGTACAAATTAAAGTATCTTCTAGTGAAAAAAATTTAAGAAAATTTTCATTATTAGCGGAGATATTGCAGTTTAAAAAGCGAGGAGGTAATTTCCCCCACGCATCTATTTGATTCGAACAGTCGATATTAATCGCCAAAATTCCGGTATACAAACCTAACATTTCAACACATATTGATTAAATAAACATCCTTTGATTCACTAGAATTTAAATTATCCATCAAAAATATCGGCGATATTTCCGATTGAAATGCGTATCTTGTGCAATACTGCATTTCTCGGAAAATTCCTTTGTTTACAAAAGGCCTAGATAAGGCCTGTGAAGATCGCCGAATTTCCGGGACTGGTCATGCATTGTAAGCCACACATTCGGAATGAATTCATGATATGCACTTGATTATGAAATAATTACAAGATTAAATTAGAATTATTGCAAACTGTCAAAAAGATTTACCATAAATCAAGCAAGTTCACGGTCTAAACGTGATAATTACACTGTAATTATCGGTACCCTTAGGGCGAACAAAAAATATGAAATATAAAAAAGACTGACCGATTTTCTCTATAAATCCATATGTAATTATTTCTGTGCACATATAAATTGACTTGTGAAAGGGTAAAAGCGGGAAACTTTATGGAATGTGACCTTGTGTCGGGTCAACCGCGTGCCTTACTTCTTTGATGTAGGGGTCGGTGTCTCGTGACGTATGCTTTGATTACGTAACACTGCTCGAGATTTATTGTCAATTCCCGAAACCAGATGTGATTTACCCTTCGCGTAAGAGCAATATTATCAAAGTGCCAAAACAATCATGTTGAATTTTATATGTTTGGTAATCTCGTATTTTAAAATAATAAGGGAAAGAATTGCATTTTCTATGCTTCGCTAGAACAAGATTTACCTTTATTTCTGCTGGATGTACAATATTTCTCGTCTTCGGCAGTTTGCAATTTCTACACCAAGTTTATTTCTCTTCTTTTTGTTTTGTTATTGTTGTGTTGATTATGCAAATTGAAATTGTTCAATACAGTAAAAACAGCAGATACGATTATGAAATAAGAATTAATTGAATGCATTATGGGTGGGAATAAAAAAATAAAAAATACCCTTTACCACATAAAACATATAAATGTTTTGGATTTATATTGTGTCTCGTGGATAAAATTTTATGGAATTAAAATCGGGTAAGTACAAATTGTGTTCAACTAACCATTGAGTATGCAGTGGCAGACCGTGGGGGGGGGGAGGTTGATCCCCAAAAATTTCAACTTACCATTGACTATGTAGTGGTGGATCTAGAGGGGGAAGGGGCCTTTCCCCACCGGAACGTTTCAGCTAATCATTGAGTATGCAGTGGTGGATCCCGGGGGGGGGGGCAGGCAGGGGCAGCCTCCACTTTGATGTATTTTTATTCAAGTAATAATAGTGAATGAATTATAATTTTTTGTTGAAATTTACCTATTCCAAACCCCCTTTTGAGGAATTTGAATCACCTTGAAGAAATCCTGGATCTGTCAATGAGTTTGTTTGTTTTTTCTAACACTGAAAGTTTTGCTTCCACTTTGATGTATTTTTATTCAAGTAATAATAGTGAATGAATTATAATTTTTTGTTGAAATTTACCTATTCCAAACCCCCTTTTGAGGAATTCGAATCACCTTGAAGAAATCCTGGATCTGTCAATGAGTTTGTTTGTTTTTTCTAACACTGAAAGTTTTGCTTATTGTTTTATGTTATGGTTCAAATTTGCAGATTTGAATATATTGTTTTTGAAAATATGTAATAGTAAAGAGAAAGAAATGTTAGTAAACAGACAATAAATACGAGACTTTCAACAAATCATCCGTTTATTTCCATATTTAACATGTAAGATCAGGGTAATATTTCCATCTTCTTTACACCACCACAAAGGAAATTCATTTACCTGCAAAATAAAGAAAAAAATATTAAAATCTATTCATTTATAGTGAAGATATTATTAATTGATATCCACATACTCAAAAAGAAATAGGTTTAAAAGACAATGAAACATGAGATTTTTTTAACAAATCATCCCTTTATTTCCATTTTTACATAAAAAGATCAGAATAATATTTCATTTTCTTTAGACCATCAGAAAGGAAATTCATTTATCTGCAAAATAAAGAAAAAATTACTAAAATCCAATAATAAATAATGAAGATATATACATTTAAATCCACCTACCCCCAATAGAAACAGGTAATTATCTAATATTGGATAAATTCGCACGAGGACAGGTAGATAGAAAATCCAAATATGCATGAGTGCAATAGGGTTAAGATTGAAAAATGTCCGTTTGTTATGTGTTTAAAAGTCCATCATAGAGTTGCTCGCTTCTTCTAGGTTTGGTGTATATATGAAAACAGTCCCTTGTTTACATGGGCTTCCAATAACTATGTGTCTGTATGTCCGTGAAGATAATGTGGCTACTAGATAGTAACTTGTATCTTACAAATAATCATTTAGATTGAAAAATGTCTGTTTGTTATGTGTTTTTAAGTCCATAATAAAGTTGCTTGCTTCCTCTAGGTTTTGTGTATATATGAAAAGTCCCTTGTTTACATGGGCTTCCAATAACTATGTGTCTGTATATCCGATAAGATAATGTGGCTTCAAGATGGCAACTTGTATCTTACAAGTATATCTCTAAGATTGAAAAACGTCCGTTTGCTATGTGTTTATAAGTCCATTATTGAGTTGCTTGCTTCTTCTAGGTTTGGTGTATAATTATATGAAAGCAGTCACTTGTTTACATGGGCTTCCAATAAATATGTGTCTGTATAACCGTGAAGATAATGTCGCTACTAGATAGCAACTTGTATTTTGTATATACCTTTATTATTGAAAAATGTCCGTTTGTTATGTGTTTATAAGTCCATCATAGAGTTGCTTGCTTCCTCTAGGTTTCATGTAAACATGTATATGAAAACAGTTCCTTGTTTACATGGGCTTCCAATAACTATGTGTCTGTATGTACGTTAAGATAATGTGGCTACTTGATAGCAACTTGTATCTTTAATACCTTTATGATTGACCAATATCAGTTTGTTATGTGTTTATAAGTCCATCATAGAGTTGCTTGCTTCTTCTAGGTTTGGTGTATAATTATATGAAAGCAGTCACAGTGAATAATCTAGAATTTGAAACCATGAGTCCTGGGGACGCATGGCTTTGAAAACAATGCGTCCAACTCAAAATGTATGAGTCCCACCTTTTCACTTTCATTAAATTGCAGATCTACGCCAATTGATATTTACATGTATGTAGGCCTGTGTCATTGCCGTTGTTGGTAAAAATTAATAAACACTGTTATGTTGTTGTAATACTTTGTTTTCATTGTGGTTTCGTTGGACTATGTTTGAACACTGACCAACACAACACAGTGCAGAGGTTCACTTTATCTTCTTGATCTTGACAGTGTAGGGCCTGTTTATCAAATAGATATTGGAAAGAGAGCTCAGAACCCACTCTAGGAAAATTTCGCATGACATTTGTTCAAATTGGAAAAAGTTCTGAAACAAATTTAAGAATGTTGATAACCAAACACCAAACAGTTGCAAAAACAGTTTGGATATTCTGTCTATCTTACAAGTTTAGATTTCTCCCACAAAGTCCCGGAGTCAGGGTAAGGTAAATGGACAGAATTCGTAATGGGTGGACATTGAAGTGTTGTCACATGAGTAGTTTCACTGTCAACGACAATTTAATTTTGGACTTGGTCTGAAGTCGCCAACGTCAGTGACATAACTGTCAACCACCCCTATTCCCCATCGGTTTCAATCTGGTAACCAATTTCAGACTGAAGAATTTGATCGCCGATGAAAGAATATGGTTTTACTTCACAAATGAATCATCTTCGCAAGCCAATGGTTACTACCTCCACTTTGTTCCTTACGAACGAACGAAGTGTAGGTAGTAACCCTTGGCTTGCGAAGATGCAAATGAATAAACTTTCTCAAATTTGTTGCCCAAACTGGCCCAAGCCCTTACGACAGAATGTTTTATAGTAAATCTGTTTTTATCATGAATAGTAACTTGTGTCTGTCGTTTCGGTGAGATTAAACGGTTTGCTCTCTTAACAAATATGTACGTAAAACAATGATGGGAATAATGTTCTTTCAAATATTTCATCACTTATGCTTTAATCATTAGCCAGATAAAGTAAAACGGATAAAACAATACTTTGTAATAAAATAAAATGAATACTTTAAAATCTCGATTGTTGTGATCAATTCATTTAAAAGTCTGTGTTGATGTTCGATTGAATATGAGTAAAGTACTAATCAAACAGACCACCAATCAAGTTATCGTGACCGCGTTATTTTCCGAGATTTATCTTCTACTTTCACTTTGCAATGGCCTTTGTATGGAGATCGAGAGTTTTCGTAGATTGATGTCAAACAAAATGCCATTCTAGAATGGTGCGTCCTATAGGACGCGCATCATTCAAAATTATGCGTCCCCAGCCAATTTTATGCGTACAGGACGCAGGACGCAGAGGTAGATTATTTACTGAGTCACATGTTTACTTGGGCTTCTAATAACTATGTGTCTGTATGTCCGTGAAGATAATGTGGCTACTTGATAGCAACTTGTTTCTTGTATATACCTTTATTATTGAAAAATGTCCGTTTGTTATGTGTTTATAAGTCCATCATAAAGTTGCTTGCTTCCTTTAGGTTTGGTGTATATATGAAAACAGTCACTTGTTTACATGGGCTTCCAATAACTACTTGTCTGTATGTGTCTTCATTTCTCTTAAGATAATGTAGCTAATTGATAGCAACTTGTATATCTTTTTGATTAAAACATGTCTGTTTGTAATGTGTTTCTAAGTCCATCATACAGTTGCTAGCTTATCTATATTTCGTGTATATATAAATGCAGTCATTTGTTTACATGGACTTCCAACAAGTATCATTATGTGTCTCTATGTCTGTTAAGATAATGTTGTTACTGTGCAGCTTCTTGTTTATTTGGGTTAAATACAGCCAATATTGAAGCAAAAAACTGCAATTGACTGTTATAATAATCATACAGCAACATCTAAGCTCTGCTTCATATTTGCAGAGAAAAAACTAACAAGGTTCTTATTTTGAATTTCAGAAACCAAAATTGTGTTTTAACATCAAAAGGATTGTCAGGCGATTGGTTTGAAATGTGCCATAATATATAGGCTTTGATATTTTACAATCCCTATTGATTGCTGTTTCATTTAAAGGTATGAAGAAGATATATATTAGTATTATTTATTTTCAGAAAACTGGAGAAAATAAGCTGTGGATAGCATTAGATGCATTCCAATAAAGTTCCAATTTAGCATGTAGTTTAAGCCTTAAGAGAAAGAAAGGCTGAAACACTATTTCAGTCGAGAATTCCTGAGCCACATAAATGGGAAGGCCACATCTTTTTCTCAAAGCAACATAGCCACACACAATTAGTTTGGAATTGGATGAAATGGCCGCATGATTTGTACGGACATAGCAACATAATTATGGACAAAAGACACACAATTGCCTTCTCGTTAGTTCATGGTTTGGATAAATGGCCACATGATTTGTACGGACATAGCAACATAATTATGGACAAAAGACACACAATTACCTTCTCGTTAGTTCATTTTGAAAAGCCACATAATTGATAAAGCCACATTAATTTTATAGCCACATAATTGTAAGCCACATATTTACTCTCCCGTTAGGCTGTCCGTCTGTCTGTCCGAAAACTTAACATTTGCCTTTTCTCCAAAAGTATTTGACATACAAAGCTCAAATTAGGTATGCAACTTCCTTTCAATGATATCTATCTGTTCCATGCAATTTGACCTTCCTCAAGGTCATCCGTTAACCCTTATCAATCCTTTACTCTACGAAAACTTAACATTTTACTCCGAAAACTTAACATTTGCCTTTTCTCCAAAAGTATTTGACATACAAAGCTCAAATTGGGTATGCAACTTCATTTCAATGATACCTATCTGTTCCATGAAATTTGACCTTCCTCAAGGTCATCCGTTAACCCTTATCAATCCTTTACTCTACGAAAACTTAACATTTTACTCCGAAAACTTAACATTTGCCTTTTCTCCAAAAGTATTTGACATACAAAGCTCAAACTGGGTATGCAACTTCCTTTCAATAATATCTATCGGTTCCATGCAATTTGACCTTCCTCAAGGTCATCCGTTAACCCTTATCAACCCTTTTCTCTACGAAAACTTAACATTTTACTCCGAAAACTTAACATTTGCCTTTTCTCCAAAAGTATTTGACATACAAAGATAAAATTGGGTATGCAATTCCCTTTTAATGATATCTATCTGTTCCATGCAATTTGACCTTCCTCAAGGTTATCCGTTAACCCTTATCAACCCTTTACTCTACGAAAACTTAACATTTTACTCCGAAAACTTAACATTTGCCTTTTCTCCAAAAGTATTTGACATACAAAGATAAAATTGGGTATGCAATTCCCTTTTAATGATATCTATCTGTTCCATGCAATTTGACCTTCCTCAAGGTCATCAGTTAACCCTTATCAACCCTTTACTCTACGAAAACTTAACATTTTACTCCGAAAACTTAACATTTGCCTTTTCTCCAAAAGTATTTGACATACAAAGCTAAAATTGGGTATGCAATTCCCTTTTAATGATATCTATCTGTTCCATGCAATTTGACCTTCTTCAAGGTCATCTGTTAACCCTTATCAACCCTTTACTCTACGAAAACTTAACATTTTACAAAAATGGCCATTTCGGGGGCATTTGTGTTTCACAAACACATCTTGTTTATCTTTGTAGTTTGTACTGTGCAATAACACATATTAGTCACCAGTTAGAGGTCATCTTCAATGACCCTGGGAAATCTAATATAAATTCTTTTTAACCTAATCAATCAAATCTTTTGTTGTTTATATGGTTTTTCATTACCAACAAATGGTTCTGCACTAAAATGAGTTGTCATCATTGGGTAGTTTTCTGTTTTGATAGTTTTCAGAATGTGGTAAATGCTAATTTGATTGGTCAGAGGAAAAGGTAATTGAAGGTGACCCCTTATGGGTGCCTGTCAGATGTAAATGTCGGTAATGATAACATAGGATTTTAATCAGATTGTCGATACCTTTTCAGGACTGAACAAGTTTAAAAAGAGACATTATCACAAAACAGTGAACCTGCTGACTGGTGAAACAGATGCTCATCCAGATTTGATAAAAGTGAGTAAATCTAATGTTTACATAGCTACAGATAAGAGGGGATATTGACTTAAAAAAAAGCATTATTTCGTCTATTATTTATCAAACCCTCCGTTCAGTCATAGCGAAGAATATCAGACTGTCACACATGTCTGATTAAATTTCCCTCAGTTTGACAATTTTTCCTTTCTACCAGTCTGACACCTATTTTGATTTGCAATATAGTGAATGATAGTTTGGTCTGAATTTTTATGCCCCCGTATTGAAAGATCGGGGGCATATTGTTTTACTCATGAATGTCTGTCTGTCTGTCCATCTGTCTGTCGGAAAACTTAACATTTTGCCTTTTCTCTAAAAGTATTCAAAATACAAAGCTCAAATTTGGTATGTAACTTCCTTTCAATGATAGATATCTGTTCCATGCAATATGATTCTCTTCAATGTCATCCTTTTATCCTTATCCACCCTTCACACAAAAACTTAACATTTTAGAAAAATTGCCATTTGGGGGGCATTCATGTTTCACAAACACATCTTGTTTTTATAGTCCAACAGATTATCCAGTCCATTAAAGTCATTATTCAGACTATCTTATATTTTAAATATTTTCTATTTCAGAAGGAGAATTCGTCTGATTTTGAAATCCTGTCCCACTGGCATTCAAACCTGACTATAAATCTAATGGACGATCATACATCATGGGTCAAGGGTCACATTCCAGCACCTCTAGATGATTGTGAGTATAGTTATTGTCTAATTTAGTGATTTATTTTGGACCAAAGAATGGATAGATAGGCGTAGGCTTTTTAAATACTTCTCATTTTGCTTTCATTTGATGGTTTGACAGGTAACATAGGCAAAGATTTGGTTGTGCATATATATGCCTTCACACCTTTTTAGTATTGTCTTGTGAAAAGTAAAAATTTTGTAAGAGATGAGCATTCTAAAGAAAAGCTTGCATCAATACTGACCATTTTAGAATCTTTCAAATTCGCAAAAAATAAAAAGAAGGGGTATATTTTTATATGTGATTACGACCTAGGTGACAATTCATTTACATGTTTTGCCATTCAGTGAATAAACAATTTAATACTACATACTCATTCAAATCAAGGTATTTTATACCGAAATCTAAAGACTTGAATAAATTCAAATACATTTTTCATGCAGAAAATACAAACATGTTTTCTTCATAGATATTTCTTATCCAATAAAGCTGTATTAATGTTTAGTGAAAGGAAGGTAGAAAACAAATTGTAATTCTTCATTTTAGTTATAGAGTTTGTTCCTGGAATGAACAAATACTACCCAGTGCTGTACTTCAATAATTATTGGAACCTCAACTCTGAATATCAACCCATCAATGATACAACAAAGTAAGTTTGTCTTTGATCTTTATCAACTCTTTATGCCCCTTTATCGAAAGATTAGGGGTATATCATTTTACTCATTTCCGTCTGTCTGTCCATCTATCTGTCTTTCTGAAAACTTAACATTGGCCATTTTCGGGGCATTCATGTTTCACAAACACTTCTTGTTTAAAACAAAATCATCAAGCTGTTCCATCCATCATTAGATATCAAAGAATTAGTGTAGCTTGGGGTATGGTCCGTGGCAGAGGAAATTGAAGAGGGTATACCAACACCAATTTCCATTGCCACAGATGATGCCTAAGTTGCGCAAATTGTTTGCATGGTTTTCCCTAGTGCACAAATATGTGCATTTTGACGCAAACTTAACTGAAATGATCCACTAAAAATTATCAGCTGCATTGGAAGCATACAGTCTCCTGGACCCGATTTGCAATCATTGACAGATAAAAACTTGAACAGCAATTTTAGTGACTTGTTTCCATCTCACAGGATACTGAACCTAACATTGACATTCAGTCCTATATCGTTGTTCCGCTGGCAGATGTACGCAGCACAAAACATGAGAAACAAGTGGACCACCATGCTGGGATCTGAGATGGGAGACGATGATAATGATCAGGATTCTCTCAAGGTTAGATACATTTGCCTGATGATATAGGATTGAACAAATGTCTAGCTGCTTTCATAGTTTCAAATATGGCAAATGATGCCAATAAGTCCAATTTTCTTACCTTTTTGTCCAACAGAATACTTAAAAGTTATCTTAAAAAGAATTTTTTAAACATTTAAAGATATTTATTTTTTAAAAAAGTAAGACAAATTCAATGATGGTTGACAGGATTGTCGTAATAGCTTTGTTAGTCTGCCTTCCTGTCTATCAATTCAAAATTGATGTGTTGTTAATCTATTTATACATGGTGTCCCAATAAAAACGGAACCCATTTTTGAAAGTGAATTGCTCATGAGTTAATTGATATTTCTCCACCAAATTTCAATAACCAATAGAAACGACAGTTTTCTATCAGCAGTCAAAATTTGGTTGAAAAACGTTTATTAGTTTCGAAAATATTGGCATTCAAATGAATGCACCGGGAAACCCATTTTAACACGATATCAATCTTTCCGTTCGCAGCGCGCGCCTACGCTTGACTCTTCACAATTGTTTAATACAATACAAAAGTAATATTGAAACATTTTACTTACAATAGTGCATATTCGTTTCATCTTTACCGCTAACAAATAAACTGTTAAAGTAGAGCTGCGGTGTAACCAAAACAAAAAATGAATACAAACATAATATCAAAGTGTATCAAAGATTCATAATACATGTAATCAAATATGCAGTCATTTTATTACTCTACAACATGCCGGTCAGTGCTCAAATGCCAAGTACTATAACCCTTTCCCAAACAAGACCTGGTTTTGACATTCATGAGAAAATTAGCTTGAGAAAGTATTCAGACAAAAGAAGAAAATAATGGTCACCAGTATTTGCTCCTTTTGTCTCTATATTTTTGTATTTTACGCAAATTCTGTCTTTATCAGCGTCAATTTTGTCATCAGCAACAGCTTTCAATCCAGTCCACTCTAACTTTTTGTGGTCTGAGAAAGGGTTAAAATTATTTCAAACAACCACCTTACGGACTCAATTTGCACATGCGGCACTTTTATATTAATATTTTTTTTAGAAAATTAGTACGTACTTGTAAAACGGTAAAGAACTCAACAGTTGACCGTCAGTGCACTTTTAGGAACAAACTAGAAGCAAAAATCGATTTCGTGTTAAAACCGTTTTTTAGTGTCTTTATCAAATTTCATATAACTTTTGAACCAATACATATTTTGAAGTGAAATTTAGAACACATTTGCAAAATAATGTATCTTTAGTACTGCAAATTCAAAAATTAGATTCTATGCTTTCGCTTTGAAATATTTGACTTTGAAATAGGGTTCCATTTTTTTGGGACACTCTGTATACTGTAAACCAGGATAAGTTCGCGTCAAGAAATGTTCGCGTTTTCATGCACTCGGGCTTGTTCGCGGCGTTTTAAGTTCGCGGATCAATGCTGTCCGCGAATTGCGCGAAACGAAACACGCTATGGTGGAATTGAAAAATTGATATGATGAATAATATGGGGAATCGGATAATCGGATAATTACATATTGAATTTTGACTGTATTTAAGATATTTTAGTCGCCATTGACAGTTTGGTCGAAGTAAGTTTCGATCGACCCATTGTTTTATTTCACACTTTATAGTATACTGGATTACAGTTTGTAAAACAGTGCATAGAATTTGAGCGTTACCTTAACTTCACACCTATTTACCTATAGCGTCGAGAACCGATAATGATAGTTTTATTCAATATCATCAAAGGACGATTCAAACCTCGTAGCTGTGGCTAATTTCAAACTACAGTTACGAGGTTTTAAACGTCAATCGACGTTTGCTATCATACTCGGCATTCGAATGCCAAACGACCCATTTTCTCAATTTCAGGCAGGTAATATCTAGTTGCATTTATAAGTTGATTTATCTTTCAATGTTGTTTTTTTTTCAATATGTCACAATATCTATGTATCTTTGGATAAAAACGAAAGTAGTCTGAAATAAAGAAAACTTTTCACTTACATCCTGTTATGAAAAAGCTATTTCCCTTGTTTACGCAGTAACAAATACGTATAGTGTAAATAAAACATCTCCCCGAAGGTTTTCCCGAAACAAAAACTATCAAAGCGATTAAAGTTCGCGTTTTCATTAAAAGTAGCCTATTCGCGGCATTTTAAGTTCGCGGATCACACCCACCCGCGAAAGACGCTAACTTAAAAAGCGCGAAATAATTTCCTGGTTTACAGTAATCCTTTCCCAAACAAGACCTGGTTTTGACATCCACTAGTAGAAAAGCCTTAGGAAAACATTGAGGCAAAAGAAGAATATGCTGATAACCCTTTTCCAAACAAGACCGGGTGATAATCAGCATTTTCTCCTTTTGCCTCAATATTTTCTGAGCCATGATATTACACAATTTCGATATGAATTTATACCAATTTTGTCCTTTGTAGCAGCATTTGAATTGAAAATGTCAAGGTTTTCGCCATTTGGGAAAGGATTAAGCAGCATTTTTTCCTTTTGCCCCAATATTTTCTTTGCGATATTGTTTATAGAAATTTTACCAGTATTCTTATGAATTCAGTCATTGGCAGCAGCTTTTAACCCTATCCCAAACGTCAAAATTTTAGGGTGATTCGCTTAAAAAACGGCCACAAATGACAAAATGGAAGTTATTAAAGATAGAATTTGTCTAAAATATGGCATAGAAAATATTGAGACAAAAGGAGAAACTGCTGGTTATCAGCAGTTTCTTCTTTGTTTCAATGTTTTCCCAATCCTATTCTCAAAGGGACGTCAAAACCAGGTCTTGTTTGGGAAAGGGTTTAACAGCAGCAATCAAAATTTTTGCTGTTAAATGCTCCAGAAAATTGGCTTTTATGGACAGTATGAAAGATGCTCTGATGCTTGAGGCTTCTTTTTGCAGACAGCCTTCCTGGAGACCAATCCATACCTGCTTGGTCTGACCATTGTTGTTTCTATTGTACACAGCGTGTTTGAGTTTTTGGCTTTCAAAAATGGTAAGTAGAATTACCTTAGGACATGCTTTGATTGCGAAAGTAAAATGTGATTTTTGAGACAAGAAAATTTTTATTATACCTAGTGTTGTGTCGATAGTCGCCAGCTATCGAAAGCTATCGGATTGAGCCCACAATCGATTGCAATTTTCAACTATCGTTCGTTGCACTTTTTCTTTTACAGTTAATTTTCTGGACATTTGGTTCTAATAATCAAAAAAGAAAATTGATGAATGAAAGTTCCAGGCTATTTCCTTACTATACCACAATCTCTCGCAATGACTTTTACGAAGTGAAAGTAGAAGTTTATGGGTCCCGAAGTTTATTCAAAGTAAACTGAAAGAATGACTTGATTGGTAGTCTGCTATTTACCAAAATTAATCAAACATTAACAATGACTTTTGATGGATAGATTCCAGCATTTAAAGCTATAATTAAGTAATGAAAATTGCTTAATAGTTTAATCATTTATTATTTATCATGCAAGTGATTTAAAAAGTGTTAACGATCGAAATATTTTATTCATAGGATTTCAAAGAACATAATTCCAAAAAGCAAATCTAGTAAGGGGGTACCACTTGATTGGTAGTCTGTGATTTCAGTAAAATTAATCGAACAAGAACAATGTCTTTTGATGGATATATTAAAGCATATGAGGTGCATTTTAGTAATGAATATTGTTCAATCAGTTGTAATTAATTAATCGGGTGCTTTAGATCGTATAAACGATCGGAATATTATAATCATAGCATTTCAAAGAACATAATTCTCATCCTAGACTGACATACTCATCTGCGAACAATAAAGCACACCATCAATAAAAGAAGTCTAATTGGAAAACGACAACAATAATGTCTCCAAATTGATCCACTGACAAAATTTAGCTAAGTTTGTTGACATGTTTAGGGAAGTCATGCTATCACATCGGCAGTGAGAAAACAGAAAAGTCTGTCTGAAGCTGGTAAAGAAATGGATTAACGGCGATGATTCCTACCTGTCCTGGAAGTTCATCTGTTCATCACACATACATCATGTATGATGAATAGTTATATAGGTAGATACATAAGCATCAAAAGCAATCAAGGGCAGAAAGATAAAATTTAAATTAATTTTCCCAATTTAACAAGTTTTCATGTATAGGCTCAATTTTACAAGATGAAAGGTTATATATTGCTTTTCTACCAATCTCTTATATATGATACTGAGTTAGATCTACATATTTAGGCTATGAAAAAAAAAGCTTGCTCAAAAAATGAAAAAGCTAGCGTTATATACATTCAAAGACAACTAGCCTCAGAAGCAACTCCTCAAGACCTTGTTTAAATTTGGAGTAGCATCATAATTATGCAGTTAACACATAAACAAATATACTTAGCCTAATTATGATATTTACTACGTTACACTGATGGACTTTTTTGTTTACAAAGAACCGATTGTACAATCGATAATCAATCGGTTGTGACTTTCCGATTATCAATAGTGATTTTGCTGTCCGATATACAACACTTATTATACCCCCGCAAACGAAGTTTGGAGGGGGTATACTGGAATCAACCTGTCGGTCCAGTGGTTGGTTGGATGGTTGGATGGTTTGTTTGTTGGTCTGTCTCCAAAACCTTGTCCGGACAACTCCTCCTACACCTTTGGACTGATTTAGTTCATACTTGGCACAAATGTTCATTGTGACCTGTAGATGTGGAAGACGCAAATTTCACGGAAATCGGACCAATACTTTCTGAGTTATGGCCCCTGATTTGACCCAAAAATGTTTGTCCGGACAACTCCTCCTACAGTTACTGTCCGATTTGCTTCATACTTGGCACAGGTGTGCATCAGGACCTGTAGATGTGCAAGACGCAAATTTCACGAAAATCCGACCGTTACTTTCTGAGTTACGGCCCCTGATTTGACCAAAAAATGCTTGTCCGGACAACTCCTCCTACAGTTACTGTCTGATTTGTTTCATACTTGGCACAGGTGTGCATTAGGACCTGTAGATGTGCAAATCGCACACTTCACGAAAATCGGACCGAAACTTTCTGAGTTATGGCCCCTGATTTGACAAAAAAATACTTGTCCGGATAACTCCTCCTACACTTGTGGACCGATTTAGTTCATACTTGGCACAAGTGTTCATTGTCACCTGTAGATGTGCCTGACGCAAATTTAATGGAAATCGGACCAATAATTTCTGAGTTATGGCCCCTGATTTGACCCAAAAATGCTTGTCCAGACAACTCCTCCTACAGATACCGTCCGATTTGCTTCATACTTGGCACTTGCATGCATTAGGACTTATAGATGTGCAAGACGCACATTTCACGAAAATCGGACCATTACTTTTTGAGTTATGGCCCCTGATTTGACACAAAAATGATTGTCCGGATAACTCCTACTTTTACTGTCCGATTTGCTTCATACTTGGCATAGGTGTGCATTAGGACCTGTAGATGTGCCTGACGCAAATTTCACGAAAATCTGACCAATACTTTCTCAGTTATGGCCCTTGATTTTACCAAAAAATGTTTATCCGGACAACTCCTCCTTTAGTTTCTCTCCGATTTGCTTCATACTTGGCACAGGTGTGCATTAACTTCTGTAGATGTACAAGACGCACATTTCACGAAAATCAGACCGACAATATCTGAGTTATGGCCCCTGATTTGCAGTGGTCGAAATTTGCACTAGTCCGACGGTCAAAAACTGATAAGTTTTGTTTCGGGCTTGTGAAAAATCAGCAATGACAAGCCCTACAAGCTTGTAAAATTCTTGACTTTGTATAGGATAATATAATTGAATTTATTGCATGGGCTTGTAAATCTTCATTTGGGCTTGTAAAAATTGTTAATTCCCTAGCCCGACCTGCTTGTAATTTTCAGATACGAATTTCGATGACTGGATTTGACAAAAATGCTTGTCAGGACAATTCCTCCTACAGTTACTGAATGATTTGCTTCATACTTGGCACAGGTATGCATTAGGACCTGTATATATGCAAGATGCAAAATTCATGGAAATCAGACCAATACTTTCTGAGTTATGGCCCCTGATTGGACCAAATTTCAACAAAATCGGATTGACAATTTCTTAGTATGGCTCCTGATTCAACAAAAACGCTTGTCCGAACAAAGGTGGTGGCGGGGGTATTTTTATCACCTTCAGTGATAGATTTCTAGTTTGCCTTTCCTTACTTTACAGGCGATATCACCTATGTGGAATGAAGGCAAAGATGTCAAGCATTGCTAAAACAGTTTTACCTTTTTCAAACAATTGAATTTTACTTTAAGAGACTCAATTTTGACTTTTGTCACTACCATTTTTTAAAAAAGCAGAAAAAGTAGAATAAGATCAGACTGCATGTATATGCATGCTGATCAGGACTTTTCTATGCTTTGTGTTAAAGCCTCCTGTGACAAGGACTGACTGAAAATGTCATTTTCATTTCAAAGAGGGATATATTTTTATAGACTTAATCCATGACCACAAAAATGCTTTGGAAAAATTATGGAAAATGAAGAAATTGCTTGTGACAAGCCGCTTATACATTTCCCTCAATGCTTTCTAAGAAAAAAAAGTCGTAAAATTTGAAAATTTTATCCCACTGAAAGCGTGTTCTGAAACTTCTTACAATTTGGACAAGCTTACAATTTTGTCTTTTTGGAAAGGGTTAACAGTTTTGTCTTTTTTTAATTGAAGAGGATTGTGAGATTTATACAATTTGATATGGATAGTTATGGTGAGTAATTTGTGCTCTAAATAGATCATAACGATCTCAATTTCAGATATCCAGTTCTGGAGAAGTAGAAAGTCGCTGGAGGGTTTGTCAGTGAGATCTGTATTCTTCAATGTGTTCCAGTCTTTGATTGTCGTTCTGTATGTGTTAGACAACGAGACGAACACTGTGGTCAAGATTAGCGTGTTTATCGGACTACTGATTGAAATATGGAAAATACACAAGGTTGTTAATGTGAAAGTAAGTGTCCATTTATTCTATTCCCACACAATGATGCCTTTTGACTCCCTACAAGATAATGGCTTTGGAAAACATTGTGGAAAATGAAGAAATTGTTTGTGACAAGCAATTTCTTCATTTCCAACAATGTTTTCCACTCAAAAAGACTAAAAAATTTAGAATGTCATTCACATGAAATTGCTGTCTGCAAAGAGATAAACACTGTGGTCAAGATTAGTGTGTTTATCGGTCTACTGATTGAAATATGGAAAAGACATAAAGTGGTTAATGTAAAGGGAAGTATCCATGTAAGCTCTGGTCACACGCAACTTCCTGCCCACATCACATAAAAAAAATGCTTATGGGGTGGATGGCCTTTTGTTGACATGTTCACGCAGGTGGAAAATGTGTGTGTGACCAGGTTATGACAGTATGGATATTGGCAGTGCTTGCCTTAATGTTCACTACCATTTTTTCTTTAACCAATACCTAAACAAGTCATTACTTTGACATCTCCAATAGAAGAAAAAATTGTTGATAAATGTTTACCATAAATATCTTCTAATTTTGAAAGCCTGCGACTGAGACACATTTGGAATTGGTGCAGTAAAAAATTTGCAACTCCTTTATTAACATATTTGATACACTTAAATCATTTCGACATATTTATTATGCCCCACCACATATTGAAAGATCCGGGGCAATTGTTTTACTCATGTCTGTCTGTCTGTCTGTTCGAAAACTTAACTTTTGCCATTTTAGGGGCATTGATTATTCACATACACATCTTTTTTGATATATTTTTATGATCAATTTTGTTTTCTTTCAGTATGACAGAGAAAATGCATGGTTTGGTATTATACCTAAAATATCCATTGAAGACAAATCCACATACACAGAGTCTATGACTAAAAAATATGATATGGTGAGTCAATTATGTTGATTGTAGAGAATTGACTGATGAAATTGATGAAAACATTTCGAAATGCATTGAGGTGATTCTACTGAGAACTGGCAACATATGTTTGGATTTGAAATATATTTCCAAAGCCATTACCCTCTGTCTAACTTTCTTTCTGTCTGCTTCAAGTTTGACATCAAATTTACACAGTCATCGAACACATTGTAAACATAGAATTGCATTTATCAATACAAATTGCCAGGCGAGAATAGTTTGTATATTCCTTCATATTTAAAGATTTTAAGATGTAAATTCAGACTGAATTTCTGAATTCTTAAACTACAAAATCATTTATTGATTGGACTTTGCTGAGCATAGCATTTATCAGCATCACAGTAAAAAGTAATTCATGACAAGTTGTTGATAAAAAATCTTTTTATGCCCCCATTTCGAATGATCGGGGCATACGGGTTTACTCCTGCCCGTCTGTCTGTCTGTCCATCTGGCTGTCCGTCTGAAAACTTAACATTGGCCATTTCGGGGCCATTCATGATTCACAAACACATTTTTTTGTTTCTGTTTCAGTTGGCGTTTAAGTATCTGGGTTGGTTGTTATTTCCACTGATGATATGTTACGCCATCTACTCAGTTGTATACGTAGAACAGAAGGGATGGTACTCATGGGTGCTTAGTGTTTTATATGGATTCCTCCTCACATTTGGTAAGTCAACAGGGTTCTCCCCAGAATAATTTGAAGCTGTAGTGGCAGTATCCTTGGAATCTTACAATACAGTGTTCATGCAAATAATTGTGAATAAAAACATAATGGGAAAAGAAGAAATTGCTCATTTTGAGCAATTTCTTCTTTTCCCATAGTGTTTTTATGCATATTTATTGTACAAAATGCCTTAATTCATCAGTTTTTGACATGAAATAACTCAAATTACTCTATTTGGTGATCATTTTGAGGATATTAAGCTGTGTGGTGCTTTTGAAGCTGTAGGGGCATAACACTGATTTATATGAAGCTGTAGTGGGGCCGATACAGCTTATTGGGCTGGGGAGAACACTGGTCAAAATTTGATAATATGAAAGTAAGCAATGCCTGAATACAGGCAAAAAGATGTCAAGTGATTTCGCTACAGATGCACAACAACAATCTGCGAATTAACTTTTTCCAAGAAAGTTAACTCAAACTGGTAAAATCAAGATGAGTTTCAGACTTAACCCTTTCCCAAACGACACGATTGTAGGGTGATCCATTTCAAAAACTGCCACAAATGACAAAATGGGTGTCATTAAAGAAAGAATTTTTTTAGAATATGACACAGAAATTATTGAGACAAAAGGAGAAACTGCTGATTATCAGCAGTTTCTTCTTTTGTTTCAATGTTTTCTCAAGCCTTTTTAGCTCACCTGAGCACGAAGTGCTCAAGGTGAGCTATTGTGGTCACTTTTTGTCCGTCGTCCGTCTGTCTGTCCGTCTGTCTGTCTGTCCGTCTGTCCGTCCGTCCGTCCACAATTTCGTGTTTACACTCTAGCATCTACAAATATAAGCCAATCTTAAGCAAACTTGGTCAGAACATGTATGGCCATAAGATCTCGGATGAGTTCGATTATGGGTCAGATCGAACTAGAAATGCAGGAGTTATCTGCCCTTGAATGCGAAAAATACTTAGTTTTGACATTGTTTACACTCTAGCATCTACAATTATTGATCAATCAAGACAAATCTTGGACATAACATTGCAGACCATAAGATCTCGGATGAGTTTGATTTTCAGTCTGATCTGACTGGAAAGACGAGAGTTATGTGCCCTTGAATTTGACAAAATTGCCATTTTCGGCTGTTTTTGACCTTGTTTACACTCTAGAATCTACAATTATTCATCAATCAAGACAAAACTTTGACACAATATTTGGGACTATGAGATCTCGGATGAGTGTAATTTTCAGTCTGATCTGATCAGAAAGTCGAGAGTTACTTGCCCTTGAATTTGACAAAATTGTCATTTTTGGCTGTTTTCGACCTTGTTTACACTCTAGAATCTACAATTATTGATCAATCAATCCAAAACTTGGACACAATATTGGAGATCATAAGATCTGAAATGAGTTTGATTTTCAGTCTTATCTGATCACCAGAAAGTTGAGAGTTATGAGCCCTTGAATTTGACAAAATTGCTGTTTTTGATTGTTTTCGACCTTATTTACACTCTAGAATCTACAATTTATGACCAATCAAGACAAATCTTGGACACAAGGTTGGAGACCATAAGATCTCAGATGAGTTTGATTTTCAGTCTGATCTGACCAGAAAGATAAGAGTTTTGTGCCCTTGAATTTGATAAAATTGCCGATTTCGGCTGTTTTTGACATTGTTTACACTCTATAATCTACTATTATTTATCAATTAAGACAAAACTTGAACACAATGTTTGAGACCATAAGATCTTGGATAAGTTTGATTTTCAGTCCAATCTGACAAAAAGTGGAGAGTTATGTGCCCTTGAATTTGATCAAATTGCCGTTTTTGGCTGCTTTAGACCTTGTTTACTCTCTAGAATCTACAATTATTGACCAATCAAGACAAATCTTAGACACAATGTTGGATATCATAAGATCTCGGTTGAGTTTGATTTTCAGCCTGATCTGACTAGGAAGTCAAGAGTAATGTGCCCTTGAATTTGACAAAATTGCTGTTTTCGGCTGTTTTCATCCTTGTTTATACTCCAGAATCTACAATTATTTATCAAACAAGACAAATTTTGGGCACAATGTTGGGCAAGATGAAATCTTAGATGAGTTTGATTTTCACAATGTTATTGACCATAAGTTCGTTTTCAGTCTAAAAGTCATAAATATTTTTTGAATTGAAGAAAAGTGTTGCTTATATCATTTTGGTTCAGGTGAGCGATATAGGACCATCATGGTCCTCTTGTCTATTAGGGACGTCAAAACCAAGTCTTGTTTAGGTAAGGGTTAAACAAGAGTAGACACATGTCTTTAAGTATTAAGGTAGCCCTCCAATGTACAAATTTGTCTGCAAGGTGTCTCCACAAAAAGGCGGTATGCAGCCATAGCACAAGCAGCATTTGATAGCACATTAGACTCACTAATTATACCCCCCCACAACAAAGTTATGGGGGGGTATACTGGAATCAGGTTGTCCGTCTGTCCGTCTGTCCGTCTGTCCGTCCGTCCGTGGACATAATCTTGTGTCCTCTTCTCCTCCCATAGTTTTTGACCAATTTTTCTGAAATTTTATCAGGATGTTTCCTATCATATGAAGTTGTGCACCTGCAATTTTCATCTTGATCCAGTCATTAGTTTCAGAGTTATGCCACTTTGAACTTTTTAATGGGGGGGGGGGGGAAATAGTCAAAATTTACAATTTGGTTTCTGTGTTCTAACTCGAGAATCGTTTGACCTAGGATCAAGAAACTTTACACAGTTGTTGCCCATGGGGCCCAAGGAGGTGCCCTATTGTTTTGGGGTCACCAAGGTCAAAGGTCAAGGTCACAGTTGGACTTTGTTTAAAATCCGTTTCCATGCTCTAAGTCAAGAACCTTTTGACCGATAGCACTTTTTCAGTGACAAGGCCCTAGTGGGGGGTATTCGTCCGCTTTGCGACAGTTCTAGTGATTTCTGGGTTTGATCCCTGGTCACAGCAAACTTCCTTTCTTATTTTTGTCTCCCACTATAGTTTGATAATGGTAAATCTATGTGGGCCAGCAGCTGGAGGATCCGAATGGATGTTGTGGTAGTTCTGGTGAGAAAAATGACAGAAATCCATGGTTAGGTGCTCCAGTGATAGGACCATTGCAATTGAAGTGTTGAACTCCATTCAATCAATCAGCCAAAAGGCACTGTTTTGCTTGTAATTCCTGGAAACTTGTATGTTCTTTTACGATTGCAGGTTTCATTATGATGACACCCCAACTATTTATCAACTATAAACTCAAATCTGTGGCACATTTACCATGGAGAATGTTGACCTACAAGGCTCTTAACACATTTATAGACGATATTTTTGCATTTGTTATAAAAATGCCAACCCTTTACAGAATAGGATGTTTAAGAGATGGTAAGTAGCCATCATGTTTTAAGGTAGAATACCCGTACTATGGCCAATTTGAGAGTCATAAAACATTGGGGTTTTCTTTCGAGCGGTGTCGTTTCGTATTCCAACCTATTCGGGCGCGGTCATAAACATTCGGCGGTGGAAAGTTCCACCACCGAATGTTTTTGATGTCGCCCGAATGATTCCGACATCGCTCAAATCTCATTAGGGGTGGACTACCTTAACCCATTACTACACAGTGACGCTTTTAGACCCCTTCACAAGAAAAGTTGGGAAAACATTGTGGAAAATGAAGAAATTGCTTGTGACAAGCAATTTCTTCATTTCCCACAATATTTTCTACCTAAAACAACCACACATCTTTAGATTTCATTCACTTGGAATTGTCGTCTGCAACTTCTTTCAATTTAGAACAGTCCAAAATTTCGCCGTCTGGTAATGGGTTAATGCCCCCACAGAGCGACAGATAAGAGGGGTTAAAGGCTTTCTAAAATAGTTATTTCAAATCAAAACCTTATATTTTGAAAACTCATTTGAATCATTCCGAACAGTTACTCTGCTGACCGTATTTATGGAGTAATTGCCCTTTGTTGATTTTCGAACTTCATTTTTGTATGGAACATAACTGAAAAACCATAACTTTGCTGATCTTATTTGTTGAGGTTATGCCCTTCGTTGATTTTCGTTCTTGATCAATAGTACCATTGGACTGCGATGTCAAAAGTTTGCCTCTAAGGGGTCATAGATGTTTTACAAACATTTCTTGTTCTTATCTGTCTTTGTGTCTATAACATGACGTCGGTGCTATGACAAAATGGCGTAATAAAAATTTTGCTCGAAAACCATTTTTTTCAGGAGAGCCAAAAACGTTTTTACCGCTTTAAAAAATGTGCCGACAAAATTGCGTAACTCAATAACTACATGAACAATTCAGCTTCTTTAAGGTAAAATAAGATAATTGAACATAACTTACGGTTCATTTATTGGTCAAAGTAGAAGAAAAACAGAGAAGAATGCCATTTCTCAGCCTTTTATTACTCTTGTGTAAATAATTTTTCTATGTACAACGCATTTTTGTCAGCTAAATCGAGTTACGCAATTTTGTCACATGATAATTGAAAGGGTTCTAATAGGCGTAGAGAAACGCCGTTTTGACAGGATATGCGCTCCTACAAACTACGTATAAAGCATTTAAAAAAAAAAATTGACAAAATTGCGTAACTAATTTGTTACGCCATTTTGTCATAGCACCGACGATGATTACTTACTTAATAATGTCTTGTTGTTTTCCACTTCAGATGTGATATTCTTCATATATTTATATCAGCGTTACATATACAGAGTGGATCCCAGTCGCGTCAACGAGTTTGGCGTGAGTCAAGAAATGTTGGAGGAGAACGGTAGCGCCATCCAGGACGCCGACGCAAAGGGGGATAATCCAGAGGGAAAGGGGGATAAATCTGATGGAAAGGGAGAAAAGGGAGATAATCAGACTGGGGACAAGGAAGAAAAACTACCTGACCCCAAACCTATAGAAGAGAAGAAGAATGATTAAGATCAAAGAAATTGAATAGAGATACAGATAAGAGGGGGTGATGGCTTTTCAAAATGAAATATTTCAATAAATGTTCATTGAACCCTATGTTGTGGGTACTCATTAGAATTGTTTCATTGAGACGATTTCAATTAGTACTCACAACATAGGAGGCGTGTGCGATATAACATCTTCCTCTTCCAGAAGAACACGTCATAGAAGAGACTAAGTCACGTGACAGAAGACAAGCAGAAGACAGAAGGCCAAAAATAAATCGAACATGTCTTGAAAACGGAAGTGGCTTTTCTATCGAAAAGCTCTTCAAAAAGCAGGAAATTAGAATGGCCAGCTCCAACTCGGTAGACTAGATACCCTTCCTGATACTACTACGTTGTACTGATAAAGGCACTTCTTTTTCAAAAGCACAAGTTTTGTTCTCGTTTTGATCCCAAAACTAATACAAACTAGCTGTAAACAAGCGATTTTCAGTAATTGGGAAAATCTCTGTACTTTGTACCTAAAGACGCTCTCATGTTGCTGACCATGTGACATCTTCCGTCTTCTGCTCAAAAATGGAAGAGCTAGAAGAGCTTCCAGAAATAGAAGAGGCCCGTTCGATTTAGTCGGAAGTGCTTGTCACGTGGCTCTTCTGATTTCAGAAGAGCTAAAATGAACAGAATTTATGGTCTTCCTCTTCCGGAAGACCAATTTTGGCCTAAATCGCACGCGGCTAGGGTTTGGATAAACCCTATATTGTGGGTACTCATTTGAATCGTCTCGTCGATTCCAATGAGTACCCAGGAGCGGAGGTGGTGCAGCGGTAACGCGCTGGACTTATAACACAGGGGTCGCTGGTTCGATCCCCCGCTTCTCCGGTCTTTCGGATGAGACTTTAAACCGAGGTCCCGTCTCCATATGACCTTAGCTGTTGAGTGGGACGTAAAACTCCATACAATCCAATCCAATGAGTACCCACAACATAGGGTTTGGATTTGAAATAACAAATTTAGAATGCCTTAACACCCTCTTATATGTTGCTCTGACTTGAATATCAGAAAAATGTGATACTTATTTGAATGCTTATATGTTTTGTAAGCACACAAATTAGAATTACAAATAGCCATTATCATTTTATTGAACATGAATGAGACTGAGGCTTAATGAGTAAATGTCTTGATTCAAAACCAAAATAATTGATTTAGTGAAATTCCAGTGTAATGTAACCTTTTCCCCCAAAGCTCAAAAAATAGGGTTGTCTAACAGTAACTTGAAAGCTGCTGCAGAAGACAAATTGGATGATGATAAACACAGAATTTGTGAATAATATTGCACAGAAAATATTGAGACAGAAGGAGAAAATGCTGATTATTAGTATTTTCTTCTTTTGTCTCAATGTTTTTTTTCAAAATTTGTCTAATGGGCATGTCAAAACCAGGTCTTGTTTGGGAAAGGGTTAATGCGATTTTGAATTAGAATTATTTAAATGATTTGAGGATATTATCAAGTAAAAAGTTTAGATTCATGTTATATATTTCATTTTAAACTATCATTCATTTTAACGTTGTAAACTATCATTTATATCACCATGAAACCATAAAACTCTTCAGCTTGTGTGTGAATAGCAAGTTAATTTCCACTCTCATAATGCTTTTATACTCATTCATGATCACCAGTTGCGAATTTTGCTTGAATACTGAAAATGTTTGAAAATGTATCAAAAAACACAAAAAAGTTACATTTTAGAAGCTGTTACGAGGGAGAACCCTGTTAAGGTTGGATCTTTGATTTATGAGAGGGAAAAACAATTTTATGGGAAAATTTGACAGATGGGAAGGGGTCGATATTCGTCCTCACTGTTTTGGGGGAAAAAAGGCCAACCCATGCTGTATAAGGAGAAATTAACTTACTTTTTACTACCATGTACAGTATTCATTAAGCCTCCAGTTTCCTTCAACTTGCCATGCATATTATATAGACTTACATTAGGCTTTAACTGTGTTGTTAATGATATCCCTACCCTTTTGTTGTGAGAAACATTGTTAGAATAGATCAAAATTGATATATCTAAGATTTGGGTACGAAATAGCACAGAAAATATTGAGGCAAAAGGAGAATGATAATCAGCACTTTCTTCTTTTGCCTTAACGTTTTTCCAAGCCTCTTCTATTAGGGACCTCAAGACCTGGACTTGTTTCGGAAAGGGTTAACAAAATTTAAGGAAAGGGTTAACAAAATTTAAGGAAAGGGTTAACAAAATTTAAGGAAAGGGTTAACAAAACTTTCACCATCATGTACAGTATTCATTAAGCCTCCAGTTTCCTTCAAGTTGCCATGCATATTATATAGACTTACATTAGGCTTTAACTGTGTTGTTAATGATAATCCTTACCCTTTTGTTGTGAGAAACATAGTTAGAATAGATCATCAGACTTAAAATTGGTCAAAAATTTGATGGGGCTAGTGCAAACTATTTTTCCGAACAAGACCATGTTTTGACATTTTTTCCTTAATAGAAATGGTTTAGAATAACATTGAGATAAAAGAAGTAAATGCTGATTTCTCTTTGCTTTCCCTAGCCTTTTCTATCGAGGTTGTCAAAACCTGGTCTTGTTTGGGAAAGTGTTAACCCTTTCCCAAACAAGACCTGGTTTTGACGTCCCTAATAGAAAAGGTTTGGGAAAACATTGAAACAAAAGAAGAAACTGCTGATAAACAGCAGTTTCTCCTTTTGTCTCAATATTTTCTGAGCCATATTTTACACAGATCCTTCCTTCAATAACATCCATTTTGTCATTTGTGGCAGTTTTTAGCTCCACTGGCCAAAGGCCAGCGGGCTATTGTCATGGCGTTGTGTCCGTCGTGCGTCCGTGCGTGCGTCCGTTAACTTTTTCTTTAAACATCTTCTCCTCTTATACCAGTGGGCCAATTATGACCAAACTTGGCAGGAATGTTCCTTGGGTGACCCTCTTTAAAACTTGTTCGCGAATTTTTGATTCGTCAAAAAATGTGGGCGTGGCAGGGCAGGGCTTATCAGACTTAGAGAAATCATAAGAAAATTCTTTAAAAATCAACCATTGGGCCAATTTGAACCAAACTTGGCAGGAATGTGCCTTGAGTCATTCTTTTCAAAATTTGTTCACAAATTTTTACATTTGTCAAAAAATGTGGCCGTGGCAGGGAGAAAGGGGCTTATCAGACTTTAAGAAATCATAAGAAAATTCTTTAAAAATCAACCATTGGGCCAATTTGAGCCAAACCTGGCAGGAATGTGCCTTGAGTCATTCTTTTCAAAATTTGTTCACAAATTTTTACATTTGTCAAAAAATGTGGTCGTGGCAGGGAGAAAGGGGCTTATCAGACTTAAAGAAATCATAAGAAAATTCTTTAAAAATCAACTATTGGGCCATTTTGAACCAAACTTTGCAGGAATGTTCTTTGAGTCTCTCTTTTCAAAATTTATTCACAAATGTTTACATTTGTCAAAAAATTTGGCCGTGGCAGGGAGGAAGGGGCTTATCAGACTTGAAGAAATCATAAGAAAATTCTTAAAAAATCGACCCGTGTGCCCAAATGAACCAAACTTTGCAGGAATGTGCCTTGAATCATTCTTTTTAAAATTCGTTCACAAATTTTTATATTTGTCAAAAAAATGTGGCCGTGGCGGGGAGAAAGGGGCTTGTCAGAGAAATCATAAGAAAATTCTTTAAAAATCAACCATGAGGCCAATTTGAACCAGACTTTGCAAAAATGTTCTTTGAGTCTCTCTTCAAAATTTATTCACAAATATCAAGATTTGGCTGCCGCTGTGTAAGGCTTACAAAAATCATGGGATCATTCTTCCACTTTAACCAGTGGAGCGATTCAGGCCCTCCTGGGCCTCTTGTTGAAGTGGATCACCCTAAAATTTTGCTGTTTGGGAAAGTGTTAAATAGTGTTGTACTAAGCCCTCAAAATTTGTCTTATTTTGCTCAAAATGAATACTAGTCCTA
Source organism: Fragum sueziense (assembly GCA_963680895.1). NCBI lineage: Eukaryota > Metazoa > Mollusca > Bivalvia > Cardiida > Cardiidae > Fragum > Fragum sueziense. The sequence continues at coordinate 28,519,456 of OY804593.1, forward strand.
TCAAATGACAAAAGCAATTTTAATGGGTAACATTTATCATCTTTGGATTGAACGAGATTAAATCGTCATCACAGATCAATATGTATATAGAATTTTATAATCAGAAAATCAGACAGCCTGGACTAAGACACAATGTTTGATATGTGATGATATTCTGATAAGTGACACAAAGTATGGGTTTTATGTTTTCATGTTTGTGAATTATTTATTTTGTATATTGGTAAAAAGAAAATACAACATTTCTTTTGATTTAAAACCAAAGCAAAAAGAGTTACCCCAATGATACAACATGTGCAAAATTGAATATTTGAATCGTTGTTGTTGTTGGTTTCAATAGCATAATAACTATGAGTCAATTGAAATTCCAAAATTGATTCTTTTTAGATAAATTGTATTTTTTTAGTGAAAGTCTATCCCTTGAAAATATGATTCGATAATTTCTTGTGTTTGCTTAACAACTCAATACCAAACTTACAGATTGCCTGTTTTTAATGGCAGTTTTGAGCAGTCTTAAATTTTGCTATAAAGGAAGGGTTTACCTCAGTTTCTTACATTGAGCTTTGATCTTGAATAAGAGTTTACTTTGCATTGAGAACAACATAGATCGATCAGCCTGTGCATACCCAGTCTGATCAAGATCCATGTTGTTCTGTAATAGCTTCTTAATCTCAGCCGGGAATCATATAACACAACATTGTCATTGAATTTTAACCCTTTCCCAAACAAGACCTGGTTTTGATGTCCCTAATACAAAAGGCTTGGGAAAACATTGAAACAGTTTCGTGACAATGTTGTTCTGCTTTTGCCTCAATATTTTCTGTTGTATTGTACAAAAATTCCAATCCATCTTACACATCCATTTTATCATCCGCAACAGCTTTAAAAATTGGTTCAACTGAAAGGACGATTTTATGCCTTCTAAAAAGTTTTATAGGTGCAGATAACTTTTGTACCCACCTAAATGATTTCATTTTCTTACGCTACTGTTATTCATAGAGGTAAAAAGAACTTTCTTTTAGTCTTATTTGCAATTTATTTTCCACAGATGAAAGGATAAATGGTGTTGACATCATATGACAGCTTTGGTTTTGTCCATATTATATTGCGCATGCGTATCATTGAAACAACTTTAAAAGTGCATTTCCCACCAAAAATCGAGGAATATCTACCTTCCCTGGGCTGGCGAACATCGTTCCCCCCCTTGACCCAGCTTCCCATTGACATATGTAGTGTCACTTGACCATATGCTTCCTCGGTAAAAAGGTTTTCCTGGGTCAAGGGGGGGGGGAACATACTTTTATACTATAAATAGTACTTGTATACCTATTGCCATATTTTTGGCGGGAAGATTTCGCCATTAAACTCTTTTCAATGATGCGCATGCGCATTAAGGACAAAACGAAAATTGGTTTATGATTTCAACACCAATCGTCCTTATGTTTACAGAAAAATTCTTGCTAATACAACCATAGAAAACTTATTTTTGGTTGAATTAATAGCGGTGGGGTAAGAAAAAGTAATTTTGGGGGTAGGTACGGAAACGGAGAGTTATCTGTACATTTCGAATCATTTTGATTATGCAAATTCAGTTTTCATATGATTTAGGTATACATCTAACAATACAGCTCAAAATAATTATCAATTTGCATGTTTTGAAAATTGACTTTTCCATTTGAGCCCTTTAGGGAGATTTCTCGCCTTATCCATAGATGTCCTTTGGCTCTTTGGGAAAGGTTTAGCCTCTGTGAAAAGTTCATTTAAGTTCAAGAACTGTTCCAGAACATTAAATGGGTAAAATGGCACTTCTAGATTAGTAGAACTGTTCTAGAAGTGCCATTTAACGTTCTAGAACTAGAAATGTGTTCTTGAACTTTTTTCGCAGGGGTGATGCTGTAATGGCCTACTTCCCAGATCTCTGCCCAATACTTAACATTTCCTCATCCAGATCCATTTCATGTAATTGGTCTTTTGTATTTTATGTTATAGGTCAATCAGATTGTTACATATTGCAATGTGAATTTGTATCAAATAAAAAATGTGACACAAATATGTCTGTGTTGTCTTTTTATACTCCATTCAAAAGGAATGTTTTTGATGGTATACTAGAATCATCCTGTCTGTCTGTCCGCCCGTGTAAAAACATTGTCCATAGTATAACTCTAAAAAAGAGATAAGATAGATCTCATTGGGGAGAGGTACATTGCATAAGAACCATAACTCTGCCAATCATGTTTTAGAGTTATTGCCCTTTGTCGACAAAAGTGCTTGTCCGGACAAATGTAGTTGGGGGAGGGTTGGGACGTGTATTTTATCTTCTTTAGTGATAGATTTCTAGTAAACCCTGTCCCAAACAAATGCTGGCTTTGACATATTCAACCCTTTCCCAAGTAAGCGAAGGTTTTCATGTGGTTACTGGAATATACTAAGGCAATATTGAGGCAAATGGAGAAAATGCTGAATCAGCATTTTCCCCTTTTGCCTCAATATTTTCCTGAGCTATATACAATGATTCTACGTTAAATGTACTAAGTAGCGGTTCAAAAATGAAAAATATCAACCAGACTCTAAGTCATATATTTTTTCATAAATGAATAGTCTATTATGTCTAGTTCATTAATCATTTAAAAGGGGCCTCAAATGTACATCAATTTTTAGGAAAAAACGTGCATGCATATCAAAGGTCCTTATTTTTCGTACGTCAGATACGTTAGGACATACCATCTGCTTACACACATATATTATGCCTTTCTTTGTGCAAAAAATACCTTTACTTTAACAAATTATGAACGGTCATACTTTTTCACAGAAATTAGCAAAATAGATTATAGGATAATAAGTAATAATCAAACTATATCAAGCATTTTCGAAGCAAGAACTGTTGTATTGTATTTTGAAGCAAAAACACTTTTTTCAATTTAAGGTAGATCTTTAAAACGTTTGTCATCTTCTAAGTAATGGGTGCGATTCAATCAGTTCAGTCATATTACAGTTTGGTAGGTATATATTATCACGCAGCATATCAAAAATATGTTTTTATCTGATACTTCAGATCGTTTAACGTATTTGATGGCTGTAAACAAACTCATTTTGCAGGATATATATGCATTGCTAATCATTGAAAAAAATGTATTTTGTATTCATTTTGACATTATGATGGCCGAAATGGCATTTACTTTTTGAAATATATCTTAAATCAAAAATGTTCTTTTCATCAAATATGTTAATTTTTTTCATCAGATACGTTAAATAACAGATAGTGTCAAAGTTAAGCACTACAACTTCCCTCACGACCATCATCATGTAGATATATGTTATATCATATAATATTGAGTTAAGCAGGAGGTAATAAAATCAAATTCAAAGAGAATTGATTCAATTTTAGCCTTTAAATGATATTGAACTGCATCCACACTTCACACGTACACAAACACGCTGTGAATATCAGACTATGTTGATAATATGGTTTGATGTTCTCGTAGAACAATCACAAAACCACATGACGTCATGACACGAAGATCTTTTTAAATTTGGGGCATTAAGACAGGGTTGAAAATCGAATGATAAAATTTAACTAACCTATCTGACTTTAACGTATTTGATGGTCAAATTTTAACAATAGCAATAAAATTCAACATGTTATCCATTTTAGTTTGTAAGAGAGTGTTTTTATACCACTGACATATGGGCAAGTTTAAAAAAAAAGTGACCATTCACTTTTTACATGCCACGGCTTTTACAGAGAAACATATTCAAACCAATCAAAGCTGAAAAGATGTGTTATTGTGTCTATATACTGGGTACCAAGTTTAAAGAAAATCGCTTCACAAATAAAAAAGATATGTCATTAAAACATGTCAAAAATGTCAGGAGTGAAACGTTTTTGTGTGACACTTAAAGAGTTTTACCAAGTTTCTAAGCTATGGTAAATAAAAGACAGTGACAGAATACTACAATAAGCACTTGTAATTCATAAAACAACATGTGCATCATCATCTTAAAATTACTTTTTTATCTTATCTTCATTGGTTTAGGATGTGGAGCCTGTTTTATACAATACCCCTCTGAATTTTATGTCAGGAGTGCAACACTTTTATTTTTCAAAATGTGTTCTCATTTTTGTCTATTCAGCCAGAAATCTACCACTCAAATTTTTAGCTCACCTGAGCACGAAGTGCTCAAGGTGAGCTATTGTGGTCACTCAATGTCCGTCCGTCCGTACGTACGTCTGTCTGTCAACAATTTGGTGTTAACACTCTAGCAACCACAAAAGTTGGCCAATCTTAATCAAACTTGGTCAAAGCAAGTATGGTCATAAGTTCTCGGATGAGTTCGATTGTGGGCCTGATCGGACTTGGAAGTCTGGAGTTATTTGCCCTTGAACGTAAAAAATAGCTAGTTTTGACCTTGTTAACACTCTAGCATCTATAATTATTGATCAATCAAGACAAAACTTTGACATAATGTTGGAGACCATAAGATCTCAGATGAGTTCAATTTTCAGTCTGATCTGACCAGAAAGACGAGAGTTATGTGCCCTTGAATTTGACAAAATTGCCATTTTTGGCAGTTTTCGACCTTGTTTACACTCTAGAATCTACAATTATTAATCAATGAAGACGAAATTTGGACACAATGTTGGGAATCATACGATATTAGATGAGCTCGATTTTCAGTCTGATCTGATCAGAAAGTCGAGAGTTATGTGCCCTTGAATTTGACAAAATTGCCATTTTTGACTGTTTTCGACCTTGTTAACACTCTAGAATCTACAATTTTTGATCAACCAAGACAAAACTTGGACACAATGGTTGGGATCATAAGATCTTGGATGAGTTTGATTTTCAGTCTGATCTAATCAGAAAGTTGAGAGTTATATGCCCTTGAACTTGACAAAGTTGCCGTTTTTGGCTGTTTTCGACCTTGTTTACACTCTAGAATCTACAGTTATTGACTAATCAAGACAAATTTTGGACACAATCTTGGAGACCATAATATCTTGAATCAGTTTGATTTTCAGTCTGATCTTTTCAGAAAGACGAGAGTTATGTGCCCTTGAATTTGATAAAATTGCCATTTTCGGCTGTTTTTTTTACCTTTTTTGCACTCTAGAATCTACAATTATGAATCAATCAAGACACAACTTGGACCCAATGTTGGGGATCATAAGATCTAGAATGAGTTTGATTTTCAGTCTGATCTGATCAGAAAGTGGAGAGTTATGTGCCCTTGAATTTGATAGAATTGCCATTTTCGGCTGTTTTCGACCTGTTTTACACTCTAGACTCTACAGTTAGTAATTAATAAAGACAGAACTTGGACACAATGTTTGGGACCATAAGATCTCAGATGAGTTCGATTTTCAGTCTGATCTGATCAGGAAGTCGAGAGTTATGTGCCCTTGAATTTGAAAAAAACTGCTTTGTAGGCTGCTTTCGACCTGTTTTACACTCTAGACTCTACAATTAGTATTTAATAATGACAAAACTTGGACACAGTTGGGCACCATAAGATCTCGTATAAGTTGGATTTTCACAATGCTATTGACCATAAGTTTGTTCTCAGTCTTAATAGTCCGTCTGATGAAATCAAATAAGGGGGCTATTTAAGGAGTTCGCTGCACCCCCCTAGGTACCAAGGTTGTTATATACCATTTTAAAGCTTGAAATATGCTAGATACGATGCACGATGTTGTCAAGTCGTAAACCTGTGCAGGTCCCGTGTAAACACACAAATATGTGGGTGGGGTAAGACAACACATAAATTATTTGAAATGCATTTGTCAAATAGAAATCGTCTTTAACCCAATCACTTAGGAATGTACTCTTTGGAATTCATAAAACCACAATCAAGTAAACCAGAAGAGATATACAAAAGACATTTCAATCAATTTTACGCAGAAATAATGCTCATATATCTCGTCAATTTGCATATGGTGGGTGGGGTAATTTATGCACTGTAAAACACTTAGCCACACAAACAAATAATCACATTATTGTTCCATGAAATGTTTGCAAAACCGTTTTTAGATTGAATACCACTTATTTAGGTCTTGGTAAAACATCTCTACCCAATATTTTAACAGATTTAAACAAGACACAGTTCTAGGCTTCTCTTGAAAATGCCCCCTCTTTCCCTGTATCTTGCAGCATAGTCCGTCTAATTCTTTCAAATAAGAGGGTTTTTTATGGAGATCGTTTCACCCCTAAGAATCGATGTACCAATGTTGTTATATACCATTTTAAAGCTTGAAATGTGCTGGATACAATGCACGATGTTGTCAAGTTGTAAACCTATGCGGGTCCTGTGTAAACACACAAATATGTGGGTGGGGTAAGATAACATATAAATTACTTGAAATACAATTTTCAAATAGAAATCGTCTTAAACCCAATCACATAGGAATATACTCATTCGAATTCATCAAATTACTCTGGAATAAACCAGAAGAGATATACAAAACACAATTCAATCAATTATACGCAGAAATAATGCTCAGATATATCGCCAATTTGCATGTGGTGGATGAGGTGTTTTATTAACAATAATATACTTAGCCACACAAACAAATATTCGCATTGGTGTTCTTTGAAACGTCTGTATAACCGTTTACAGATTAAAAACAACTGATGTGGAATTTATTTAAACACATTCACTCTATATCTTGACATATACATGTGCATACAAGACACAGTTCTGGAAAATGCCCCACCCCTATATCTTACAACATAGTCCATTAGATGAAATCACACAAGGGGGTTATTGAAGGAGTTGCTGCATCCGACCTCGATGTACCAATGCTGTTATATACTATTTTAAAGCTTAAAATGTGCTGGATACGATGCACGATGTTGTCATATTGTAAACCTGCGCAGGTCCCGTGTAAACACACAAATATATGGGTGAGGTAAGAAATGCATTTGTCAAATGTAAATCGTCTTAGACCCTCTCTTTTATAAAGGTTCTTAATCGAATGCATGTCATTATGATTTGAATAACCAGAAGTGATATAGAAAATACATTTAAATTGATTATACGCAGTTTATACACAGAAATAATTCCAGGTAGTCAGTCAATTTGCATATTGTTGCTAGATAATTGTTATACACAGTAGAAAACGTACTAGCCACATAAAAAAATACTCGTTTTATTGTTTCTTGAAACGTTTGTACAACCGTTTATAGATTAAATACAACTTATTTGGACATTGGTACAACATCTTTACCCAATTTAATAGATGTAAACAAGACATAGTTCTAGGCTACTTTTAAATGTCCCCTCTTTCCCTGTAGCTTACAATAATATCTGCTTTAACCATTCATAGTCAGATAGCAAAACTCATTTTGTATGGATCACCAATCCCTGCAAGAGCATCCACTGAAAATATTTTAGCATTCTTTGAAATAAGACATACGTATATTGATTGGTGAATCACAAAGATTGCACTGTGATATCACTGGACAACACACTAATAATATGATAGCGTCCAAGATGGCGGCCAACAGTAGATATACACATGGAATAGATATATAGAACATTCATTTTGATTCTGACTTGATCTGGAAAATGAATACAAATAATTTTGAGGACAGTAAAGATTCACACAAAGATGAATATTTAAACTTTAAATAGTGGTTAATAAGAGGGACGTAATTAATTTCTGAATGACCCTTTGGGAGTAAAATACCTTCATGGGCTTAGCAAAAAGATCTCTTTTAGAGAATCGTTTTGTTAAGTTCATGTTTCCACTTTCTCAAATTATTCTGTAAATTCCTTGATCTTTATCTATCTTTTATAAATTTACTAAAAGAAAGGGGGCACAATTCAGCTAGAGTGATCAAATGGGCCTTCTATGCCTTTATCGAAGATGTTGCAATTTAACTCATTTAATATTTGCACTTTCGAATAAATCAGACCATTGTATCAAGAGTTTACCTTCCTCGAAAAAATGCTAAAATGCTTTTTTACCCAACCTCGGATACCTACACATGATACAATGTGTTTAACCTCTGTTACAAAATCTTAAAATTCAATTGGTGATACAGCTGACCGAATGCAGTCACTTATTCAGGGAAGATTCAACCAAAAAGGTCCTTAAAAGAGAGCGCTTATCTGATTGTACGGATCGATGTAACGTTTCGCATGCTTTTCCGTCTGTTGATACAAAAGATTAGTAGCTATTTTCGATAGGTGACGAAATGGTATGTGTTAGCTGGGTCTTCGATGATGGTTTTGACCAATAGTTGGCTAGACGGTGTTGATCATACGACCTAGGGCATATACGAGTAAGGGATGTTTTATTATATTATAACTCCATGTAAGCATAGACCACCATTGTGGTCTCTCGTCATTAGTTTGTATGATATAATGTGTGATGTATATCAAAACTAATTTGATTTGGAATACTGAAGGACGGGAATTCAACACTATAAAATGCAAAACTTGACAAAACTTGATAACACTAGGTTACTGATTTTTCACAAAATTGAGGATGATTTGGGCATTGCTCATATATTTTAATTGCATTGGTTTTTTTATATATATACGTATATGTATAGTTTGTCTTCATTTTTCGTCATTTTTAAGCTTGTATATTGTATTCTATGTCTATTGCAATTATATATTTTAAGTTGTTTTCTCCATTTATCCATCTGAAACAATCACTTTTGGCTCATCTTCTTAATTTGGTCTTTCACATTTTGCTACATCAATCTTCTGTATCATAACTAGTTTGTCCTATTCTTTAACGACATAATTGTTACAAACCTTTATTATTTCACGCAAGATCTTTATAATAAAGGTCTTCTTTTTAAGCTTTCCATGGACGTTCACACTGAATTCCTATGATGCTAATACTTATGTCTCGTCGAAATTAGGATTCACAAAGCTAAAAAAGCTAGCTTTAACAAGTATCATAGTGACAGCAGTAGCTTTAGTTGGAAAGTTTTGAAGGCTAATTGATCAGATTATATAGAATGATATACTTTGATAATTCCCCATCTTATGGTGAAAAGTGTACCTTTCATAGAAATAGTATAATGATTATATTGTGAAGGTCATTTTATAACGCAATGGCTTTCGTAATAATTTCGTTAAGCCATGCGTTCAAAATATGGTTTTGTTAACTAATAACCATCACATTTTATCTGTTCCATCGAATTTGGATTACTACTTTGGATATATTTTTCTGGAATTTTAGGTCCGAATCGGATAAATAAATCCAAATACATCTCCCACTCAATTAATGAATATCGTTTTCTCATTAACGACAACGTATAAATTCTTATAACATATACAACCTTGATAAGCTTTGCAATATCCATATTATCTAAGACGTATTCTCATTTTGTGCCGTTAGGTACCAGCCTCGAATTGACTTCGTTTGAATTAGCAAAACTGACGTTTAGACTTCATTTTACCACACAATTCACAAAATAATATAAACAAATTCTGAAAACATGTTACAATTAGTTTAATAGCTATAAAGTGACCGATGCCTATGGTTATCATAAGCACCACAGCCATCACGATTATAAGCTGTCATTGTGCGATTATGTGCACCAATAGCACATCTTTGATGTGATCACCACAAAAAGAATCTCTGTAATATTTTTTCTGATCACAATGTGATCATTATTAGATTGAGACTGATAATTCCAATTCTTGAGTGAACAGTCCCAATGAGCACCCATACTGCCCGCAGTTTTGATGAATTTTCTTAAACAAAAAGTATTTATAAGTGCATCTTACATACCTACAGTCTAATTTGAAGCTTTAAAACATGTTTTAGTTTTCCCCAATTTAGGATAAAACGTCGCTATTTTTCCCAATTGCACTGGCCCAGGGCCCAAACACAAAATGTAGCAAGACCCTTGGCCCTGACATTACTTTCTTATTCATAAGAATTTAGTTTAATTAATTTCTAAATTCTTAAGGTAGAATCTTGAAGAAAGTTGAATCCACTTTTTAAAAAATCATGGATCCGTCATTGCCCTTTTCTTGGTGAAATCGATTGAAATGTGTTTTGTATATCGCTTCTGGATATTTCAATCACAATGTCATACATTTGAGTGAGAAAATTTATAAAAGGGTGGGGTTAAGACAATTTATATTTGACAAATGCATTTCATTTTTTATCTTACCCCACCCACATATTTGTGTGTTTACACGGGACCTGCATAGGTTTAAATCTTGACAACATCGTACATTGTATCCAGCATATTTCAAGCTTTAAAAAGGTATATAACAGCATACATCGGGATGGGATGCAGTAACTCCTTCAATAGCCCCTCGTGTGATATCATCTAACGGACTATGTTGTAAGTTACAGCGGGGGGGGGGGGGTGTTAAGTGCAGTTTTAAACTGTGTTTTGTATATATCAGTTAAGATATAGGGTGACGGTATTTAACTAAGATCCAAATAAGTTGTATTTAATCTGTTAACGGTTGTACAAACTTTTCACAGAGAAATAATGCGACTATTTGTTTGTGTGGCTAAGTATATTATTGTTTATAAAACAGCCCACCCACCATATGCAAATAATATTGACTCAGCTTATAAACAATTGAAACGTATTCTGTATATCCAATCTGGTTTATTTGATAATAATTTTATGAATTTGAATGATCACAATCCTAAGGTTGGGTTTAAGAAAATTATCGCTAGGCAAATGTATTTCAAGTAATGTATTTGTTGTCTTACCCCACCCACATATGTGTTTGATTACACGCTCCCTGCACAGGTTTACAACTTGACAACATCGTGCATCGTATCCGGCATATTTTAAGCTTTAAAATGGTATATAACAACCTTGGTACATCATGGGTAAGGGGTGCAAATAATTCCTTAAATAGCGCCCTTATTTAATATCATCTGACGGACTATATAGCAAGTTACAGGGAAAGAGGAGGCATTTTAAAGATCGGCATAGAACTGTGTCTTGATGATATCTGTTAAGATATTGGGTGAAGATGTTTTACTGAGATCCAAATTAGTTGTATTTAATCTATAAATGGTTGTACAAACGTTTCACGGAACACTAATGCGATTATTTGTTTGTATTTTACTGTGCTTAAATTACCCCACCCACCATATGCAAATTGACGAGATATTTGAGCATTATTTCTGCGTAGAATTGATTGAAATGTGTTTTGTATATCTCTTCTGGTTCATTAGATAGTAATTTTATGCATTCGAATGAGTACATTCCTAAGTGATTGGGTTTAAGTGGATTTGTATTTGAAAAATGTATTTCAAATAATTTATTTGTTATCTTACCCCACCCACACATTTGTATGTTTACACGGGACCTGCACAGGTTTACAACTTGACAACATCGTGCATCGCATCCAGCATATTTCAAGCTTTAAAATGGTATATAACAACCTTGGTACCTAGGGGGGTGCAGCGAAATCATTTTTTGCCTGGGTCATCAGACGGACTATAAAGTCATAAATATTAATTGAATTGAACAAAAGTGTTGCTCATATCAGTTTGGTTCAGGTGAGCGATATAGGACCATCATGGTCCTCTTGTTTTAGGAAGCCATCAACCTTGTCGGCATTCTGCACTCTACGTTTTAGTGAATCGTGGGTTACAATTTCTCATGTTGTGCAATATATATGCTGTCAGGAGTGTAACGCTTTTTTGTTGTCATTTTGCAAGATTGTGTACACAATTTTAGCTAAAAAGTAGTAAACATGAATTTAAAATATAATTTGGGCACTGCTTAACCATTTAGAATAGTTTTTAGCCACCCTAATTAAGAAATCTGGATGATATTCTGTAAAATTAGCTATTATTCTTAACATTTAGATGTCACACTTTGGTCACATTTTTTTTAAACCTGCCCATATGTATAATGAAATTATAGTGGAAATTTGTCTTCGGAATGAAGCTTTTACTGCACAGCGACGAAAAACAATCTAACGTATCTGATGATATTTTTATATATTTTTTAAAGTTATGATTTCAGACACAATTTTTTCAAAACTTATACAGCTTAAGCAGAGTAAAAGTTTTTCTTCGTTTTTTTTTTTTGCATTAACAACTATATTTCTGTCAATAATATGTTACCGTTTCGTTGCTATTACACTTTCCAGTATCATTTATATCTGTTTAACGTATTTGATGTATAAAATGAGGACAACGCTCTTTTGAGTATTTTGTTCAAATAATTGCTTTAATCGCTTACTATTTGGATGATTTTAAGTCTCGAGTTCATTCCTGTTGGAAAACAGATCTATCGGCGTGCCAAATGCTTACAAACATAATTGAAAATCGACTTTGAAATAAGACATATGGTGTAAGGACAAGCAAATTGTTGTATAACCCGGCATGTTTTGTGCTGTGCCCAACATTCAATTTTCATATTCAGCAAAGTGTTTCAGGTTCAATAGTTTGACACGATGCCAGGGTCAACAGAAAAGCAATAAATGTTCACCTCGATGCCTGAACATTAACATGCATGCATAAGGACAGCGGTTTTATCAAAATAAGCACTTTAACGTAGAATCAGTGTATATCAAACACATAACCAATTTCTATAAATGTTTATTTTGTGTCTGAAGAGGATTAAAAATTGGACAACCCTATAATGTTGCCATTTGGGACAGGGTTAATCATGAACCTCCTAATTGTGATGGCTGTGAAAAAGCTTTGAGAGTAAAATGTTGAGAATCAGTATTTTCCATTTCCTCACAAAGCTTTTGCAAGCATTTTAAAACATCCACATTTCTAACATTGCTTTGTTGTCATGCATGCACTACATTTGAATTCGGATCAGGCATGAATTTTGCACAGTTGTTAACTTGGTAGCGCATCAGACTCACTCATGAGGTTCCTGATGCAATCCAGCCACAGCAAAATCCTTTCCAACTTATGTCACTCACCAATGGAAGAACAATGATAAACCTAGGGGTGCGAACAGCTTGAGGCTCAGTAAGGATGTTGCGGTAGTACTGAAGAGATACCGGTATACAACAGGAATCCATGATTAGGTGCTTCAACCACCTATGACCATAGAAGTTGGAAGAGGCATTGAACCTCATTCAATCAATCCATTGCTCCTTTTAGTAATACATATCTCTGAAATAGAAATCTTATTATCAGAATTTTCTTCTTTTACCACAATGCTATCCGAAGCTTTTCCTATTGGGGATGACAAATCCTTGCCTTGTTTGGAAAATGGTTAACCTATTACCACACAATGACTCTTTGACTCCCCACAAGGAAAACGTGGAAAATGAAGCAATTTCTTCATTTCCAACAACGTTTTCTATACAAAATGGTGAAAAAAAATTCATTCATTTCAAATTGTCGTCTGCAACATCTTTGAATTTGGAGCTGTCTTGAATTTTGTCGTTTGGTAATGGGTTAAGAAGCACAGGAAGGAGACAAGCAGCCAGTTTTCTCTTCTTTATTCATTACCACCTGGGTAATTAACAATACAAATTTCCCTTCCAGCTACACAAAACAGTTTTGTAACATATTTTCACCCAACAAAGGAGGAACAGAGCTCTTTTTACATCATATTTTAAATATCTACATATAATATTACTTTGTAACAAACACGGTCCTGTTTTACTTAACCCTTTCCCAAACAACAAAATTTTAGGGTGGTCCAATTTGAAAGCTGCTGCAGACGACAAAGTACATGTGGATAAAGACAGAATTTGTATATAAAATAGCACAGAAAATATTGAGGCAAAAGGAGAAAATGCTGATTATCAGCATTTTCTTCTTTTGCCTCAATGTTTTCCCAAGCCTTTTTCAGATAGAGACGTCAAAAACAGGTCTTGTTTGGGAATGGGTTAAATACTTGCAAACATATTTTGCGTAAATTTATTGAATTACACAACAACCAATCTGGTTGGTCCGAGAAGGGAAATGTCTTGTTACATAATTTACACAAATATTGTTTCGAAGTTGTCAGCAAAAACAGGGCCCTGCTGAATATAACTTAAAGAATTTTTGCTTAGCATTTTTAAATCTAAAATCCATGCCATATATCATATAAAGGATGATTTATTTGAAACAGGGGAGAAAGGGTAATAACTCAATTTTCTTTTGTTTACAAACTTACATGTGAAGATTCAAGGAAAACTTTAACCTAACCCTTTCCAAAATAAGACCTGGTTTTGATGCCCCTAAAAGAATAGGCTTTCAGGTAGTGAGCATTCACTCCTTTTGCCTCAATATTTTCTGCGCTATATTTTTACACAAGTCCTTTCTTTATAAAAATCCATTTTGTTCTCTGCAGTAGCTATCCAATTGAAGCAAAAATTTTGCCGTTTGCGAAAGGATTAAATTTACATAGATATCAATTTCATCTCAATTTCTTTCGTTAATGAACTAACATCAGATTTCTATTTTTCTGGAAGGAAGCTACTTCTAAGAATTTATCAATGATATTGAGACAACCATTTAGACTTTCAACTACTTCGTGCTAGAAATCCAAAATTAAATATTTTCCAGCAGCTAAAAAAATCAATGTGCAAAAAGCATTTTAGATCTGTACAACTCTTTCCCAAACAAGACTGGGTTTTGATGTGTTTAATAGAAAAGGCTTGAGAAAACATTGAGACAAAAGAAGAAAATGCTGATAATCAGCATTTTCTCCTTTTTGCCTCAATATTTTCTGGACTAAATTGTACAGAAATTCCAATTTCATCAACATTCTTTTTGTCGTCTGCAGCAGCTTTCAAATTGGACAACCCTAAAATTTTGTTGTTTGGGAAAGGGTTAACCTTTCCTAAATAAGCCCACAGTTTAACACCCAAAAGAGCTATGGAAAGCATCTGAAAGAAAGAAGAAAATGCCCATGATCAGGAACAGTCCCTAATTTTGCTTTTTTTGCAAAAAAGGCTAAAGGGGGTTCTGTGACAATAATTCCCCGTTCAAATTTGATGTTGGTATTCATAAGAATCACCTAATAAACATATGTACAGTTTTATGCAATGACCAAAATCTGCAAATACAACATTTTCCAATGTAACAGACATTGTTTGTGACAAAATATTTAGCCTGTAACAATCAAAGGAAGAAAATCTGTTGTAAAGGACATTCTTTCCCTTATCTCAGAAAAAAAAATCCAAAGCTATTCTTTTCGTTGAGGCTTTTAACTTTATGATTGCTTAGTAATGGACTGAATTACATGAAATAGGACTTTTTCAAAGCAGACAAAATTTATTCCTTTCCTTGATAAGAAAATTGCAGTCTACTTCCACTTTACCACTTAACCCATTCCTATACATGGGCACTTTTTGACGCCCCATGAGATAAAGGCTTTAGAAAACAATGTGGAAAATGAAGAAATTGCTTGTCACAAGCAGTTTCTTCATTTACCACAATGTTTTCTACCCCAAAAGACAAATAAATTAAAACTTCATCCACTTGAAATTGTTGTTGTCAACATCTTTGATCTTTGACCAGTTGGTCATCTGATAATAGGTAAACCATTGCGAAAGTGTTTATCAAAACATGTTCATGCATCTAACAATCATTTCTTCTGTGCCTGTGATTCCTTCATTCGTTTCTGTCTTCTCTCCAATGCCAGCTGTTTCTTTCTCTCTATCTCCTCAGCTGAATATTTGGCCTGACTGCTGCTCATTTGACCTTGACTCAGTGGTTGACCTTGACTCAATGGTTGACCTTGACTAGATGGATGACCTTGGCTTAAAGGTTGTTCTTGGCTTCCAGTAAGACTGTCTCTTTTTTCAGTTTTGTGAGTTTCAGATTTTGGATTCATGTTTGTTTGATTATCATTGTTTGTATGCAATTTTTCCATTCCTTGTGCCAGCGTTGTACAGTTTTTCACTGGACTTGTTTTTGTTGTTTGTGGCTTGTTTTGCAGCTGTGTGGTCCCTGGTTGTCTTTGAGTTGCCATTACTGAAGATGAAAACAATTTTTGTGAATAAAAGCCATTTCCAAGAAGATGTGTTTGTGAAACACTAATGCCTCAGAAAAGGCCCCAATGTTAAGTTTTCAGGTTAAGTTTTGCACTGACAGATGGACGGACAGACCACGGTAAAACAATATGACCCCAATCTTTCAATACATGGGCATAAAAACTCAGCCTTGATACTGGTATGAAACTTTTGCAGATACAAATTCACAAAATATCAATTAGAAAGTATGACAAGATGTGTTTGTGCAACACGAATGCCCCCAAATGGCGGTTCTTCTACAATGTTTAGTTTTCGTGTAAAGGGTTGATAAGGGTTAATGGATGAACATGAGGAAACAGAACATGATATTGCGTAGAACAGATCGAGGGCTCAGTGCAAAACTATTGTACCTACATATTTTTCAGAAATTCACTTTTTTTCATTTTCTGAATCTTTACGAAGGAATTCATCACGTGTTTTAATATTAGGTTTCAATTCTGTATACTTAAAAAAATATTTAGAATTTTAAAAATATTTTTCCTCTTTACCTTTGAGAAAGTCAATAAGTTTTTTCCCTCTCCTGTAAAATTTTATAAAATGTAGTTACAATAGTTTTGCACCAAGCCCTCGAGATAGATATCATAGAAAGAAAATATGTATGGCTGACTACAGCCTAATTTAATGAAAGCATTTAGCCTTTTAGGACATGTATGGCTGACTAGAGCCTAATTTAATGAAAGCATTTAGCCTTTTAGGACATATTTTTGTCTACAAAATTTCAGGACAAGAATCATATATCATTAATCACTCAGGAAATGTGATTGTTGTCCTACATGTTTTATATGGCAGTAAAAACTTGCTTCTGGTTTGTTAGTGATCTAAAATGTACACAATGCCCTTTTTTTCTATTTTCAAGTTTGCAATAAAAGTATGCAACTTACATTCAGCTTCATCCAACATGGCAAATATCTCTGATTCCGTCAATCCTTCACTTTCGGCCAACAGATCATCTTCATCACTAAAGAGGTCTTCACTAAATTGAGGATCTGTGAATAAATGTATTTGCCATCAACAGTAAATAATATTGTAATACATACTGTTGAGTCAAGCTGTGGTTATTAGGTTTTAGATATAAGTCAGCATTATTCAATCTAACCTTTTCCCAATCGAAAAATTTTTAGGGCGATCCACTTCAAAAACTGCCACAAATGACAAAATGGATGTTATTAAAGATAGAATTTGAGTAAAATATGGCACAGAAAATATTGAGACAAAAGGAGATACTGCTGTTTATCAGCAGTTTCTTCTTTTGTCTCAATGTTTTCCCAAACCATTTCTATTAGGGACGTCAAAACCAGGTCTTGTTTGGGAAAGGGTTAATACAATCCAGTATTGGTAAATATCTCTGGTTCGGTCAATTCTTCATTCTTGGTTCAAAAAGTCTTCTTCATCACTGAATTAGGTCTTTACTAATAAACAGAAGCTATTTCAATCTAGAGTAAACAAAGATACGGACCAAAGTTTGGTAACATCTTAAATAGTTTACACAATCTTAAAATCATTCCTAAATCTTTATACTATAAGTTTCAAAGCACAGATTTAGAAATAGGTTTATTGGTTTGAAAATATTTGAGAAAATTGACAAAGAATTGCTCATTTCTGAGGAACATGTAAAATAGATTAGTTTGAAGGAAACCAACTGTTTTGTATCATTACCTATCAACTTTGGTGGTTGAACTGTTCTTGCACTGGCTACTGTTGTTGATTTTTCTGGTTGGTGTATCTTATTTTCTCCTTGTGGCTTTAATGAAGTTTCTGAAGTTCTTTTCTCATTCCTTTTGTTTGACACAGAAATATTAGTATTTTGCAGATTTCCAGGTTTTTGACTGGGTCTAAAGGAAAACTTTTTCTTAGCACCATTTTGATTGTCTTCCACTTTTGAAACATTAGGTTGTATTTGTTTATCAGTCTTGTGTGTATTCAAAGCCACTTTTGATGCATTGTCATGAATAGTCCTAGAAACTTTATTCACATCTGCATTATAGGTTGAACTTTGTTTCACAGATGCACTGCTGGGTTTACTAAAGTCTCTCTTCCCACTGTTATATTGAACAGGTTTAGGTAGACCACCTTTAGTGCCCTCAGACTGTTGTCTTAACGATTTACTTCTGTCAAATTTATACGAGACATCAAGTTGCTGCGAGACCGTACAAGGATCTATCTGACTGTCTAGAATCTCGTCTGGTTCCGCCAACTGACATAGCAGGTCATCACTCAAACTCGTGTCTAGTTTTGTGGTCTCTGGTTTTGAAACTGTGGCCACTTTCTGACTAACAGGTTTAACACTATTCAAATACTTAATAGTTTGGCCATTTTTATTGCTTGACATTTGAACACTACCAGTGGTATGGCTACTTGTTACATGGCTGCTTGAGGTTTTACAATTAGGAACAACAGTTGAAGATTTGATCACAATAGAATTACTTCCAGATCTATTTGTGGTTGAACTGTTGTTATTTGTGTTACTATTTCTATTTTGATTCTGAAAACTTCCATTCTTGTTACCGTAGAAATTATGTTTCGCTACGAAATTTGAAGAACCTTTGGCTGGTCCATGAATTGTAGAAGTATTCAGCCTATCAAAGTCATTACCAGCACCAGTTGAAGTGTTCTGATTCTTATCTAATCCCAATCTAGCTGTATCATTACCAGGTTTGCTTGAATTATCGTCGCTTTTCAACGAAAAACTCGTAACTGCAGCTTGTTTTAAGCTGCAGTTACTAGGTTTCTGTTGAAAAGCAGCATTATTCCATCCATGACCACTGCCTGATAAAGATCTCTGTCGACTAGACACTGGCTGGTTGTTTGGAATGTTTGGTCCAGAGAAACTGTTGTATTTCTTAAATGATCCAGATCTACTCAAACTTTGTACACTGTGATTACTGTGTGAACCACTTGTACTTGAAGATGCAGAACAATTGGTCGTTGTTGTTGTAATTCTTGAAAAAAGTTGTCTACCACTTTGCACCGAAGAAACATTGTTTGATTGTAGTTTGGCAGAACTAACAACATTTTTGTTTAAATCTGTCGATGGCTTTGACACTGCAGGTGGTTTAGTCACTAAATTGCTTTGAACTTTAGCACAAAATGAAGCACCTTTTGAATCACTAATTCTACTACTAATTGGAGGCTTAGACACGAGATTTTGATTTTTAGAATCAGATCTTTTATATGATTGAGTGGTAGTACTGTTAGATTTAGAACTTATAGCAGTATACTTTTCACTGGTACATTTTGATACGCTTGCAGTCTTCACATCATCTTTATTGTCCATAGGAAAAGTATATCTCGTAGCTTTACTTTGTGGAAGCGCTTTCTCACTCAACTTCCTTTTCAGTCCAATCATAGGCGAGCTATATCTCTTATTCTTTGTATCAGCAACTTGAGTAGCATGCACTATAAAGGAATCATTCCCAAACAATTCATCGTCGCTCCAAGTTGTATCCGCAAAATCATCAGCTTTATAATCCACATCATCAGTTGAACCATTTTTCGATTTCGGTCCATGATCATCATCCCCAGCACTACCAGGTTTTCCACATTTATCAGATTTCTCGCGTGTAGTATCAGCAGGGTCATTTTTAAGTGTTTCAAACAGATCGTTTGACGTATTGTGTAGAGCATTTAGTTCACTTTTCTCTGGGGATTCTACGAGCTCTGAGACGTCGGGTAAACATAATTCCCCTTCAGCATTCCTACCCTCCGTCTCTTTATCTACATCTGTAAAATATCATTTCAATATCGTCAATTACTTATTATAATTATTATTATAATCATAATTATTTATGCTGTAACTATGACATTGTCGAACATTGCCAACGAAATTAAAAGTTTGTCTTTTTGGAGTGGAAAATATTTTGGGAAATGAAGAAATCGCTTGTCACAAGCAATTTCTTCATTTTCCACAATGTTTTCAAAAGCCTTTATCTTCAGGGGCGTCAAAAGGGTCATTTTATGTATTGTGTGGTTCCGTTTTCTCTGGTGATTCTACAAGCTCTGCGACGTCCGGAAAACATAATTCTCCTTCGGCATTCCAACCCTCAGTCTCTTTGTCTACATCTGTAAGAGATTATTTTGATATTGTCAATTACGTTAGAAAATGCTGTTATTATGACATTCTCGAACATAGCCAACACACAACAAAATGGATGTTAATAACGATAGGAATTGTGTACAAAATAGCACAGACAATATTGAGGCAATATTCTTGGTTTGCAAAATAGAAAGTTGATTTCTTGCCTTCATTAAAGAGCACTACAATTTCATTATAATGCTCTTTAATTAAGGTATATGACCCATCATTAAAAACACTAATTCTAGCCATGGTACATGCATCAAATTACACACACTTGTAAATACACTTCAAATAAGTTGATCCACTGTGCCAGATTTCAAGATTATGCTTCAAGAAGAAAATAATTTACAACCATCTTTTTACTCTTTCTTCATATGCAAGGGAGGTAATTTATAACATTTTTGTCAAATATTTCCATAATTATGCATTAATTCAAAATTCTAAACCATTCAAAATGCTTATGTTTGTATTTGGGATGGAAATATAACACAGTATAGGATTTACTGGCATTTTTCAAATTTCGCCTCTGGCTCTTTGGTGCTAATGATGGGTTGTATACGTTAAGGCGAGATATTAACTTTCTATTGTGCAAACCAAGAATATTTAATTCAAATAAATATTACAATAATACTTTTAGAGGAAAATACCATATTATCAAATAACAAGGGCCGTCAGAGCCAGACAATGCTCCCCGAATAAGGCATTGTCACAATAAATGTATGCCATGGAGAGCACTTTATTGTCAAGGGCATCTAATTTGCTACTCAAATATGAAATTTCATCAAATTCTGACCATTAGACTAGGAGAAATTAGAGAAAAACTGTATTTTACCTTAAGTCCCCTTTTCCCATGACGAGGCCTCAAATCCAAAAACTGGGAAAAGTACATCGGCATTTTATCATAGGGAGTTCACATGGTAAGTTTCATTTGATTTGGCCCAAGGGTTATGGAGAAATCGCTTCGGACGGACGGACGGACAGAATGATGGACGGACAGACAGACAGACAAAGCGGCGACTAAATGCTCTCCCTTCAGGGAGCATAATAATATATCTAACATTTACACTGGTAACAACAAAAACACATGAGATATTATAAAGTGTTAAAAAAGAAACAATTAGGTGCAAAACAGTATTTTTGTAAATCTAAAATGACAATTTTACAACACCATCATTAGTAAGCTATGCTTCCAAAGGTACATACCAGAACAGTTATTGAGAACAGCTGTAAGTTTATCCAACACTTCATGAGACACAAATGACACAGCACCACTCTTCTTCCTTTGTCTACCATGATGCCGCTTTCTCAACCTGAAATGAAACAGGAGTTATCTTCTAGTTGATTGATTGGTATTTAAGGTAAGGCCTGGGTAATCAGTTATGGAACGAAATCTGTATGGTACAAATCGACGATTTTAAACGATTCCAAGACGATTTTGAAGGGAAGTAATTTTTATTGCTCTCAAATTTTGAATTTTTGACTTTCGTTGGGTTTTTTTGCCGACTCTTCATACAATTTAGAAACATTTTCACAAAAATTCTTTAAAATATTACCCGGAAATCTGAGCACGCTCAATTATTTCTGTTGTTACGAAAACAGGCGATATTGCATCTAACTGTACTTTAAAACTTTAAAAATACTTGGACTTACGGACGTCACGGAATAAGTCGAAGTATAACGATTATACCAAAAGTGCATTACCTTAACAGCTCTATCAACTGTTAGGGTCACATTGGGGTAACTAGAGCATCTAACCATGGATTCGGTTAATTTCCTGTCATTTCTCAAACCTGTACATCAACAACATCCTTACCAAGCCTCAAGCTGCCCTCCCACATAGCTTATGGATTATCAGACTATTGGCGAGAGACAATTTTGTCAGTATGTTTGCCGCAGCCATGGATTGAACTAAAGACCTCATGAGAGAGAGTCAGATGCGCTTCCAAATGCACTATGGCTGCAGCCTTAAAGATATTAAAGCTTAACCCTTTCCCAAACGGCAAAATTTTAGGGTACTCCAATTTGAAAGCTGACACAGACGATAAAATGGGTGTTGATAAAGACAGGATTGCGTAAAATATAGCTCAGAAAATATTGAGGCAAAAGGAGAAACTGCTGGTTACCAGCAGTTTCTTCTTTTGTCTCAATGTTTTCCCAAGCCATTTCGATTAGGGACGTCAAAACCAGGTCCTGTTTGGGAAAGCGTTAAGTGGAATTTCTGAAGGTGTAGGGGCATAACACTGACTAACTAAATGACTAAAAATGTGAAATAAATTTCATTGAGCTGGGGAAAAAACTGGCAGTGATCTACTAGAAGGTGTAAGAGGCCATTACCACTTATTGAGCTGAAGAGAACACTGAACAATACTCACGGTGGATAATCATGTGATACAATATTTTCAGAAAATCTTCAATAATTTTGTATATACTGGACTGATTTGAATTCGGTTTGAAGCAGAGAATGTGGACAGATGTCACGCATTAGATGGACGTGATTGATTTTTGAAAAATCAACTCATAAAAAGTTATTGAAGATAAACCAAAATTTTGGTTTATCTTCAATAACTTTTTTATCATTTGAGTTTTCAAAAATCCAACACGTCCAGCTTATTCCTGGTATTTTACCACCTGCTCTGATTCAAACTGAATTCAAATTGGTCAACTATTAAAAAAGAAATTGAAGATTATCGGAAATTCTAAGTCACATGATTATACACCGTGACTGATACTGAACACTTTACCTGTTGTGATAACTTCCATGACCTTTAGCACCAAAAACATCAAACTGATTGTTGGGCTTGTTACGCCACAGACTCAGGAGAGGTGGGGTATTCCCACTAGTACCAACATCATCTTCTGGCTGAAAATGAATATTTAACCCATTATCAAATGGCAAAAATTTACACAAGTCAAAATTCAAAGGTGTTAGTCACAGGATTTTTTCCATTTTTTTTTATCTTTTTCCGTAGAAAACAGTGTGTCACAAATTCAAAGGTGTTGTAGACTGCAACTTAGTCACAGGATTTTTTTTCCATTTTTTTTTTTATCTTTTTCCGTAGAAAACAGTGTGTCACAAGCAATTCCTTCATTTTCTATGATGGTTTCTAAAGCCTTTATCTTGCGGGGAATAAAAAGGAATCACTGTGTGGTAATGGATTCGAACTCTTTCCAGTACAAGACAGGGTTTTGATGTCCCTGAAGGAGGGAAGATCAGAAAACATTGAAGGAAAAGAAGAAAATGCTGACAATCAGCTTTTTCTCCTTTTCCTCCAATGTTTTCTGTGCTGAATACTGAAAGACCTTATTTATTTACATCCATTTTGACATCTACAGCTGTTTTAAATTCAGAATATTCTACAACTTTGCTCTTTGGGAAGGGGTTTACTTGATATTTTGTTTACACCGCTGCATGATTATCGATTTATGTCATTTGCTGTATGAATCTTGTATTCTGTCTTATAAAGTCTATAAACGGTGTAACAACATGCTAAAAGCCAATTTCCATGGATCATTTGGGATTCAGGCCTGGGAATACTAATGTCCCTTTAAGTTAAAGTTTAGGAAGAACATTAAAGCAAATGAATATATGCTGAAAAATGTTTGACAAACATCATTTTTTCTTCCTTTGTCTCAACTTTTTTACTGCAATATTCAACAAAAATCCATATTCTTATCAACGTTCATTTGATCATGACCATGATCATGACTGGATTTTGACGTCCCTAATGAAATTGGCTTGGGAAAATATTGAGGCAAAAGAAGAAAATGCTGATAATCAGCATTTTCTTCTTCTGCCTCAATATTTTCTTTGCTATATTGTACATGAATCCTTTCCTTTTCAACATCAACTTTGTCATCTACAGCAATTTTTCCATTTGGATCACACTAAAATTTTATGGTTTCACTGTTTGGGAGAGGATTAAACATTAAACTGTTTTCTGTTGTTTGGGAAGGTTTATTTCAGGCCTGTAGGGAACAATTTCATATTGGGTGGGCTTAAGCTCCAGTGTCTGAATATTGGGGGGACTAAATTGGATTTTCTCTGAATTTTCAGTGTGAAATAACGGAAATTCAGTATTTTGACCAACATGGGGGGAGGGGCTAAGCCCCCAAGCCCCCCCCCCCCCTGTTCCTACGGTCCTGTATTTTGCTTTTTACTTTAACCCTTTCCCAAACAAGACCGGGTTTTGACGTCCCTTATAGAAATGGCTTGGGAAAACATTGAAACAAAAGTTTCTCCTTTTGTCTCAATATTTTCTGTGCCATACTTTACACAAATCCTGTACTTGATAACATCCATTTTGTGTTTTGTGGCAGTTTTCGAAGGGATCACCCTAAAATTTTGTCATTTGGGAAAGGGTTAACAATACCTGTTTTCCAATCAACTGACATACCAAGTCTTCTACGCCATCATCTTCTAAACCTAAAACTAGGAATTAATACATAACTTTAAACAAGATGTGTCTGTGAAACACAAATGCCCCCGAAATGGCCATTTTTGTAAAATGTTAAGTTTTCGTAGAGTAAAGGGTTGATAAGGGTTAGGTGATGACCTTGAGGAATGTCAAATTGCATGGAACAGACAAGTATCATTGAAAGGAAGTTGCATACCAAATTTGAGCTTTGTATGTAAAATACTTTTGGAGAAAAGGCAAATGTTAAGTTTTCGGACAGACAAACAGACGGACAGACAGACAGACACGAGTAAAACAAGCAAATTCGTTGAATTGATATCCCCCGCCGAACATATTTTCATTGTCAATAAAGTAGCGCAAAAACGAATATAACTCTGTATGTATATGGCTTCAACAGAACGAATATCACTCTGTATGTATATGGCTAAAACAGTCAGGGGCAGTAACTCTAAATTCGGCGGTCGAACCGGGTAACCCCCACGATATGCGCATGTCCTCATTGTAGTAAAGCTGTGTGCCAAGTTTCATTGAAATCCGGTGTATAGTTTTCAAGAAATAGCGCGGAAACGAATATCACTGTATGTATATGGCTTAAACAGTCAGGGGCAGTAACTCTAAATTCGGCGGTCGAACCGGGTAACCCCGACGATATACGCATGTCCTCATTGTAGTAAAGCTGTGTGCCAAGTTTCATTGAAATCCGGTCTATAGTTTTCAAGAAATAGCGCGGAAACGAATATCACTCTGTATGTATATGGCTTAAACAGTCAGGGGCAGTAACTCTAAATTCGGCGGTCGAACCGGGTAACCCGACAATATGCGCATGTCCACTTTGTAGTGAATCTGTGTGCCAAGTTTCATCGAAATCCGGTCTACAGTTTTCAAGAAATAGCGCGGAAACGAATATCACTGTATGTATATGGCTTAAACAGTCAGGGGCAGTAACTCTAAATTTGGCGGTTGAACCGGGTAACCCCGACGATATGCGCATGTCCACTTTGTAGTGAAGCTGTGTGCCAAGTTTCATCGAAATCCGGTCTACAGTTTTCAAGAAATAGCGCGGAAACGAATATCACTCTGTATGTATATGGCTTAAACAGTCAGGGGCAGTAACTCTGAATTCGACAGTCGAACCGGGTAACCCTGACAATATGCGCATGTCCTCATTGTAGTAAAGCTGTGTGCCAAGTTTCATTGAAATACGGTTTATAGTTTTCAAGAAATAGCGCGGAAACAAATATCACTCTGTATGTATATGGCTAAAACAGTCAGGGGCAGTAACTCTAAATTCGGCGGTCGAACCGGGTAACCCTGACGATATGCGCATGTCCACTTTGTAGTGAAGCTGTGTGCCAAGTTCCATCGAAATCCGGTCTACAGTTTTCAAGAAATAGCGCGGAAACGAATATCACTCTGTATGTATATGGCTTAAACAGTCAGGGGCAGTAACTCTGAATTCGACGGTCCAACCGGG